>SJYR01002120.1:0-47614 GCA_006410655.1 Kobus ellipsiprymnus | reverse complement strand
GATTATACAGAGTGAAGTAAGCCAGAAAGAAAAACACCAATACAGTATACTAACGCATATATATGGAATTTAGCAAGATGGTGATGATGACCCTGTATGCGAGACAACAGAAGAAACTCAGATCTATAGAGTGAACTTTTGGACTCTGGGGGAGAGAGAGATGAAGAGGGTGGGATGAGATGGGAGAATGGCATTGAAACATGTATACTATCATGTAAGAAACGAATCACCAGTCTATGTCTGATGCAGGATACAGGATGCTTGGGGCTGGTGCATGGAGAGGACCCAGAGAGATGGTATGGGATGGCAGGTGGGAGGGGATTCATGTTTGGGAACGCATGTACACTTGTGGTGAATTCATGTCAATGTTTGGCAAAACCAATACAGTATTGTAAAGTAAACTAAAGTTAAAATAAAAATTAAAAAATATACATTAAAATGAATAGAAAAAGTATTGTTATTACTGAAGTCTGGTGCCAGTCTCAGAAAGCATTAATAAAGGTTACATTCTTACAAAGCAAGGACACAAAAATTTATAACAAGGAAAGAGTACAGTGATTTATAACAAAGAGAAAGTTTATTAACTAAAAAGTCTAGTGTTGCTAACATCAAAACTACTATATTCCTTTTTCTATATCCCAATTACATTGATTAATATCCTCCAGGTGCCTAAAAGATAAAGAATATGGTGGCCTGGTAGCAGTCATTGACTCAACAGTGAAACCCATCACCAATATAATTTTTAGCTTTTTAGAAAAGGCTCTATATCTTTAAGATGTTTTAAGATGCATGGCTTTCATGGTTGGGGGGCTGTAAACAATCAAACATTGTAAAAGTCTAACTGTCAGGCAAGTTAGAGAGCCATGAGAGGGGTTTGAGCTGAGACACTCCTTTTATAAGCAGGAGACTGTTAACTGGAGCTCTAAGATAACTCTTTCCAGAGAAAGGTGGTCGGGGACACCCCCCTGTTAAGTCAGAAGAGTGGAAAGCACAGTACAATAAGGCAGGCAGACTCTGGTTTGGGGGGGTAGATGCTCAGGAAAATCCAGGGTGAACCCCTGAAGCCATATCACGCTTTTGCATATGTCAGGCTTCCTTCCTCATGACCTTTGCCATGGGCAGGGTTCCTCATGCTGGCTCCCGGCATCTCCCCCTTTTTTATTTCTTAAAACAGCCAGATGGACTTCAGTCGCGAGCTTCTGAATGTTCTGTTGAAGAATCAACAATACAAGGAAGAATGATTATGAGAAGCAAAAGGAGAGCATCCACAGCAGCATAGCTGAAGATAATAGACAGAATGTTCTTCCCAGAAATAAAGTTAGAGAAGGTGTGGACAAAATCATTAGCTGTTCCTATGGCAGTAAAATCTAATCGGGAGAGTTCCATGGTCTGAATCTGATTATGAAGTTTCTCTAAATCTAAACCAATATCTGAGATGAGCATCCACAGCAGCATAGCTGAAGATAATAGACAGAATGTTCTTCCCAGAAATAAAGTTAGAGAAGGTGTGGACAAAATCATTAGCTGTTCCTATGGCAGTAAAATCTAATCGGGAGAGTTCCATGGTCTGAATCTGATTATGAAGTTTCTCTAAATCTAAACCAATATCTGAGATGTTCCAGACACCTGAAATATGATTTTTATATTTTTTCCAGTCATAGTCTGTCATTTACTGTCAGGGGTGTAACACATATCCACCAGTAGTCGGCATGACAAGGCAATGCTAATTTCACTCTTAAAGCCCGTAATTCATTCCCAATATGCATTATAGCCTCTTTTAGGGCGTCTACCCTCATTTCTAGTTTCTTGTCTATAGCTTCCTGTGTTGCCAGCATTAAAAAGACATTTTTAGACATAGTATCAACATATTGGGCAATATACACTTGTTGAGTCAATGATATTGCCACCACAGTAACAGAAGAAATTGTAGCTATTAAAGCTGATATTTCTAAGATAAGTAAGCCCACGAACCGTCGTGTTCACATTAAATCTTGTAGTTGTTGTAACACAGAAAGACCATAATTATCATACCAATAAGTTGTTACAGTTACAGGCACCATAAGATAGGGTGGATGTTTTAACACCACAAAAGTGCAAACATTATATTGAGTTAAACAAGAGGAGAGCATACATTGTTCACAAGATATTACATTAGGTCCACCTGAATAATTCATTCGTATATTAAGCCTTCTGGAGTCATTAGTGAAAAGAAAAACCTAAGGAGAGGGTAGACAAGCTAAAATAGAGTAAGTAGTGTCATTATCTGGGCGAGTAAAAGTAACAGGGGCAGTAGCAGCAAGAGCTCTCCAAATTTCTGGCTGCCAAAAGGTTCTATTTTTAGTTGTATAGGACAACGTAAGGGAACAAATTGATTATGATGCCATCTAGTGGCGGCTAGTGGCCAAGGAACTGAATATTTTTTCCAATTGTCTAATCTATTGATGAAGTCTTCGTTGAACATTGGGTCCTGACCTGGATTTGGGTTGCTCCAGTCCTGGATTGTATAATTCCCTCCTCCCGGTATTCTGTAATCAATTCTCAAATTATAAGTACAAGATTTCCAAGTCGGATACCCTAAATGCTCATCTATAGTTTTCCATATGACATCTGAGGGAGCAACATTGTCACAATCTGGATATTTTGGTGGAGCTTTGAGAAACAAGGATTCATAGGGGCCACGGACTCCAGGCATAGGAGCTTGTAATATCCAAACTGACCTATCCCCTTTAAATGTACATTTTGAAGTTGGGGAGTCTGTCAGAACTACTTTTTTAGAGGTTCCAACACATCCTTTCCTGGTAATAAAGTTTCCTGTATGACCAGAAGGAAAAGTAAAGCAAACAGGAAAATCATCTGTTAGTCCCGTAAAGTATAATTGAAATTAATAGAGTATTGGTCTTTGATATAGGAAGTATAAGATCCCCCCAGAAGGTGAGGTTGGTCTGTCTTGATCTTATAGGGTCACTACTCCACGTGACTACTTGAAACGTTGGAGGCCCAGGGAAATATGCCCACTAATTTTCTGGAGTGGGGGAGGAGATGCCTACCTGGCAAGATAGTAGGGCAAACATAAGAATAAACACTTTCTCAGGGGAGGTTGAAGGTCCCTGTAAAGAAGCCATCCCCTGTGCCTGGTGACGGAGCATTTTCATCTGTTCCCAGGAGGGTATGGAGGCTTGTTGAGTCGCCTGAGTAAAATGACCTGGCATCTTTTTGCAGGGTGGGGGATCAGGGGGAGCAATATCCTGTATGTGAAGTTGTGACATCTGTCTGGGGGGCGGATTTATTCCTTTCTCATTCAGGATCTCCAATGTCAGTCATCCAGATCAGTGGCATTTCCCGTGATGGTGAAGGGAGCGGAGGTAGAAGATGTTTCTTCCTTTATTGGGGTTATGGCAGTGGGGGAATCTGGTATCCGGGGATCTGTGACATAACGAATCTGCCTGTCCGGGACCCAAATTGGAGAATCTGCGTCCTGTGGAAAAACACAAGCATATCCTCGACCAATGGTTAACAATGACTTGGGACCTTTCCATTGTCTGGCGAGGAGGTCTCTCCATTTTATTAATGGTTTTGCATTTTATTGTTCCAGACAACAATGAGGAAACATTGCAGTGGTTCTGGTTGAATCAGCATTCAAAATGTTTATTACGAAAAGAGCATGTTGTAAAATCTGGTGGGGAGAGCTATACTTAAATTCCCCTTCTTTTAATTTTTGAATTTGGATTTTTTCCCGTTGCACCTCAAGAGGAGGTGGTCTCAACTTGAAATTCGAGAGGAACTGCAGGGGTCGTGCCACCATTCTAAAAGACCCTGATGTCCCAATCCACTCCAGAGACACCGGACTCCCCTGCACTAACTCGACTGTCACCCCAAGTATCGACTCCAAACAAGATGGCAGGTGTGACAAACCTGTGGCAGCTCAAAAGAAAGTCACAGATCCCTATGTAAACTCGACAGGAAGCCTGACACTATTTTTACAGCTCAAGAGGAAAGCAGACGTGCATATCTCCACACAAGACAAGGCCTGACTCCCCTGTTGAAACTACATAGGAACACAGAGATCTATGTCAGCACTGGAGAGGAAGGTGAGGTTCCGGCCTCAAATGCAGATAATGAGGATCTAGGCCCCAGCAACGACTGGAGAGGAATCCTGAGAGGCCCCCACAACTTTCATGGAGGTTTGACCTTCCTGAGGGAACATGAGCGGGTCCCTGAGGTTCCTGTACTGGGTCGCGAGGAAACCCAAGATTCCTACCGCAACTTAAGGAAAACCAGGAGTTTCTCCCATGAACACGAGATGAGGCTTTTCTCTGCATGCTGCGTCTATTTTTTCCCGTTGCACCTCAAGAGGAGGTGGTCTCAACTTGAAATTCGAGAGGAACTGCAGGGGTCGTGCCACCATTCCATAAGACCCTGATGTTCCAATCCACTCCAGAGACACCGGACTCCCCTGCACTAACTCGACTGTCACCCCAAGTATCAACTCCAAACAAGATGGCAGGTGTGTCAAACCTGTGGCAGCTTGAGAGAAAGTCACAGTTCCCTATGTAAACTCGACAGGAAGCCTGACACTATTTTTACAGCTCGAGAGGAAAGGAGACATGCTTATCTCCACACAAGACAAGGCCTGACTCCCCTGTTGAAACTACATAGGAACCCCGAGATCTATGTCAGCACTGGAGAGGAAGCCTGAGGTTCCGGCCTCAAATGCAGATGATGAGGATCTAGGCCCCGGCAACGACTGGAGAGGAATCCTGAGAGGCCCCCACAACTCTCATGGAGGCTTGACTTTCCTGAGGGAACATGAGTGGGTCCCTGAGGTCCCTGTACTGGGTCTCGAGGAAACCCAAGATTTCTACCGCAACTTAAGGAAAACCAGGAGNGCAACGACTGGAGAGGAATCCTGAGAGGCCCCCACAACTTTCATGGAGGTTTGACCTTCCTGAGGGAACATGAGCGGGTCCCTGAGGTTCCTGTACTGGGTCTCGAGGAAACCCAAGATTTCTACCGCAACTTAAGGAAAACCAGGAGTTTCTCCCATGAACACGAGATGAGGCTTTTCTCTGCATGCTGCGTCAAGAAATATCCCACCTTCCATCTTGAGCCTTGAAAGGGTCCTTGACACCCTGGATGCAACTCAAGAAGTTCCCCAACATACACATATCCACTCGAGAGGAACACTGAGGGTCCCGCCACAACTCAAGAAGAGCCCCGTTTTTCCCTCCTCATCTCGAGATGAGGGTCCATTTCCCTGCTTCGTCGGGAAAGGAATCCTGGACTTCCCATCGCATCTCAAGAGGAGGCGGTCTCAAATTGAAACTCACGAGGAACACCAGGTGTCGTGCCACAATTCCAAAAGACCCCGATGTCCATATCAATTCCAGAGAAATGGGATTCCCCTGAACTGATGCGACTATCACCCGACTATCGACTCCAAATATGATGGCAGGTGTGACAGCCCTGTGACATCTCGAGAGAAAGCCACCAATCCCTATGTCAACTCGACAGGAAGCCTGACACTACTTTGACAGCTTGAGAGGAAAGCAGACTTGCATATCTCCACATGAGACGAGTACTGACTCCCCTTTCAAAAATCCATAGGAACCCCGAGATCCATGTCTGCACTGGAGAGGATCCCTGAGGTTCCGGCTTCAACTCCAGATGAGGACCTCGGGCCTGGCACCAACTGGAGAGGAATCCCATGTGGGCCCTCGCAACTCGCATGGAGACTTGAATTTCCTGAGGTAACACGAGCAGGTCCCTGAGGTCCCCGTCCTAACTCAAGAGTCACTGCAAATTTCCTGCCACAACTCCCAGGAAATTCCCCCTGAACATGAGATGGGGCCCTTTTCGCTGTGGCATTTAGAGTGTAATTCCACCTTTGCTCTTGAGCCTTGGTAGGGTCCCTGACACCCTAGATGCAACTCAAGAACTTTCCCGACAAAACCGTCTGCACTAGAGAGGAACACAGAGGGTCCCACCACAACTCAAGAAGAGCCCCGTTTTTATCTCCTCATCTCGAGATGAGGGTCCATTTCCCTGCTTCGTTGGGAAAGGAATCCTGGCGTTCCCGTCGCACCACAAGTGGAGGTGGTCACAACTGGAAACTCGAGAGGAACTCCAGTGGACATGACACAAATCTAAAAGACCCTGATGTCCCAATCCACTCCAGAGAAACCTGATTCCCCTGCACTGACTCGACTGGCATCACGAGTGTCTACTCAAAACACGATGGCATGTGTGACAGCCCTGTGGCATCTCGAGAGAAAGCCACAGATCCTTATGTCAACTCAACAGGAAGCCTGACACTACTTTGACAGCTCGAGAGGAAAGCATACATGCATGTCTTCACATGACACAAGGCCTGGCTTCCCTGTAGAAACTCCATAGGAACCCCAAGATCCATGTCAGCACTTGAGAGGAACCCTGAGGTTCTGGCCTCAACTTCAGATAAGAACCTCAGCCCCGGCAACAATGTAGAGGAATCCCAAGAGGGCCCTCGCAATGCGCATGGAGACTTGATTTTCCTGAGGCAACATGAGTGGGTCCCTGAGGTCCTCGTTGTAACTTGAGAGGAACCCCAAATTTCTTGCCACAAGTCGAGAAAAACGAGGAGAGTCTCCCCTCAATGGGAGATGAGGCCCATTTCTGCTGTGGCGTCTTGAGAGACATCCCACCTTCCCTCTTGAGCCTCGCTAGGGTCCTTGACAGCCTTGATGCAAGATAAGAAGTTCTCCGACATAGTCATCTCCACTTGAGAGGAACACCAAGGGTCCTGCCACAACTCAAGAAGAGCCCAGTATTTCCCTCCTCATCCCGAGATGAGAGTCCATTTCCCTGCTTCATCGGGAAAGGAATCCTGGCATTCCCGCCGCACCTCAAGAGGAGGCGTTCTCTACTTGAAACTCGAGAGGAACTCCAGGGGTCATGCCACAATTCCAAAGGAACCCGATATCCCAGTCCACTCGAGATAAGGCTTGATTCCCCTGCCACAACTCGAATGGAACACCGAGTATAACCTCACAACATGAAAGGGGACCTGAAAGCACCATTGCACCTCTAGAAATAGCCCCAGATCCCTACCTCAACTCGACAGGAGGCCTGGTACCCCTTTTCCACCTCGAGAGGTAAGCAGAGTTGCATGCCTCAACAGGAGACAATGGCTGACTCCCCAGGCAATCTCCATAGGAACCCCGAGATCCAAGTCAAAACTGGAGAGGAACTTTGAGTTTCCCACCTCAATACGAGATGAGGTCCTAGTCCTCTGCACCACTCAAGAGGAATCCCAACAGGCCTCTCATAACGTGAAAATATTCCTGACTTGCCAAAGACAAGATGAGTGGCTCCCTCAGGTCCCCGTCGGAACTCAAGGGAACCCAAATTTTCTGCTGCAACTTGAGAAACATCTTGAGATCGCCCCTTCCATGTGAACTGAAGCCTGATTCCTCTGCCGAGACTCCAGAGCGATTTCTCGCTCCCTCTCACAACTCGAATGGAGACTTGTCTTCCATAAGGCAACACAAGAGGCTCCCTGAGTTCCCCGGGGTAGCTGCAGATGAATCCCAAGCCTCCCACCACAACTCGAGGGAAACCAGGAGATTCCCCCAACTTGCAACATGAGGCCCTTTGTTCCTGCAGTACCTGGAAAGCAATTCCGAGTGCCTTACAAAACTTGAGAGGAGGCTTGACTCCCTTCATGCAATGCAATTGGGCACAGATATCCCCGTCACACCTCGAGATGAAACCCGAGCGAGTTTCCCGCCACAACTCGACAAGAGCCCCGTGTTTCCCAGCTCATCTGGAGATGAGGGCCCTGCTTCAAGTCAAGAGGAATCCCAACTATCCCTCGCACCACCAGGGGAGGCCTGTCTCACCTTTTGAATCTCGAGTAGAATCCTGCGGCTTCTACCGCAAGGAGAAAGGACATCGAGTTGCCCCCTCAACTCAAGATAAGTCCTAATTTCCATGCACTGGCTCCAAGGCGACACCGAGGGTCGCCTCACAACGTGATGGGAGGCCTGACTCTCCTGCTGATCCTCTTGAAAAAGCCCCGATTCCCCGCGTGAACTTGACAGGAGGCCTGACAGCCCTTTGGCAGCTCCAGAGGAAAGCCGAGTTCCATGCTTCGACTCCAGATGAGGCCTGACTCCCTAGTTGAACCTTGAAAGGAAACCTGAGATTCCTGTCGCAGCCGGACAGGAAGGCTGAGTTGACCTACTGAACTCTAGCCACGGCCCTATTCTCCGGCAGCGATTTGAGAGCAATTCCGATGTCCCCCTAGAATCACGGAGAGACCTGAATTCTCGGTGGCAACACGAGCAGGTCCCTGAGGTTCCCATTGCAACTCGAGAGGAACCCCAAGCTTCCCGCAGCAACATGAGAAAAACCACAAGATTCTCCCCTCAACGTGAGATGAGTCCCTTTTCCAGAGCAGTGTCTCGAGAGGAATACCACGTTCCCTCTGAAACATGAAAGGGTACTTGACACCCTTTCTTCAACTCAGCAAGTTTCCCGAGATACCCGTCCTAACATGGGAAGAACCCTGAGGTTCATGCCACAACTCCAGAAGAGCCACATGTTCCCCTCCTCAAATCGAGATGAGGGTCAATTCCCCTGCTTCATCGGGAAAGGAATCCTGATGTTTCCCTTTCACCTCAGGAGGAGGTCAGTCTCACCTGAAAACTCTAGCACATCCGTTGAAATTGAGCCTAAATTCAAAAAGACCCCGATGTCCCCATCCACTCCAGATTATCCTTATTCCCCTGCACTGACTCGACTGTCACCCTGAGCAACGACTCAAAAAATGATAGCAGGTGTGACAGCCGTGTGGCACCTTGAGAGAAAGACACACATCCCTATATCAACGCTGGGATTTCTTTCTAAAAGAAGCAAGGAAATGGACTTGCATCTCGAGATGAGGAGGGAAAAACAGGGCTATTCTTGAGTTCTGCTGGGACATTCGGTGTTCCTCTCGAGTAGAGATGGGTATGTCAGGGAACTTCTTGAGTTGCATCAAGGGTGTCAAAGACCCTTTCGTGGCTCAAGAGAGAAGGTGGAATTTCTCTCGAGATGCTGTAGTAGAAAAGGGCCTTACCTAGCATTGAGGGGAAATCTGGTTTTTCTGGAGCTGTGGCAGGAAACATGGTGTTTCTCTTGAGTTACCATGGAGACCTCAGGGACCCGCTTGTGTTCCCACAGGGAAGTAAAGTCTGCATGTGAGTTATGAGGTGCCTCTCGGCATTCCTCTCCAGTCGGTACAGGGGCCTAATTCCTCATCTGGATTTGAGGCCGGAACCTCAGGGTTCTTCTCCAGTGCTGACTTGGATTTTGGTGTTCCTATGGAGTTTCCACAGGAGATTCAGGCCTTATCTCATGTGGAGACATGCAAGTCCGCTTTCACCTAGAGCTGGAAAAGTAGTGTCATGCTTCGTGTCTAGTTGACATTGGGATCGGTGGCTTTTTCTCGAGGTGCCACTTGGGCTGTCACACCTGCCATCATGTTTTGAGTCAATACTCGCAGTGACAGTCGAGTCAGTGCAGGGGAATTGGGCTTATCTGGACTGGATGGTGACATCGGGGTCGTTTCAAATAGAGGCACAACTCTCAGGGATGCACTCGAGTTTCAAGGTGAGACTGGCCTCCCCTTGAGGTGCGACAGGAATGTCAGGATTCCTTTCCCCACGAAGCAGGGGAATAGACCCTCATCTCCAGTTGAAGAGGGGGAAAACGAGGGTCTTCTTGAGTTGTGGTGTGAAACTCTGTGTTCCTCTCAACTGGGGACGGGTATCTTGGTGGACTTCCTAAGTTGCATAAAGGGTGTCAAATACACTTTTGCATTTCAAGAGGGAACCTGGTATTCCTTTCTAGACACTGCTCTGGAAAAGGGCCTCATCTCGTGTTGAGGGGAAAATCTCCTGGTTTTTCTTGAGTTGCGGCGGGAAGCTTGGGGTTCCTCTCTAGTTGTGATGGGGAGCTCATGGACCTGCTTGTGTTGCCTCTGAGAAGTCAGGTCTCTTTCCATGTTGCGAGGGGCATGTCGGGATTCCTGTCCAGTCGCCGCCAGGGAATAGGGCCGTGTCTAGAGTTCTTTTGTTCAACTCAGTGTTCCTGTGCAGCAGCGACAGGGATCTCGGGCTTCCTCCCAAGGATCAACAAGGGAGTCAGGCCTTGTCTGGTGTCAGGGCATGGAACTCTGCTTTCCTCTCTAGTTGTCAAAGGGGTGTCAGGCCTCCTGTCGAATTCAGGTGGGGATTCTTGGCTTTTACAAGAGGATCAGCAAGGGAGTCAGGCCTCCCATCATGTTGTGAGGGGATCCTCGGTGTTCCTTTGGAGCCAATGCAGGGGAATCAGAACTTATCTCGAGTTGAGTGGGAAGTCGGTGTCCTTTTTCCGTGCAGCAGGATCCGCGGTGTTCCACTCAAGATCAATAGGTGAGACAGGCCTCCTCTGTTCATGCGAGGGGAAGTTGGGATTCCTCTTGAGTTGAAGCAGCGAACGGGCCCTCATCTCCACATGAGGTGGGAAACACAGGGCTCTTCTTGAATTGTGGCTGGAAACTCGGGTTTCCACTCGAAGTGTGACGGGCATTTCCAGGCCCCCTTTAATTGTATGAAGGGAGTTGCTGGGGGCCAGCGTGAGGAATCCCGCCCATGACAAGGTCATGCGGAAGGAAGCCTGACAAAACGCAAGAACGTGATCAGGCTTCAGGGGTTCCCCCTGGAATTTCCTGAGCATCCACCCCCCAAGACTAGAGTCTGCCTGCCTTTCCACTCTTCTAATATTCTCTAGAAAAATTCAAATCAGGGCTTTAGTCTTCTGCATTTGAAAAGGGATTTCAGTTAAATCCCTCTGACAGCTCTCTGGCTTGCCTTACAGGTTCCCCCGGACCTCTTACAGCTTGTGAATTGCTTACAGCCCCCCAACTGTGAGAGGCACAAAGCTTAAAAGCATCTTAAAGATACAGAGCCTTTTCTAAAGAGCTGAAATCCATATTGGTAACGGGTTTTCACTGTTGACTCAATGATTGCTGCCAGGCCTCCATATTCTTTATCTTTTAGGCACCTGGGAGGATGTTAATCAGTGTAAATGGGATATGGAAAAAGATATATAGTAGTTTTGATGTTAGCAACACTAGAGTTTTGAGTTAATTGCTTTTCTTTTGTTATAAATCACTGTACTCCTTTTACTTGTTATAAATTGCTGTATCTTTGCTATGTAAGAACGTAACTTTATTTAGTGTTTTCCTGAGAGTGGCACCAGACTTTGGGAAAACCAACACAAATACGCCTTCTGGCTGACAAACCTTATCAGAAAAGAACTGTAAAATGTTAATTGGCCCTTTTGGCCAGAAGATGATGTAAATTGCCTAAGATTTGTGTATACAACTAGGTATGCAGAGAGAAAAGCCTGGTTCTGATAAGAATCTGGGCTGCTAATGCTGCATAACTTTGTGTTGTGCATTGATCTCCATGTATTATCAAAAGTATAAAAAGCCCTCTGAACAAAAAAGGATGGACCAGTTTCTCGGACTAGTCTCTTGGCCTAGTTTCTTGGGAATCTGGCTCCCCCCATCTCTCTCTCTCTCTCTTTTTCTCCCTCTCCTTCCCTCTCCTCTTTACTCTAAACTCAGGCTGAATTCCCATTTGGAGCGGGGCAGCTCACCACGTCTACTTACTTGTCCTGGCTTCTAAGACCTGCGTGAAAGGGAGCCCAAGGCGGGGCACCCTTTGATATTCAAGTGGGCGCCAGTGGCCTAACATAGATGGTGCAAATCTCTTGTCCTGAGATTTTATTGGCCTTCCCCATAAGCCAAGTTATTCAGCCTTCTTTCTCCATTAAAATTTCCTGCTATACTATTTCCTCTTAATCTCTTTATATTTCTAATTAAACAAATAAATTTTTCCCTCGCCTATCCGTCTCCCCTTGTTCCACTGGGGCTGGACCGTGGCAGGGAGTCAAGCCTCATCTCGAGATTGGAGATGGCACTTGGGATTGCTCTCTAGGCACCACAGGAACAAATGGTTTCATGTCGTGAGGACAGGGGAATCTCCTGGTAATTCTCAAGTTGCGGCGGGAGGCTTGGGATTCTTCTCCAGCTACCCCAAGGAACTCAGGGAACCTCACGTGTTGCCTCAGGGAAGTAAAATCTCCATGTGAGTTGCGAGGGGCCTCTCAGGATTCCTCTCCAGTTGGTGCAGGGTCCTAGGTCTTCATCTGGAATGGAGGCCGGAGCCTCAAGTTTCCTCTCCAGTACTGAATGGATCTCGGGGTTCCTATGGCGTTTCAACAGGGGAGTCAAGCCTCGTCTCGTGTGGAGACATGGAACTCTGCTATTCTCTCGAGCTGTCAAAATAGTGTCAGGCTTCCTGTCGAGTTGACATAGGGATCTGTGGCATTCTATCAAGGTGCCACAGGGCAGTCACACGTGACATCATGTTTTGAGTCGATACTCGGGATGGCAGTCGAGTCAGTGCATGGGATTCAGGTGTATTTGTAGTGAATTGGGACATCTGGGACTTTTTGAATTGTGGCATGACTCCTGGAGTTACTCTCAAGTTTCAAGTTGAGACCACCTCTTCTTGAGGTGCGACTGGAATGCCGGGATTCCCTTCCTGATGAAGCAGGGAAATGGACCCTCATCTCGAGATGAGGAGGGAAAAACGGGGCTGTTCTTGAATTGTGGCGGGAATCTCGATCATCCTCTCGAGTGGAGATGGGTATGTCAGGGAACTTCTTTAGTAGCATTAAGGGTGTCAAGGACCATTTCAAGGCTCAAAGGGAAGGTGGGATTTCTCTCGCAATGCCGCAGTGGAAAGGGGCCTCATCTCCCATTGATGGGAGAGTCTCCTCGTTTTTCTCATGTTGCTGCAGGAACCTTAGGGTTCCTCTCAAAATACGATGGGGACTTCAGGGATCCGTTCGTGTTGCCTCAGTTCAGTTCAGTTCAGTTCAGTCGCTCAGTCGTGTCTGACTCTGTGACCCCATGTATCGCAGCACGCCAGGCCAACCTGTCCATCACCAACTCCCAGAGTTCACTCAGACTCGCGTCCATCGAGTCAATGATGCTATCCAGACATCTTATCCTCTGTCGTCCACTTCTTCTCCTGCCCCCAATCCCTCCCAGCATCAAAGTATTTTCCAATGAGTCAACTCTTCGCATGAGGTGTCCAAAGTACTGGAGCTTCAGCTTTAGCATCATTCCTTCCAAAGAAATCCTAGGGTTTATCTCCTTCAGAAAGGACTGGTTGGATCTCCTTGCAGTCCAAGGGACTCTCTTCTCCAACACTACAGTTCAAAAGCATCAGTTCTTTAGCACTCAGCCTTCTTCACAGTCCAACACTCACACCCATACATGACTACTGGAAAAACCATAGCCTTGACTAGACAGACCTTAGTTGGCAAAGTAATGTCTCTGTTTTTGAATATACTATCTAGGTTGCTCATAACTTTCTTCCAAGGAGTAAGCATCTTTCAATTTCATGGCTGCAATCACCATATGCAGTGATTTTGGACCCCCCAAAAAATAAAGTCTGACACTGTTTCCACGGTTTCCATATCAATTTCCCATGAAGTGATGGGACCAGATGCCATGATCTTCATTTTCTGAATGTTGAGCTTTAAGCAAACTTTTCCACTCTCCTCTTTCACTTTCATCAAGAGGCTCTTTAGTTCCTCTTCATTTTCTGCCATAAAGGTGGTGTCATTTGCATATCTGAGGTTATTGGTATTTCTCCCGGCAATCTTGATTCCAGCTTGTGCTTCTTCCTGTCCAGCGTTTCTCATGATGTACTCTGAATATGAGTTAAATAAGCAGGGTTACAATATACAGCTTTGACATACTCCTTTTCCTATTTGGAACTAGTCTGTTGTTCCATGTCCAGTTCTAACTGCTGCTTCCTGCCCTGCATTCAGATTTCTCAAGAGGCAGGTCAGGTGGTCTGGTATTGCCATCTCTTTCAGAATTTTCCACAGTTTATTGAGATCCACACATCCAAAGGCTTTGGCAAGTCAATAAAGCAGAAATAGATGATTTTCTGAAACTCTCTTGGTTTTTCCATGATTCAGCAGATGTTGGCAATTTAATCTTTGGTTCTTCCCCTTTTTTGAAACCAGGTTGAACATCAGGAATTTCACAGTTCACATATTGCTGAAGCCTGGCTTACAGAATTTTGATCATTACTTTACTAGCATGTGAGATGAGTGCAACTGTGCGATAGTTTGAGCATTCATTTACATTGCCTTTCTTTGGAATTGGAATGAAAACGGAACTTTTCCAGTCCTGTGGCCACTGCTGAGTTTTCTAAATTTGCTTACATATTGAGTGTAGCACTTTCACAGCATCGTATTTCAGGATTTGAAATAGCTCAACTGGAATTCCATCACCCCAGTTAGCTTTGTTAATAGTGATGCTTTCTAAGGCCCACTTGACTTCACATTCCAGGATGTCTGGCTCTAGATGAGTGATCACACCATCGTGATTATCCGGGTCGTGAAGATCTTTTTTGTACAGTTCTTCTGTGTATTCTTGCCATCTCTTCTTAATGTCTTCTGCTTCTGTTAGGTCCATACCATTTCTGTCCTTTATCTAGCCCATCTTTGCATGAAATGTTCCCTCGGTATCTCTAATTTTCTTGAAGAGATCTCTAATCTTTCCCATTCTGTTCTTTTTCTCTATTTCTTTGCATTGATCACTGAAGAAGGCTTTCTTATCTCTTCTTGCTATTCTTTGGAACTCTGCATTCAGATGCTTATATCTTTCCTTTTCTCCTTGGCTTTTCACTTGTCTTCTTTTCACAGGTATTTGTAAGGCTTTCCCAGACAGCAATTTTGCACTACTTTTCCATGAGGATGGTCTTGATCCCTATCTCCTGTACAATGTCACACACCTCATTCCATAGTTCATCAGGCACTCTATCAGATCTAGGCCCTTAAATCTGTTTCTCACTTCCATTGTATAATCATGAGGGATTTGATTTAGGCCATACCTGAATGGTCTAGTGGTTTTCCCTATTTTCTTCAATTTAAATCTGAATTTGGTAATAAGAATTTTATGACTTGAGCCACAGTCAGCTCCTGGTCTTGTTTTTGTTGACTATATAGAGCTTCTCCACCTTTTGCTGCAGAGAATATAATGAATCTGATTTCGGTGTTGACCATCTGGTGATGTCCATGTGTAGAGTCTTCTCTTGTGTTGTTGGAAGTGGGTGTTTGATATGACCAGTGCATTTTCTTGGCAAAACTCTATTAGTCTTTGCACTGCTTCATTCGCCTGTTACTCCAGGTGTTTCCTGACTTCCTACTTTTGCATTACAATCCCTTATAATGAAAAGGACATCTGTTTTAGGTGTTAGTTCTAAAAGGACTTGTAGGTCTTCATAGAACCTTTCAACTTCAGCTTCTTCAGCATTACTGATTGGGGCATAGACTTGGGTTACTGTCATATTGGTTTGCCTTGCAAACGAACAGAGATAATTCTGTCTTTTTTGAGATTGCATCCAAGTACTGCATTTCTGACTCTTTTGTTGACCATGATGGCTACTCCATTTCTTCTGAGGGATTCCTGCCCCCAGTTGCCTCAGGAAAGTCAAGTCTCAATGCGAGTTGTGAGGGGCCTCTTGGGATACCTCTCCAGTCCATGCAGGGGCCTATGTCCTCATCTTGAGTTGAGGCTCTAACCTCAGGGTTCCTCTCCAGTGCTTACATGGATCTCGGGGTTCCTATGGAGTTTCAACAGGGGTGTCCGGCCTCATCTAGTTCAGAGTCATGGAAGTCCGCTTGCCTCTAGAGCTTAAAAGTAGTGTCAGGCTTTCTGTCGAGTTGACATAGTGATCTGTGGCTTCCTATTGAGGTGCCACAGGGCTGTCACAATTCCCATCTTGTATTTAGTCGATAATTCGGGTCGCTACAGTTCAGTTCAGTTCAGTCGTTCAGTCGAGTCTGAATCTCTGCGACCCCATGAATCGCAGCACGTCAGGCCTCCTGTTCATCACAAACCCCCGGAGTCCACTCAGACTCATGTCCATCGAGTCAGTGATGCCATTCAGTCATCTCAACCTCTGCCGTCCCCTTCTCCTCCTGCCCCCAATCCCTCCCAGCATCAGCAATAAGTCAACTCTTCGCATGAGGTGGCCAAAGTACTGGAGTTTCAACTTTAGCATCATTTCTTCCAAAACAATCCCATGGCTGCCCTCCTTCAGAATGGGCTGGTTGGACCTCCTTGCAGTCCAAGGGACTCTCAAGAGTCTTCAACAACACAGTTCCAAAGCATCGATTATTAGCCACTCAGCTTTCTTCCCAGTCCAACTCTCACATCCATGCATGACAACTGGGAAAACCATACCCTTGACTAGATGGAACTTTGTTGGCAAAGTATTTAATGCCTCTGCTTTTGAATATGCTATCTATGTTGGTCATAACTTTCCTTCCAAGGAGTAAGTGTGTTTTAATTTCATGGCTGCAATCACCATCTGCAGTGATTTTGAGCCCCCTCAAAATGATGTCTGACACTGTTTCCACAATTCCCGATCTATTTGCCAAGGTGTGATGGGAAAGATGCCATGATCTTAGCTTTCTGAACGTTGAGCTTGAAGCCAAAGTTTTCGCTCTACCCTTCACTTTCATCAAGAGGCTCTTTAGTTCCTCTTCACTTTCTGCCATAAGATTGTTGTCAACTGCATATCTGAGTTTATTGATATTTCTCCTGGCAATCTTAATTCAAGCTTGTGCTTCTTCCAGCCCAGCCTTTCTCACGATGTTCTCTGCATATAAGTTATGGAAGCAGTGGGAAAATATACTGCCTTGACGTATTCCTTTCCCTATTTGCAACCAGTCTCTTGTTGTATGTCAAGTTCTAACATTTGCTTAGTGACCAGCGTATAGGTTTCTCAAGAGGCAGTTCAGGGGTCTGGTATTTCCATCCCTTGAAAATTTTCCAAAGCTTTATTGTGATCCATGCAATCAAAGTCTTTGGCATAGTCAATAAAGCAGAAATCGATGTTTTTCTAGAACTCTCTTGCTTTTTCGAGGATGCAGCCGATGTTGGCAATTTGATCTCTGGTTCCTCTGTCTTTTCTAAAACCAGTTTGAATATCTGGAAGTTCATGGTTCACGTATTGCTGAAGCCTCGCTTGCAGAATTTTGAGCATTACTTTGCTAGCATGTGAGATGAGTGCAACTGTGTGGTAGTTTAAGCATCCTTTGGCCTTGGAATGAAAACTGATCTTTTCCAATCCTGTGACCACTGCTGAGTTTTCCAAATTTGCTGGCATATCGAGTGCAGCACTTTCACAGCATCATCTTTCAGGATTTGAAAGAGCTCCACTGGAAATTCATCACCTCCACTAATTTCTTCGTAGTGATGTGAAGGCCCACTTGACTTCACATTACAGGATGTCTGATACTAGGTGAGTGATCACTCCATCGTGATTATCAGTGTCGTGAAGATATTTCTGGTACAGTTCTTCTGTGAATTCTTGCCACTTCTTCTTAATATCTTCTGCTTCTGTTAGGCCCATACAGTTTCTTTCTTTATCGAGCCCACCTTTGCATGAAATGATCCCTTGGTATCTCTCATTTTCTTGACGAGATCTCTAGTCTTTTCCACTCTGGTGTTTTCCTCTATTTCTTGGCATTGTTCACTCCTGAAGGCTTTCTTATCTCTCCTTGCTATTCTTTGGAACTATGCGTTCAGATGCTTACACCTTTCCTTTTCTCCTTTGCTTTTCTCTTCTCTTCTGTTCACAGCTCTTTGTAAGGCCTCCTCAGATGGCCATTTTGCTTTTTCGCCTTTCTTTTCCTTGGGGATGGTCTTGATCCCTGTTCCTGTACAATGTCACGAACCTCTGTCCATAGTTCATCAGGCACTCTATCAGATCTAATTCGTTAAATCTATTTCAAACTTCCACTGTATAATCATCAAGGATTTGATTTAGGTCATTCCTGAATTGTCTAGTGTTTTTTTTTTCTACTGTCTTCAATTTAAGTCTAAATTTAGCAATAAGAATGTCATGGTCTGAGCCAGTCAGCTCCCCGTCTTGTTTTTGCACACAGTATGGAGCTTCTCCATCTTTGGCTGCAAAGACTGTAGTCAGTCTGATTTCAGTGTTGACCATCTGATGATGTCCACGTGTAGAGTCTTCTCTTGTGTTGTTGGAAGAGGGTGTTTCCTATGACCAGTGCATTCTCTTGACACAATTCTATTAATTGCCTTGTTTCATTCCGTACTCCAAGGCCAAATTTGCCTATTATTCCAGGTGTTTCTTGACTTCCTACTTTTGCATTACAGTCCCCTAGAATGAAAAGGACATCTTTTGTGGGTGTTTGTTCGAAAAGGTCTTGAAAGTCTTCATAGAACCGTTCAACGTCAACTTCTTCAGCATTACTGGTGGGGGCATAGTCTTGGATTCCCTGATATTGAGTGGTTTGCCTTTGAAAGGAACAGAACATTCTGTCATTTTTGAGAGGGCATCCAAGTACTGCATTTCAGATTCTTTTGTTGACCTTGCTGGCTACTCCATATCTTCTAAAGGATTCCTGCCCACAGTAGTAGATATAATGGTCATCTGAGTTAAATTCACCCATCCCAGTCCATTTTAGTTCTCTGATTCCTAGAATGTCAATGTTCACTCTTGCCATCCCCTGTTTGACCACTTTCACTTTGCCTTGATTCCTGAACCTGACATTCCAGCTTCCTATGCAATATTGTTCTTTACAGCATCGGACCTTGCTTGTTTCATCAGTCACATGCATAACTGGGTATTGTGTTTGCCTTGGCTCCATCCCTTCGGTCTTTCTGGATTTATTTCTCCAGTGATCTCCAGTAGCATATTGGGCACTTACCGACCTGGGCATTCCTCTTTCAGTATCCTCTCATTTTGCCTTTTACTACTGTTCATGGGGTTCTCAAGGCAAGAATAATGAAGTGATTTGCCATTCCCTTCTCCAGCGGCCACATTCTGTCAGCCCTCTCCATCATGACCCGTCTGCCTTGGCATGGCCTAGTTTCACTGAGTTAGACAAGACTGTGGTCCATGTAATCAGATTGGCTAGTTATCTGTGATTATGGTTCCAGTATGTCTGTCCTCTGATGTCGTCTCACAACACCAACCGTCTTACTTGGGTTCTCTTCCCTTGGTCGTGGGGTATCTATTCATACCTGCTCCAGCAAGCCACTGCTGCTTACCTTGGACGAGGGGTATCTCATCAGGGCCACCCTTCCTGACCTTGAACGTGGATTAGATCTTCTCGTCCCTCCTGCACCCGCACACAACCTTTAGTGCTGTTGAAACTACAAATCTGTGTGCCAACCACATGTAAAGTGAAGTGGCTCAGTCATGTCCAGCTCTTTGTGACTCCATGGACTGTAGCCCACCAGGCTCCTCCATCAATGAAATTTTCTAGGCAAGATTACTGGAGTGGGTTGCCATTTCCTTCTCCAGGGTATCTTCCCATTCCAGGGATCAAACCAGGGTCCCACATTGTTGGCAGACGCTTTACCATCTGAGCCACCTGGTAATCAAGCTTTCACAAAACAAAAAGATAGTAAACGGAACATAAAAGACCACTTGCAAGTGATGTATCTGATAAGCGGTTCTGTGAAATAGACTAAGAACACACAGCACTCAAGTCTCCAAGAAAAAATACACCACCCTTTTCCCATCCCGCAACACCAACTCCAACCTAAACACTTGATCTCACTCTAACCTATCCCTAAAACCTATCTTTAAGCTAACAGTATCCATGTGCATTCAAAGGCATCCATCCATCCACAGGAGAGACAGAGAGAAAGAGAAAAAGGAAGACAGAGACAGAATTTCGAAAGAAAACAAAGGCACTTCTAGAGAGAGACACTGAACAAGAGAGAGTAAATGAGTAGGTTTTACAGACCTCTTCATAAATGTATCTGAATGTTAAAAGCAATGACAGTGCCCATCCACTGCAGAAGTGGGAAAATGACCCAAGCTTATGAGAGTAAAGGAGAAGAATGCAGGGAGCCATTATAGGCTCAGCCATGCACGGAAGCCGAGATGGGGCACTTGAACCATAATCTCTGTGGAAAAAAAGAGGACCAGAATGTTGGGTCCTCTTTTAAGTAAGAGAAGGTGACCTTCCAGTCTTCCTTTCAGTCCTCCATTGGGATGGGGAGCGGGGTTCCCAAAAGTGGCAGCAAAGGGAGTGCGGTTGAGTTGCCATAGGGATCTGTGGCTTTCTCTCGAGGTGTCACAGGTCTGTCACACTGGCCATTGGGTTTTGAGTCGATACTTGGGGTGACCGTCGAGTTAGTGCAGGGGAATCAGGTTTACCTGAAGTGTATTGGGACATCGGTGTCTTTTGGAATTGTGGCACGACACCTGAAGTTCCTCACGAGTTTCAAGATCACACCACCTCCTCTTGAGGTGTGATGGAAATACCGGGATTCCCTTCCCAACGAAGCAGGGAAATGGACCCTCATCTCGAGATGAGGAGTGAAAACTGGGGCTCTTCTTGACTTGTGGAGGACACTCGATGTTCCTCTCGAGTGGAAACAGGTATCTCAAGGAACTTCCTGAGTTGCATCAAGGGTGTCAAGGACCCTTTCGAGGCTCAAGAGGGAAGGTGGGATTTCTCTCGGGATGCCACAGGGGAAAAGAGCCTCATCTCGCATTGAGGGGGGAATCTTCTGGTTTTTCTCGAATTGCGGCAGGAAACTTGGGGTTCCTCTCAAGTTAGGATGGGGACCTAAGGGGCCCGCTCATGTTGCCTCAGGAAAATCAAGTCTTCATGCGAGTTGAGAGGGGCCTTTCGGGATTCCTCTGTAGTTGTTGCTGGAGCCTCAGCCCAAATCTCGATTTAAGGCTGGAAGCTCAGAGTTCTTCTCCAATGCTGACATGGATCTCGGCGTTCCTATGGAGTTTCAGCAGGGGAGTCAGGCCTCATCTCATGTGGAGACATGATAGTCTGCTTTCCTCTCAAGCTGTAAAAGTAGCATCAGGCTTCCTGTCATGTTGACATAGGGATCTGTGGCTTTCTCTCGAGTTGACACTGGGCTGTCACAGCTGCCATCGTATTTTGAATCGATACTCGGGGTGACAGTCAAGTCAGTGCAGGGGAGTCAGGTGTATCTGGAGTGAATTGGGGCATTGGGGACTTTTGGAATTGTGGCATGACCCCTGGAATTCCTCTCGCGTTTCAAGTTGAGACTGCCTTATCTTGAGTTGCAACCGAAACTCTGGGATTCTTTTCCACATGAAGCAGGGAAATGGACCCTTACCAGGATCCAGCCCCTGTTGGATCCAGGGTATCCGAAGCATGGATGGCGAGGTGAGATAGATATATAGATATATAGAGAGATACAGAAAGATTTTGCAGTTAAGAGAATAGAGGGGAGAAAAGAGGCTGATATTCCTTGGTTTACACAGAAAGCCAATAAAGTCCCAAGGCCACAGGCGCCTGCTTGAGTAGCAGAGAGTGTCCCGCCTTGGGTTCCCTCTCGAGTGGGTCTTGGAAGCTCTGGCAGAGAAATGAATGCAGAAGACCCCTGCACCCCAAGGGATCTGCTTGAAAAAGAAGTAAAGAGAGAAAGAAAGTATGACAAGGGAGGTCAAGCTTGTGCAAGACCCGTAACTTTATTTTCAGAAGGAGTTTATATACCCTAAGTTTTACATAATGGAAGATGCAGAGTCATGTAGGGGCAGCATTCCTGACCCTTATCGATACCAGGCTTTCTTTCTGCATACTTTTCCGTATGCAAAACATCTCAGATGATTTACTTTATCTTCTGGCCAAGAGACCTGTTAACATTTTATGGCTCTTTTCCTTGATGAATATTAAGTAACCAGAAAACACATTTTCCCTTGAAGTGTTTTTTCTTTAATCTGCATCACCCTCAAAGTACTAAATAGTTACATTCCTATAGGACAAAGGTGCAGTGGGTTACAACAAAGCATTTAACTCAAAGATCTAATGTTGCTGATGCCAGGGCTACTACCTGTTTTTTTCTATATACCAACTATATCAACAAATAAAATATATGAAAATTTGGCAGCAAGTATTGGCTCAATAATGAAACACTTAACCAGTTCTACTCTAACAAAAGGCTCTACATTCCTAGAATGTTTAAAGCTTCCTGTGCCTCCCACGGTTGGGAGACTGTAAACAATCACATGTATATTTGAAAAAGCCCGGATAAACCTGTCAGGCAAGTTAGAAAGCTATCAGAGGGGTTTGAATTGAAACACTCCAATTACATGCCCAGGAGACTTATAAAAACTAGAGCTCTAGGTTAATTTTCTTCAGAGAAAGGTGGTCAGAGACAGCTCCCCATTGGTGACAAAGGAGTTTGTGAAAAATAGCAGGACAGGCAGATTCTGGTTTTGGGGTAGATACTCGAGCAGGTCCAGAGGGTCTCTTAAGCCCTGACACATCTTTGCCTGTAAGGCCTCGATCTCATGACCTTTGTAATGGGTGGGATTTCCTGTGCTGGCTCTGGGCAGACCCTCATCTCAAGATGAGGAGGGAAAAACGGGGCTCTACTTGAATTGTGGCAGGACACTCGGTGTTCCTCTCGAGTGGAGATGGGTATGTCGGGGAACTTCTTGAGTTGCCTCAAAGGTGTCAAAGACACTTTGGTGTCTAAAGAGGGAACGTGGGATTTCTCTCAAGATACCGCAGCAGAAAAGGGCCTCGTCTCACGTTGAGGGGATGATCTGTGTTTTTTCTTGAGTTGCGGCAGGAACCTTGGGGTTCCATTCGAGCTACAAATGGAAAGGGACCCATTCGTGTTGCCTCAGGAAAGTCACCTCTCCATGCAAGTTGCAAGGAGCCTCTTGGGATTCCTTTCCAGTCGGTGCCAGGGCCTAGGTCCTCATCTGGAGTTGGGGCCAGAACATCAGAGTTCCTCTCCAGGGCGGACGGGTCTCAGGGTTCCCCTGGAGTTTCAACAGGGGAGTCAGGCTTCGTCTCGTGTGGAGACATGCAAGTCCACTTTCCTCTCGAACTGTCAAAGTAGTGTCAGTCTTTCTGTCGAGTTTACTTAGGGGTCTGCAGCTTTCTCTTGAGAAGCCACAGGGCTTTCACACCTGCCATCGTGTTTTGAGTCGATACTTGGGGTGACAGTCTAGTCAGTAGAGGATAATCAGGTGTATCTGGAGTGCATTGGGATATCGGAGTCTGTTGGAATTGTGGCACGACCCCTGGAGTTCCTCTCGAGTTTCAAGTGGAGACCGCCTCCTCTTGAGGTGTGACGGGAACGTCGGGATTCCTTCTCTGAAGAAGCAGTGAATTGGACCATCATCTCGAGATGTGGAGGGGAAAATGGGGCTCTTCTTGAGTTGTGGTGGACACTCACTGTTCCTCTCGAGTAGAGATGGGTATGTTGGGGAACTTCTTTAGTTTCATCAAGGGTTTCAAGGACCCTTGCGAGGCTCAAGAGGGAAGGTGGGATTACTATCGAGACGCTGCAGCAGAAAAGGGCCTCATCTAGCATTGAGAGGAGAATCTCCTTGTTTTTCTCGAGTTGTGGAACGAAACTTGAGGTTTGTCATGAGTTATGACTGGGACCTAAGGGATCCGCTCCTGTTGCCACAGGAAAGTCAAGTCTCCATGCAATTGCAAGGGGCCACTCAGGATTCCTCTCCAGTCGGTGCCAGGGCCTATGTCCTCATCTGGAGTTGAGGCCAGATCCTCAAGGTTCCTCTCCAGGGCTGACATGGATCTCAGGGTTCCTATGGAGTTTTACCAGGGGAATCAGGTCACACCTCCTGAGGAGACATACAAGTCCGCTTTCCTCTCGAGCTGTCAAAGTAGTGTCAGGCTTTCTGTCGTGTTGATATAGGGATCAGAGGCTTTCTCTCAAGGTGCCACAGGGCTGTCACACCAGCCATCGTGTTTTAAGTAGACACTCGTGATGACAGTTGAGTCAGTGCAGGGGAATAAGGTGTATCTGGAGTGGATTGGGACACTGGGGTCTGTTGGAATTGTGGCATGACCCCTCGAGTTCCTCTCGAGTTTCAAGTTGAGACCGCCTCCTCTTGAGGTGCGATGGGAATGCCAGGATTCCTTTCCCAACGAAGCATGGATATGGGCCCTCATCTCGAGATGAGAAGGGGAAAAAGGTGCTCTTCTTGAGTTGTGGCGGGACACTCGGTGTTTTTCTCGAGGGGAGATGGGTATGTCGGGGAACTTCTTGAGTTGTATCAAGGATGTCAAGAACCCTTTTGGGGCTCAAGAGGGAAGGCTGGGATTTCTCTCAAGTGGTTGCTCATCTCCCATTGAATGAGAATCTCCTTGGGTTTCTCGAGTTATGGCAGGAAACCTGTGGTTCCTCTCAAGTTACGATGGGGACCTCAGGGATCTGCTCCTGTTGCCTCAGGAAAGTCAAGTCTCCATGCGAATTGCAAGGGGCCCCTCGGGATGCCTCTCCAGTTGGTGCCAGGGCCGAGGTCCTCATCTGGAGTTGAGGCTGGAACCTCAGCGTTCTTCTCCAGTGCTGACATTGATCTCGGGGTTCCTATGGAGATTCAGCAGGGGAGTCAGGCCTCATCTCATGTCAAGACGTGCAAGTCTGCTTTCCTCTCTAGCTCTAAAAGTAGTGTCAGGATTCCTCTCCAGTTGACAGGGATCTGTGGCTTTCTGTCAAGGTGCCACAGTGCTGTCAAACCTGCCATAATGTTTTGAGTCAATACTCGGTGTGACAGTCGAGTCAGTGGAGGGGAATCAGGTTTATCTGCAGTTGATTGGAACTTGTAGGTCTATTGGAATTGTGGCACGACCCCTGGAGTTCCTCCCGAGTTTCAATGGAGACCACCTACTCTTGAGGTGCGACAGGAACTCCGGGATGTCTTTCCTGATGAAGCAGGGAAATGGACCCTCATCTTGAGATGAGGAGGGAAAAATGGAGCCTTCCTGAGT
Organism: Kobus ellipsiprymnus; assembly: GCA_006410655.1. Lineage (NCBI taxonomy): Eukaryota > Metazoa > Chordata > Mammalia > Artiodactyla > Bovidae > Kobus > Kobus ellipsiprymnus. The sequence goes on along the minus strand of SJYR01002120.1, from coordinate 22,726 downwards.
TGTGGCTGGACCCTCTGTGTTCCTCTCGAGTGGAGACGGATATGTCGGGGAACTTCTTGAGTTGTATCAAGGGTATCAAGAACCCTTTTGAGGATCAAGAGGGAAGGTGGGATTTTTCTTGAGACACCACAGTGGAAAAGGGCCTCATCTGGCGTTGAGGGGAGAGTCTCCTGGTTTTTCTTGAGTTGAAGGAGGAAACTTAGGGTTCCTCTTGAGTTACGATGAGGACCTCAGGGACCCCCTTGTGTTGCTCAGGAAAGTCAAGTCTCCATGCGAGTTGCATGGGACCTCTCAGGATTCCTTACAGTCGGTGCTTGGTCCTAGATCCTCATCTGGAATTGAAGTTGGAACCTCAGTGATCCTCTCCAGTGTTGACATGGATCGCAGGATTCCTATGGTGTTTCAACAAAGGAGTCAGTTCTTGTCTCTTTTGGATACATAGAAGCCCGCTTTCTCTCGAGCTGTAAAAGTAATGTCAGGTTTCCTGTCGAGTTCACATAGGGATCTGTGGCTTTCTCTCGAGGTGCCACAGGGCTGTCACACATGCCATCGTGTTTTGAGTTGGTACTTGGGGTGACAGTCGAGTCAGTGCAGGGAAATCAGGTTTATCTGGAGTTGATTGGGACATCCAGATCTTTTTGGATTGTAGTACGCCTCCTGGAGTTCTGCCGGGATCCAGCGTGAGGAGTCCACTCCATGGCAAATGTCATGAGAATGGAGGCCTGACATAAGCAAAGGCAGAATCAGGCTTTAAGGGTGCCCCTGGACATTCTAATGCCTCTACCCCCAAAACCAGACTCTGCCTACCTTACTGCATTATGCTTCTGACATTACAGGAGGCTATCCTCCACCACCTCTCTCTGAAAAGGAGCTAACTTAGAGCTCCAGTTATTAAATCTCCTGGGCGTAACTAGAGTGTTTCAGTCCACCCCTCCACTGATGGCTCTCTAGCCTGCCTGACAGGTTTGTCTGGTCACATGTGATTGTTCACAGCCACCCAACTGTGAGAGGCACGAGATGCTATAAACTTTCTAAACACAGATTCTTTTGAGAAATTAGAAAATTATTAGTATAGTATTAGTGAGTTAGTTAGAAATTATACCGGCGGAGGGTTTCATTGTTGAGCCAATATTTACTGCTAAGCCTCCATATCCCTTGCCTCTTATACACAACAATTGATATAACTAGCATACAGGAGAAATAAGTATTAACCTTGATATTATTCACTTTAGACCTTAGGTAAGTAAATTCTTTTCTTGATTATAGCCCACTGCACCTTTGCACTGTAGAAATGGAACTTTATCTGGTGCCTTCAGAGGGTGGTGCTTGACTTAAGAAAAATCACCTTTGGAGAAAATAAGTTTTCTGGTTGACTAATCATCATCAGAAAGGGTCATAAAATGTTAGCAGGCCTCTTGGCCATAAGATGATGTAAATCACATGAGGAATTTGTATATCAGAAGGAATGCAGAAAGACAGCATGGTTTCAATAAGGGTCAGGACAGGTGACCCCGCCTTACTTTGTATTTCCCATTTATCTCTATGTATGACTTAAAAGTATAAAAGTGGTCCTGGAAAATAAAGAAACGGGACAAGTTCCTGGAAAGACTGCTTTCCCCCTTATCGTGTTTTCTCGCTCTCTTCTTTTCTGGCTGAATTCCCATCTGGAGTGTGTAAGTTTTCCGAGCCTACTAAATTTTCCTGGGCTTCTAAGATTTTAACGGGGAAACACTTTGTGTCTCCACTCCTCCAGGAGACCGGGAGATGCGTGTGGCCTACGTAGGCTGGGCAAACCGCTTGCCCCGGAGTTTTATTGGTTCTCTGCATAAACCAAGTTATTCACCCTCTTTTCTCCACTAAATTATCTACTACACTATTCTTCCCTAATCTATCTCCATATCTTTAAACAATTTTCCTCTAGATGCCGACTCCGTCCCTGCTTCGAATTACCCTGGATCCACCAGGCTTGGACCCCTTCAGAGTTCCTCTCAAGTTTCAAGTTGAGACTGCCTCCTCTTGAGGTGCGAAGGGAATGCCAGGATTCCTTTCTGGAAGAAGCAGGGAAATGGACCCTTATCTCGAGATGAGGAGGGAAAAGCGGGGCTCTTCTTGAGTTGTAGCTGGACCCACGGTGTTCCTATTGAGTGGAGATGGGTATGTTGCGGAATTTCTTGAGTTGCTTCAAGGGTGTCAAGGACTCTTTCAAGGCTCAAGAAGGAAGGTGAGATTTCTCTCGAGACACTGCAGTGGAAAAAGGCCTCATCTCATGTTGAAGTGAGAATCTCCTGGTTTTTCTCGAGTTGAGGCATGAAACTTGGGGTTCCTCTCCAGTTACGATGGGAAACTTTGGGACCTGCTCGTCTTCCCTCAGGAAATTCAACTTTCCATGAGAGTTGTGGAGGGCTTCTCGGGATTCCTATCCAGTCGGTGCCAAAGCCTCGGTCCTCATTTGGAGTTCTGGCCAGAAAGTAAGGATTCATCTTGAGTGCTAACATGGATCTCAGGGTTTCTATGGAGTTTCAACAGGGGAGTCAGGCCTTGTCTCGTGTGGAGACATGCAAGTCCGCTTTCCTCTCGAACTGTCAAAGTACTTTCAGGCTTCCTGTCGAGCTGACATAGGGATCTGTGTCTTTCTCTCAAGGTGCTACAGGGCTGTCACATGTACCATTATGTTTTGAGTCGATACTCGGGATGACAGTAGAGTCAGTGCAGGGGAATCAGTTTATCTGCAGTGGACTGGGACATTGGGGTCTTTGGAATTGTGGCATGACCCCTGGAGTTCCTCTCGACATTAAGTGGAGACCGCCTCCACTTGAGGTGTGATAGGAATGCTAGGATTCGTTTCCCAATGAAGCAGAGAAACTGAACCTCATCCCGAGATTAGGAGGGAAAAACGGGGCTCTTCTTGAGTTGTGGCTTGACCCTCGGTGCTCCTCTTGAGTGGAGGCATGTATTCGGGGAACTTCTTGAGTTGCATCAAGGGGGTCAAGGACTCTTGCGTGGCTCAAGAGGGAAGGTGGAATTTCTCTCGAGCTGCGGCAGCGGAAAAGGGCCTCATCTCGCATTGAGAGGAGAATCTCCTGTTTTTGTTTTTTTTTTTTTTTTTTTTTTTTTTTTTTTGAGTTGTGGCAGGAAACTTGGGGTTCCTCTCAAGTTACAATGGGGACCTCAGGGACCCACTCGTGTTGCCTCAGGAAAGTCAAGTCTCCATGCGTGTTGCGAGGGGCCTCTTGGGATTCCTCTGCAGTCAGTGCCGGGGCCGAGATCCTCATCTGGAGTTGAGGCCGGAATCTCAGATTTCCTCTCAAGTGCTGACATGGATCTCGGTGTTCCTATGTTCCAGGTTCCAGCCCCCTTGGGATCCAGGGTTACCCTCAAAAGATAAGGCATTGGCGAAGAAAGTTAGAGAGAGATTAAGAAAGAATGTTGCAGATAAAAAAATGGAGCTGAGAAAGAGGCTGATATTCCTTGGCTTACACAGAAAGCCAAAAAATCCCAAAGACTTGCTCTGTTCACGTAGGATGCAGATGCCCTCCCCGTATCCCAGGGAAGTGAAGATTCAGAGTGCCTTCCTGTTCAGGTCTTAGCAGCCCATGCAGGAAAGTGAACACTGAGATCCTTGTTCTCCAAGGGATCAGCCTGGAAAAGAGAGTAAGAGGAGAAAGAGAGAAAGAAAACAAGACACAGGATGATCAAGCTTCATTGAGCGAGGCCTGTAACTTTATTTTCAAAAATAACTTTTATACCTTGACTTTACATAGAGGGAAATAACAGATGCCGAGTCATACAGAGTCAGCCCAAATATTACATCTGATTTGTTTTTATCAAATCCAGGATTTTTTCTGCATACCTTTCCCATAAACAATGTTGTGTACATTTTCTTCTGGGCTTGGAGGCCTGCCAACATTTTATGGCCCTCTTTTGATACAAGGCTGCTCAACCAGAAATCTCATTTTCCCTTGAAATATTTATTCTTTATATTTTTAATCTTTGTCAGCCTCAGAAAGTATTAAACAGAGTTGCATTTCTCATAGAGCAAAGGTTCAGTGAGTTACAACAAAGAAAGAATCAATTAGTTCAAAGGTCTGATATAGTTTATTCCAAGGCTATTGCTTGTTTTTCTTAAATTCCAATGACATTAACTATTGCACTCCCAGATGCACGGTGGAGAAGAGATATGGGAACTTAGCAGGAAGCACTGCTCAACAATGAAATCCTAAACCAGCACTATGCTAATAGCTTTTAACTCTTCAAAAGGCTTTATATTTTTAGAATGTTTTAGGCTTCCCATGCTTCTCACAGTTCTTATTATTATCCAGGGAGGCTGTGAATAACCACATGCGTAGCTGCAAGAGTCTGGATAAACCTTTCAGGCAAGCTAGAATGCCAACAGATGGGGGTTTAATTGAAAGATTCCTTTCATGTCCAGGAGACTTATTAGCTAGAACCCTAATTTGATTTTCTTCAGAGAATGGTGGTTGGGGATAGCCCCCTGTTAATGTCAGAAGAGTTGGTGAAAGGCACAAAATAGTAAGACAGACAGATTCTGGTTTTGGCGTAGATGCTCGAGCAGGTACGGGGGGGTCCCTCGAGTCCTGATCTGCCTTGCTCGTCAGGTCTCTTCCACATGACCTTCTCATGGGTGGGAACCCCCGTGCTGTCTCCCAGCATCTCCCCCTTTTTTATTTTTTAAGACAGCCAGATGTAAATCAGTCACGAGCTTCTGAGTGCTCTGTTGAAGAGTTATAACAATACAAGGAAGAATAATTATGAGAAGCAGAAGTAAAGCGGCCACAGCAACATAGCTAAACATAGTAGACAGAATATATTTTTTTCTTGAAATACAGTTAGAAAATGTATGGAAAAAATCACTTGTTACTCCTGCAGCAGTAAAATCTAATTGGGAGTGTTGCATGATCTCTACATGACTGTGAAGTTTCCCCAAATCCAAACCAATGCTGGAGCCATTCCATACCCCTGAGACATGATTCCCAATTCCCTCCTAGCCACAATCCGTCTTGTTTACCCTCAGGGTTACCACACAAATCCACCACAGTTGGCCTGACAGGACAATGCCAACTCCACTTTCAAAGCCTACAATTCAGTGCCAACATGCATCACTGCCTCCCCCAGGGCATCCACCACCACCTCTCGCTTCCCATCTACAACCTCCTGTGTTGCCAACACCAAAGAAACATTCCCGGACATAGTATCAACATACTGGGCAGTATGTACTTGTTGGGCCAATGACATTGCTGCCACAGCAACAGTAACAGTAACAGTAGTAATTGAAGTAACAGAAAGAGTTGCTGTTATTAAAGCTGATATTCTTAAGATAAGTAAGCCCACAAACCGTCGTGATCGCATTAAAACTTGTAGCACAGAAAGACCTTAGTTATCATACCAATATGTAGTTACTGTTACAGACACCATAAGATAGGGTGGACGTTGTAATACCACAAAGGAGCAAACATTATATTGAGGGGTCAAGCAAGATGAGAGCCTACATTGTTTACAAGATATTACATTAGGTCCACCTGAATAATTTAGTTGTACATTATGTTTTTTTCCAAGATCTCTGCTGTCGATCATCTTAGAGTCTGTTGGACTTTGCAGGTGGGTGGTGGATGCAGGGGCAGAGGAGTATCTTTCTTCTTTTGTGGTCGAAGTAATAGGGGAACTGGATGTCTGGGGGGGCTGTGACATGGTGAATCAGTCTATCTGGGATCCAAACAGGAGAAGTAGAACCCTTTTGGGTCCCTGTTTGGGTGCAACTTGCCGGGGTCCAGCCGCTACAGGATCCAGGCGTACCCTCAGGAGAGACGGTGTTGGCAAAGAGATTTAGAGAGAGATAAAAAAGGAATGTTGCAGATAAGAAAATGGAGGAGAGAAAGAGGCTGATATTCCTTGGTTTACACAAAAAGCCAATAAACCCCCAAGACAAGGGACTTGTTCTGTTCAGGTAGGCCATAGGCACCCTCCCGCTTTCCCAAGGGAGTGAAGATGCAGAGCACCTTCCCATTCAGGTCCTAGAAGTCCAGGCAGGAAAGTGAACACAGAGAGCCTCTGTGCTCCAAGGGATCAGATTGTAAAGGAGAGTAAGAGAGAGAAAGAAAGATAGGTAGAAAGAAAGAAAAAGAAAGAAAGGCACAGGCTGACCAAGCTTCGGTAAGCAAGACCTGTAACTTTATTTTTCAAGGAAGATTTTATACCTTGACTTGTACATAGTGGGAAATGAAAGATGCAAAGTCATACAGAGTCAGCCCGCACATTACATGTTTTGTCTTTATCAAAACCAGAATTTTTTCTGCATATCTTTCCCATGAACAATGTTGTGTACATTTTCTTCTGGCCTTGGAGGCCTGTGAACATTTTATGACCATCTTTTGATAAAGGTTGCTCAACCAGAAAAAATATTATCTCTTGAAATGTTTTTTCTTTATATTTTTAATCTATGTCAGCCTCAGAAAGTATTAAACAGAGTTACATTTCCACGGAGCAAAGGTGCAGTGAGTTACAACAAAGAAAGAATCAATTAGCTCAAAGGTCTGATATAGTTTATTCCAAGGCTATTGCTTGTTTTTCTTAAATTCCAATGACATTAACTATTGCACTCCCAGATGCACGGTGGAGAAGAGATATGGGAACTTAGCCTGAAGCATTGGCTCAACAATGAAATCCTAAACCATCACTATTCTAATAGCTTTTAACTGTTTGAAAGGCTCTATATTTTTAGAAAGTTTTAGGATTCCCGTGCTTCTCACAGATGGGAGGCTGTGAATAACCACATGCGTAGCTGCAAGAGTCTGGATAAACCTGTCAGGCAAGCTAGAATGCCAACAGAGTGGGTATGAATTGAAATATTATTTTCATGTCCAGGAGACTTATTAGCTAGGGCCCTAAGTTGAGTTTCTCCAGAGAAAGGTAATCGGGGATAGCTTCCTTTTAATGTCAGAAGAGTTGGTGAAAGGCACAAAATAGTAAGACAGACAGATTCTGGTTCGGGGGTAGATGCTCAAGGAGGTCCAGGGGGTCCCTCGAGTCCTGATATGCCTTGCTCTTAGGTTTCTTCCACATGATCTTCTCATGGGTGGGATCTCCCATATTGGCTCCCGGCACCTATGGAGTTTCAACAGGGGAGTCAGGCCTTGTCTCGTCTGGAGACATGCAAGTCTGCTTTCATCTCAAGCTGTAAAAGTACTGCCAGGCTTTCAATCGAGTTGACATAGGGATCTGTGGCTTTCTCTCTAGGTGCCACAGGGCTGTCACACCTGCCATCGTGTTTCAAGTTGATACTCTGGGTACAGTCGAGTAACTGCAGGGGAACCAGGTTTATTTGGAGTGGATTGGCACATTGAGGTCTATTTGAATTGTGGCACGACCCCTAGAATTCCTCTCGAGTTTCAAGTTGAGACCGCCTCCTATTGAGGTGCGATGGGAACGCCAGGATACCTTTACGGATGAAGGAGGGAAATGGACCCTCAACTCGAGATGAGGAGGGAAAAATGGGGCTCTTCCTGAGATATGGTGAGCCCTCTTGAGTGGAGACGGGTATGTGTGGGAACTTCTTGAGTTACATCAAGTGTGTAAAGACCCTTTTGAGGCTCAAGAGGGAAGGTGGGATGTCTCCTGGGACAATGCAGCAGAAAAAGGCCTCATCTCGCGTTGAGGGTACAGTATAATCTCCTGGTTTTGCTCGAGTAGTGGCAGGAAACCTGGGGTTCTTCTCATGTTACGACGGGGGCCTCAAGGACCCACTCGTGTTCCCTCAAGAAAGTCCAGTCTCCATGCGTGTTGCGAGGGGTCCCTCAGGATTCCTCTCCATTCAGTGTGGGGGCTGAGGTCCTCATCTAGAATTGAGGCTGGAAACTAAGATTTCCTCTCCAGTGGTGACATGGATCTCGGGGTTGCTATAGAGTTTCAACAGGGGAGTCAGGCCTCATCTCGTGGGGAGACATGCAAGTCCGCTTTCCTCTCGAGCTGTAAAAGTAGTGCCAGACTTCTTGTTGAGTTGACATAGGGATACGTGGCTTTCTCTCAAGGTGCCACAGGGCTGTCACACCTACAATCGTGTTTTGAGTTGATTCTCGGTGTGACAGTCAATTCAGTACAGGTGTATCTGCAGTGGATTGGGACATCAGTGTCTTTTGGATGGTGGCACGACCCCTGGAGTTCCTCTCGACATTCAAGTTGAGACAGCCTCTTCTTTAGGTGCAAAGGGAACGCTGGGATTCCTTTCCTGATGAAGCTTGGAAATGGACCCTTATCTCAAGATGAGGTGTTCGAATCGGGGATGTTTTTCAGTTGTGGTGAAACCCTCAATGTTCCTCTCGAATGGAAACGGGTATGTCAGGGAACTTCTTGAGTTGCATCAAGGGTGTCAAGGACACTTTTGAGGCTCAAACAGGAAGGTGGGATTTCTTTGAGACACTTCAGTGGAAAAAGGCCTCATTTCGAGTTGAGTGCTGAATCTCTTGGTGTTTCTTGAGTTGCGCCAGGAACCTTGGGGTTCCTCTCAAATTACGACGGGGACCGTAGGGACCTGCTCGTGTTGCCTCAGGAAGGTTAAGTCTCCATGCGAGTTGCGAGAGGCCTCTCGGGATTCCTCTCCAGTCATTGCAGGGTCCTAGGTCCTCATCTCGAGTTGAGGCCGGAACCTCAGGGATCCTCTCCAGTGCTGACATGGATCTTGGAGTTCCTATGGAGTTTCTTCAGGGGAGTCCGGCCTCATCTCATGCAGAGACACGGAAGTTGGCTTTCTTCTTGAGCTGTAAAAGTAGTATCAGGCTCCTGTCGAGTTGACATAGGGATCTGTGGCTTACTCTCGAGGTGCCACAGGGCTGTCACACCTCCCATCATGTTTTGAGTCGATACTCGGGGTCGCAGTCGAATCAGTGCAGGGAATCAGGTTTATTTAAACTGGAATGGGCCTTCAGGTCTTTTTGATTTGTAGCAGGACCCCTGGAATTCCTCTCGAATTTCCAGTTGAGATTGCCTCCTCTTCAGTTGTGACTGGAACACCAGGATTCCTTTCCCAACGAAGCAGGGAAATGGACCCTTATCTCGAGATAAGGAGGGAAAAACGGTACTCTTCTTGAGTTGTAGCAGGACACTCGGTGTTCCTCTCGAGTGAAGTCGGCTATGTCGGGAACTTCTTGAGTTGCATCAAGGGTGTCAAGGACCCTTTCCAGGCTCAAGAGGCAAGGTACAATATCTCTCAAGAGGCTACAACAGAAATGGGCCTCATCTCGTGTTGAGGGGAGAATCTCCTGTTTTTTTTCGAGTTGCGGAAAGAACCTTGGTGTTCCTCTTGAGTTACGACGGGGACCTCAGGGACCCGCTCCTGTTTCCTCAGTGCCGGGTTCCAGCCCCAGTGGATCCAGGGTAATTTGAAGTTGAGACGGAGTCCGTAATTAGGAAAGAATTATTTAATTAGAGATATAAAGAGAGATTAGGGAAGAATAGTGTAGTGAGAGAGAGGAGAGAAAATAGAGTAAAAAAAGAGGTTGTATTCCTTGATTTACATAGAAAACCATATAAATCCCCAAGACATGGGTCTTACACCATCTATGGAAGGCCACAGGCACCCGCTTGAATAGCGGAGGGTGCCCCGCCTTGGGTTCCCTCTCATGTGGGTCTTAGAAGCCCAGGCAATTAAGTAGACATGGTGAGCCTCTATGTTCCAGACGCAAATTCAATCTGAAAAGGAGAAAAAGAAAACAAGGCATGGGGAAAGCCAGATTTCTGAGAAACTGGTTCATCCTTTATTTTCCAGGAAATCTTTTATACTTTTAGTTATACTTAGAGATCAATGGATAATACAAAGTCATGCAGGGTCAGCAGCCCTGACCCTTATCAAGACCAGGTTTTCTCTCTGCATACTTAGCTGTATACACAGGTCTCAGGTGATTTACAAAATCTTTTGGTCAAGAGGCCTATTAGCATTTTATGCCCCTTTTCTGATAAGGGTCCGTCAACCAGAAAATTTATTTGCCCTAAAAGTGTTGTTCTTACTAAAGTCTGGTGCCACTCTCAGAAAGCACTAATTAATATTACACTCTTACATAGCAAAGATACAACAATTTATAACAAGGAAAGAGGAATACAGTGGTTTATAACAAAGGGAAAATTCATTAACTCAAAAGTCTAGTATTGCTAACATCAAAACTAATATATTATTTTTTCTACATCCCAATTACATTGATTAATATCCTCCAGGTGCCTAAAAGATAAATAATATGGAAGACTGATGGCAATCATAACTCAACAATGAAACTCTTCACCAATATAATTCTTAGCACTTTGAAAAAGGCTCTATATCTTTAAGATGTTTTAAGCTTCGTGCCTCTTGCTGTTGGGGGTCTGTAAACAATCACATGCATAGTTGTAAAAGTCCGGGTAAACCTGTCAGGCAAGTTAGAGAGCCATCAGAGGAGTTTGAGCTGAGACACTCCTTTCATATGCAAGAGACTAACTGGAGCTCTAAGTTAACTTTTCCCAGAGAAAGGTCGTCAGGGATAGCACCCTTGTAATGTCAGAAGAATAGGTGGAAAGCATAATGCAGTAAGGCAGACAGACTCTGGTTTTGGGTGTAGATGCTTGAGAAAGTCCAGGGGGATCCTTGAGGCCTGATCCCGCCTTTGCGTTTAATCAAGCCCGTTTCCTAATGACATTTGCCAAGGGCGGGATTCCCCATGCTGGCTCCCGACACCTCAGGAAAGTCAAGTCTCCATGTGACTTGGGAGGGGCCTATCGGGATTCCTCTCCAGTCGGTGCTGGGTCTTAGGTCCTCATCTGGAGATGAGGCCAAAACCTCATGTTTCCTCTGCAGTGCTGATATGGATCTCAGGGTTCCTATGGAGTTTGAACAGGAGAGTCAAGCCTCATCTCGTGTGGAGACATGCAAGTCTGCTTTCCTCTCAAGGTGTAAAAGTAGTGTCAGCCTTCCTGTCAAGTTTACATAGGGATCTGTGGCTTTCTCTCGAGGTGCCACAGAGCTGTCACACATGCCAACGTGTTTTGAGTCTACACTCGGGGTTACAGTTGAGTCAGTGCAGTATCTGGTGGGGATTGGGACATCAGGATCTTTTGGAATTGGGGCACGAACCCTGGAGTTCCTCTCGAGTTTCAAGTTGAGACCGCCTCCTCTTGAGTTGTGACGAGGATGCCAGGATTCCTTTCCCGACGAAGCAGGGAGATGGACCCTCACCTCGAGATGAAGAGGGAAAAATGGTGCTCTTCTTGAGTTGTGGTGGGACACTTGGTGTTCCTCTCGAGTGAAGATGGGTATGTCGGGGAACTTCTTGAGTTGCATCAGGGTGTCAATGACCCTTTCGAGGCTCAAGAGGGAAGGTGGGATTTCTCTTGAGATGCTCAATGGATAAGGGCCTCATTTCACATTGAGGGGAGAATCTCCGTTTTTCTTGAGTTGTGGCAGGAATCTTGGGGTTCCTCTTGAGTTATGATGGGCACCTCAGGGACCCGCTCGTGTTGCCTCAGGAAAGTCAAGTCTCCATGTGAATTGTGAGTTACTTCTTGGGATTCCTCTCCAGTCGGTTCATTGTTCTAGGTCCTCATCTGGAGTTGAGGCTGAAACCTCAGGTTTCCTCTCCAGTGCTGACATGGATCTCGGGGTTTCTACAGAGTTTCAAAAGGGGAGTCAGGCCTCGTCTCGTGTGGAAACATGCAAGTCCGCCTTCCTCTCAAGCTGTAAAAGTGGTGCCAGGCTTTCTGACGAGTTGACATAGGGATCTGTGGCTTTCTCTAGAGCTGCCACAGGTCTGTCACACCTGCCATTGTGTTTTGAGTTGATACTCGGGCTGACAGTCGAGTCAGTGCAGGGGAATCAGGTATATCTGGAGTGGTTGGAACATCGGGGTTCTTCTGAATTGTGGCACAACCTCTGGAGTTCCTCTCTAGTTTCAAGTTGAGACTGCCTCCTTTTGAAGTGTGACAGGAATGCCGGGATTCCTTTCCCAACGAAGCAGGGAAATGGACCCTTATCTTGACATGAGGAAGGAAAAACAGGGCTCTTCTTGAGTTCTGGCGAGACACAGTGTTCTTCTCAAGTGGAGACGGATATGTTGGGGAACTTCTTGAATTGCATCAAGGGTGTCAAGGACCCTTTCAAGGCTTAAGAGAGAATGTCTGATTTCTCTCGAGATGCTGCATGGTAAGAGGGCCTCATCTCTCATTGAGAGGAATCTCCTTGTTTTTCTTGAGTTGCGACAGGAAACTTGGTGCTCCTCTCGAGTTACGTGGGCGACCTCAGGGTCCCGCTTGTTACCAGGGACCAACCCCGGTTGGATCCAAGGTATCCGAAGCATGAATGGCATGTCAAGAGAAATATATATATATAGAGAGAGAGATAAGGAACGAATTTTCTGTTAAGAGAATAGGGGAGAGAAAAGAGGCTGATATCCCTTGTTTTATGCAGAAAGCCAGTAAAGACCCGGACAAGGGATTTGCACTGTTCATGTTGGCTCCTGGCGCCCTCTTGAGTAAAGGTGCCCCCACCTTGGACACCTTCTCGAGTGGGTCTTAGAAGCCCAGGCAGGGCAGTGAGTGCCCCTGCCCTCCTGGGAATCAGCCTGAAAAAGAGATAAAGAGAGAAAGAAAATATGACATGGGGAGACCAAGTTTGTTCAAAACCCGTAACTTTATTTTCAAAAGGAGTTTATATACCCTAAGTTTTACATAATGGATAATGCAGAGTCATGCAGGGGCAGCAGTCCTGACCATTTTTGATACCAGGCTTTCTTTCTGCATACCTTTCCGTATACAAAAGGTCTCAGGTGATTTACATTATCTTCTGGCCAGGAGGCTAGTTAACATTTTATGGCTCTTTTTTCCTTGATAAATGGTAATCAACCAAAAAACTCATTTTCCAACTCAAGGATCTAATATTGTTAATTATTTTTTCTATACACCAACTATATTAATTAATGCACTTTATTTACACAACAAATAAAGGATATGAAAAGTTGGCAGCAAGTATTAGATTAACAATGAAATCCTTCATCAATACTATTCTAATAATTTTTAACTCCTCGAAATGCTCTACATTCCTAGAATGTGTCTCTTGTGGTTGTGAGGCTGTAAACAATCACATGCATAGTTGTAAAAGTCCGGATAAACCTGTCAGGCAAGTTACAAAGCTGTCAGGCAAGTTAGAAAGCTGTCAGGCAAGTTAGAAAGCTATCAGAGGGGTTTGAATTGAAATACCCCAATTATGCCCAGGAGACTTAATAACTAGAGCTCTAAGTTAATTTTCTTCAGAGAAAGGTGGTCGGGGACAGCCCCCCATTGGTAACAGAGAAGTTGGTGAAAAATAGCAAGACAGGCAAATTCAGGTTTGGGGGTAGACCCTCGAGCAGGTCCAGGTTCCCATGAGTCGGGACTCGCCTTTGCCTGTCAGTCTTCTTCCTCATGACCTTTGTCATGGGTGGGATCTCCCGTGCTGGCCCCCGGCATCTCCCACTTTTTTATTTCTTAAGACAGCAAGATGTAGTTCAGTCGCTAGCTTCTGAGTGCTCTGTCGAAGAATCCTGACAAATTGATTATGAGAAGCAGAATTAGAGCAGCCACAGCAGCATAGCTAAAAATAGTAGACAAAATGTTTTTTTCTGGAAATAAAGTTAGAGAAAGTATAGAAAAAATCACTTGCTACTCCTGTGGCAGTAACATCTAATTGGGAGTGTTCCATGGTCTGTATCTGATTATGAAGTTTCCCTAAATCTAATATCCGAGCTATTCCAAACACCTGAAATATGATTTTTAATCTTCTCCCAGTCATAATCAGTCTCGTTTACTTTCAGGGGTGTTACACATATCCACCGGTAGTCGGCATGACAGGACAGTGCCAATTTTACTTTTAAAGCCTGTAATTCAGTCCCAGTATATATTATTACTTCTTCTAGGGCATCTACCCTCATTTCTAGTTTCCTGTCTATAACTTCCTGTGTTGCCAACGTTAAAGAAACATTGTTAGACATAGTATCAACACATTGGGCAGTATGCACTGGTTGATACAATGATATTGCTGCCACAGTAACAGAAGTAATTGCAGTTATTAAAGCCAATATTCCCAAAGCAAGTAAGCCCACAAACCATCATGATCACATTAAATCTTGTAGTTGTTGCAGCACAACAAGACCATAATTGTCATACCAATAAGGTTACAGTCACAGGCACCATAAGATAGGGTGGACGTTGCAACACCACAAAAGCACAAACATTATATTGAGGGGTCAAACAAGATGAGAGCCTACATTATTCACAAGACACTACTTTAGGTCCATCTGAATAATTCATTTACATATTAAGTCTTCTGGAGTCATCAGTGAAAAGAAAAATCTAAGGAGAGAGTAGACAAGCTAAAACAGTGTAAATAGAATGATTTTCTGGCTGGGTTAAAGTAATAGGGGCTGTAGCAGAAAGGTCTCTCCAAATTTCTGGCTGCCAAAAGGTTTTCCCTTTAGCCAGTAAGACAGCATAAGGGGAACAAATTGATTATGATGCCATTTAGTGGTGGCTAATGGCCAAGGAACTGAATATTCCTTCCAATTACCAGATCTATCAATAAAATCACCATTGGACTGTGGGTCCAGACTTGGATTTGGGTTTCTCCAGTCCTGAATTGTATAGTTTCTTCCTCCTGGTATTCTGTAATCAGTTCTTGAATTGTAAGTACAAGATTTCTAAATCGGATGACGTAAATGATCATTTATAGTTTTCCATATGACATCTGAGGAAGCAGCATTGTCACGATTTGGATATTCTGGTGGAGCTTTGAGACACAAGGATTTATAGGGGTCAAGGACCTCGGGCATATGAGCTTGTAATATCCAAACTGACCAATCCTCTTTAAATGAAAATTTTGAGGTTGGGGAGTCTGTAAGAACTGCCTTTTTAGAGGCTCAAACAGATCCTTTTTTGTGGCAGTAATAAAGTTTCCTGTATGACCAGAGGGAAGATTGAAGAAAACAGGAAGTTTGTCTGTTAGTCCCCTAAAGGTATAATTGAAATTAATGGGGTATTGGTCTTTTACATAGGAAGTATTAGATCCTCCCAGAAGGCGAGGTTGATCTGTATTAACCCTTATAGGGTCATTACTCGAAG
This sequence comes from Kobus ellipsiprymnus, assembly GCA_006410655.1. Lineage (NCBI taxonomy): Eukaryota > Metazoa > Chordata > Mammalia > Artiodactyla > Bovidae > Kobus > Kobus ellipsiprymnus. Next base: position 7,606 of record SJYR01002120.1, on the reverse strand, counting down.
TGACTACTTGAAAAGTTGGAGGACCAGGGAAATATGCCCAATAATTTTCTGGAGTCGGGGAGGAGACGCCTACCTGGCAAGATAGTAGGGCAAGCATAGCAATAAACACTTTCTCAGGGGAGGTTGAAGATCCCTGTAAAGAAGCTATCCCCTGTGCCTAGTGACAGAGCGTTTTAATCTGTTCCCAGGTGGGTAGGAGGCTTGCTGAGTTGCCTGAATAGGAGGTCCTTGCACCTTCCTGTGGGGTAAAGGATTAGGGGGAGCAATATCTCGTATATGGAGTTGTGACATCTGTCTGGTGGGCGGGTCCACTCCCTGCTCATCTGGGATCTCTGATGTCAGTCGTCCCAAGGTCAGCAGCATTTCTCGCACAGGCAGAGGGAGTGGAGGTAGAGGAGGCCCCTTCCTTTTTTGGGATCATGACAGTGGAAGAATCAGGTGTCTGGGGAGCTGCCACATGACGAATCAGTCTGTCTGAGATCCAAATCGGTGAATCTGCATCCTGTGGAAAAATACAAGCATATCCTCTACTTGGGAGGGGCCTATCGGGATTCCTCTCCATTCGGTGCTGGGTCTTAGGTCCTCATCTGGAGATGAGGCCAAAACCTCATGTTTCCTCTGCAGTGCTGATATGGATCTCAGGGTTCCTATGGAGTTTGAACAGGAGAGTCAAGCCTCATCTCGTGTGGAGACATGCAAGTCTGCTTTCCTCTCAAGGTGTAAAAGTAGTGTCAGCCTTCCTGTCAAGTTTACATAGGGATCTGTGGCTTTCTCTCGAGGTGCCACAGAGCTGTCACACATGCCAACGTGTTTTGAGTCTACACTCGGGGTTACAGTTGAGTCAGTGCAGTATCTGGTGGGGATTGGGACATCAGGATCTTTTGGAATTGGGGCACGAACCCTGGAGTTCCTCTCGAGTTTCAAGTTGAGACCGCCTCCTCTTGAGTTGTGACGAGGATGCCAGGATTCCTTTCCCGACGAAGCAGGGAGATGGACCCTCACCTCGAGATGAAGAGGGAAAAATGGTGCTCTTCTTGAGTTGTGGTGGGACACTTGGTGTTCCTCTCGAGTGAAGACGGGTATGTCGGGGAACTTCTTGAGTTGCATCAGGGTGTCAATGACCCTTTCGAGGCTCAAGAGGGAAGGTGGGATTTCTCTTGAGATGCTCAATGGATAAGGGCCTCATTTCTCATTGAGGGGAGAATCTCCGTTTTTCTCGAGTTGTGGCAGGAATCTTTGGGTTCCTCTTGAGTTATGATGGGCACTTCAGGCACCCGCTCGTGTTGCCTCAGGAAAGTCAAGTCTCCATGAGAGTTGTGAGTTACTTCTTGGGATTCCTCTCCAGTCGGTTCATTGTTCTAGGTCCTCATCTGGAGTTGAGGCTGAAACCTCAGGTTTCCTCTCCAGTGCTGACATGGATCTCGGGGTTTCTACAGAGTTTCAAAAGGGGAGTCAGGCCTCGTCTCGTGTGGAAACATGCAAGTCCGCCTTCCTCTCAAGCTGTAAAAGTGGTGCCAGGCTTTCTGACGAGTTGACATAGGGATCTGTGGCTTTCTCTAGAGCTGCCACAGGTCTGTCACACCTGCCATTGTGTTTTGAGTTGATACTCGGGCTGACAGTCGAGTCAGTGCAGGGGAATCAGGTATATCTGGAGTGGTTGGAACATCGGGGTTCTTCTGAATTGTGGCACAACCTCTGGAGTTCCTCTCTAGTTTCAAGTTGAGACTGCCTCCTTTTGAAGTGTGACAGGAATGCCGGGATTCCTTTCCCAACGAAGCAGGGAAATGGACCCTTATCTTGACATGAGGAAGGAAAAACAGGGCTCTTCTTGAGTTCTGGCGAGACACAGTGTTCTTCTCAAGTGGAGACGGATATGTTGGGGAACTTCTTGAATTGCATCAAGGGTGTCAAGGACCCTTTCAAGGCTTAAGAGAGAATGTCTGATTTCTCTCGAGATGCTGCATGGTAAGAGGGCCTCATCTCTCATTGAGAGGAATCTCCTTGTTTTTCTTGAGTTGCGACAGGAAACTTGGTGCTCCTCTCGAGTTACGTGGGCGACCTCAGGGTCCCGCTTGTTACCAGGGACCAACCCCGGTTGGATCCAAGGTATCCGAAGCATGAATGGCATGTCAAGAGAAATATATATATATAGAGAGAGAGATAAGGAACGAATTTTCTGTTAAGAGAATAGGGGAGAGAAAAGAGGCTGATATCCCTTGTTTTATGCAGAAAGCCAGTAAAGACCCGGACAAGGGATTTGCACTGTTCATGTTGGCTCCTGGCGCCCTCTTGAGTAAAGGTGCCCCCACCTTGGACACCTTCTCGAGTGGGTCTTAGAAGCCCAGGCAGGGCAGTGAGTGCCCCTGCCCTCCTGGGAATCAGCCTGAAAAAGAGATAAAGAGAGAAAGAAAATATGACATGGGGAGACCAAGTTTGTTCAAAACCCGTAACTTTATTTTCAAAAGGAGTTTATATACCCTAAGTTTTACATAATGGATAATGCAGAGTCATGCAGGGGCAGCAGTCCTGACCATTTTTGATACCAGGCTTTCTTTCTGCATACCTTTCCGTATACAAAAGGTCTCAGGTGATTTACATTATCTTCTGGCCAGGAGGCTAGTTAACATTTTATGGCTCTTTTTTCCTTGATAAATGGTAATCAACCAAAAAACTCATTTTCCAACTCAAGGATCTAATATTGTTAATTATTTTTTCTATACACCAACTATATTAATTAATGCACTTTATTTACACAACAAATAAAGGATATGAAAAGTTGGCAGCAAGTATTAGATTAACAATGAAATCCTTCATCAATACTATTCTAATAATTTTTAACTCCTCGAAATGCTCTACATTCCTAGAATGTGTCTCTTGTGGTTGTGAGGCTGTAAACAATCACATGCATAGTTGTAAAAGTCCGGATAAACCTGTCAGGCAAGTTACAAAGCTGTCAGGCAAGTTAGAAAGCTGTCAGGCAAGTTAGAAAGCTATCAGAGGGGTTTGAATTGAAATACCCCAATTATGCCCAGGAGACTTAATAACTAGAGCTCTAAGTTAATTTTCTTCAGAGAAAGGTGGTCGGGGACAGCCCCCCATTGGTAACAGAGAAGTTGGTGAAAAATAGCAAGACAGGCAAATTCAGGTTTGGGGGTAGACCCTCGAGCAGGTCCAGGTTCCCATGAGTCGGGACTCGCCTTTGCCTGTCAGTCTTCTTCCTCATGACCTTTGTCATGGGTGGGATCTCCCGTGCTGGCCCCCGGCATCTCCCACTTTTTTATTTCTTAAGACAGCAAGATGTAGTTCAGTCGCTAGCTTCTGAGTGCTCTGTCGAAGAATCCTGACAAATTGATTATGAGAAGCAGAATTAGAGCAGCCACAGCAGCATAGCTAAAAATAGTAGACAAAATGTTTTTTTCTGGAAATAAAGTTAGAGAAAGTATAGAAAAAATCACTTGCTACTCCTGTGGCAGTAACATCTAATTGGGAGTGTTCCATGGTCTGTATCTGATTATGAAGTTTCCCTAAATCTAATATCCGAGCTATTCCAAACACCTGAAATATGATTTTTAATCTTCTCCCAGTCATAATCAGTCTCGTTTACTTTCAGGGGTGTTACACATATCCACCGGTAGTCGGCATGACAGGACAGTGCCAATTTTACTTTTAAAGCCTGTAATTCAGTCCCAGTATATATTATTACTTCTTCTAGGGCATCTACCCTCATTTCTAGTTTCCTGTCTATAACTTCCTGTGTTGCCAACGTTAAAGAAACATTGTTAGACATAGTATCAACACATTGGGCAGTATGCACTGGTTGATACAATGATATTGCTGCCACAGTAACAGAAGTAATTGCAGTTATTAAAGCCAATATTCCCAAAGCAAGTAAGCCCACAAACCATCATGATCACATTAAATCTTGTAGTTGTTGCAGCACAACAAGACCATAATTGTCATACCAATAAGGTTACAGTCACAGGCACCATAAGATAGGGTGGACGTTGCAACACCACAAAAGCACAAACATTATATTGAGGGGTCAAACAAGATGAGAGCCTACTTTATTCACAAGACACTACATTAGGTCCATCTGAATAATTCATTTACATATTAAGTCTTCTGGAGTCATCAGTGAAAAGAAAACTCTAAGGAGAGAGTAAACAAGCTAAAACAGAGTAAATAGAATGATTTTCTGGCTGGGTTAAAGTAATAGGGGCAGTAGCAGCAAGGGCTCTCCAAATTTCTGGCTGCCAAAAGGTTTTGCCTTTAGCCAGTAAGACAGCATAAGGGGAACAAATTGATTATGATGCCATTTAGTGGCGGCTAATGGCCAAGGAACTGAATATTTTTTCCAATTACCAGATCTATCAATAAAATCACCGTTGGACTGTGGGTCCAGACTTGGATTTGGGTTGCTCCAGTCTTGAATTGTATAGTTTCTTCCTCCCGGTATTCTGTAATCAGTTCTTGAATTGTAAGTACAAGATTTCTAAATCGGATAACGTAAACGATCATTTATAGTTTTCCATATGACATCTGAGGAAGCAACATTGTCACAATTTGGATATTCTGGTGGAGCTTCGAGACACAAGGATTTATAGGGGTCAAGGACCTCGGGCATATGAGTTTGTAATATCCAAACTGACGAATCCTCTTTAAATGCAAATTTTGAGGTTGGGGAGTCTGTAAGAACTGCTTTTTTAGAGGCTCAAACAGATCCTTTTTTGTGGGAGTAATAAAGTTTCCTGTATGACCAGAGGGAAAATTAAAGCAAACAGGAAAATCATCTCTTAGTCCCCTAAAGGTATAATTGAAATTAATAGGGTATTGGTCTTTTACATAGGAAGTATAAGATCCTCCCAGAAGGCGAGGTTGATCTGTATTAACCCTTATAGGGTCACTACTCCAAGTGACTACTTGAAAAGTTGGAGGACCAGGGAAATATGCCCAATAATTTTCTGGAGTGGGGGAGGAGACGCCTACCTGGCAAGATAGTAGGGCAAGCATAGCAATAAACACTTTCTCAGGGGAGGTTGAAGATCCCTGTAAAGAAGCTATCCCCTGTGCCTAGTGACAGAGCGTTTTAATCTGTTCCCAGGTGGGTAGGAGGCTTGCTGAGTTGCCTGAATAGGAGGTCCTTGCACCTTCCTGTGGGGTAAAGGATTAGGGGGAGCAATATCTCGTATATGGAGTTGTGACATCTGTCTGGTGGGCGGGTCCACTCCCTGCTCATCTGGGATCTCTGATGTCAGTCGTCCCAAGGTCAGCAGCATTTCTCGCACAGGCAGAGGGAGTGGAGGTAGAGGAGGCCCCTTCCTTTTTTGGGATCATGACAGTGGAAGAATCAGGTGTCTGGGGAGCTGCCACATGACGAATCAGTCTGTCTGAGATCCAAATCGGTGAATCTGCGTCCTGTGGAAAAATACAAGCATATCCTCGGCCTATAGTTAACAATGGATCGGGACCTTTCCATTGTCCGGAGAATAGGTCCTTCCACTTTACTAACGGCTTTACATTTTGTTGTTGTGGACACCAATGACGAAGCAATGCAGTGGTTCCAGATGAATCAGCATTCAGGTTATTTATTACAAAGAAAACATGTTGTATAATCTGATGGGGGGAACTATACTTAAATTTCCCTTTCTTTAATTTTTGAATTTGCATTTTTAATATTTGGTGTGCTCTTTCTACTATAGCTTGTCCCTGGGGATTATAGGGGATGCCTGTGTTATGTTTTATTTGAAACTTTGTACAAAATTCCTGGAAAGACTTAGAAGTGTAAGCAGGGGCATTATCAGTTTTTAAGAAGCCCTTGGCAGACCCAAATATGAAAAACAAGTAAAGAGATGTTGTATTACATCCCTATATGCCTCTTCAGTGTGAGCAGTGGCAACAATAACATGAGAAAAGGTATCTATAGTTACATGAACAAAAGACAATTTTCCAAATGAGGAGACATGAGTTACATCCATCTGCCAGAGTGTATTAGGTCTGAGACCGCGAGGGTTAACTCCCATAGACAAACTATTAATAGTAGTGGAACAATGTGAACAGGAACGAACAATCTTTTGAGCAGATTCTCCAGGAACCTGAAACTGATATCTTAATGCAGTAGCATTATGATGATGAAGTGAGTGAGAGACTCGGGCTTCTTCAAAAACAGAGGCCACCGTAACCCTGGTTAGTGAATCTGCCAAATCATAAAGAATTTAAAGGTCCAGGAAGTCCAGAATGAGTTCGAATGGGGCCAAAAAAAATGCTCAGTTACATTTCTAAATTTGCTGCTGCAATGTACTTAACAAGTGAAAGACAGTACCTTTATTTTTGGGCAGAAATGCAGTCTCAATGTGCAGAAATAGCCTGACCACATACTGAGAGTCAGAGTAAAGGTTAAATTCCTCGTCTGCAAACATAACAAAAGCGTCTATGCCCCAACCAATAGTGCTGAAGAAGCTGAAGTTTAATGGTTCTATGAAGACCTACGAGACCTTTTACAACTAACACCCCAAAAAGATGTCCTTTTCATTATAGGGGACTGGAATGCAAAAGTAAGAAGTCAAGAAACACCTGGAGTAACAGGCAAATGTGGCCTTGGAATGTGGAATGAAGCAGGGCAAAGTCTAATAGAGTTTTGTCAAGAAAATGCACTGGTCATAGCAAACACCCTCTCCCAACAACACAAGAGAAGACTCTACATATGGACATCACCAAATGGTCAACACCAAAATCAGATTGATTATATTCTTTGCAGCCAAAGATGGAGAAGCTCTATACAGTCAACAAAAAAAAAGACCAGGTGCTGACTATGGCTCAGATCATGAACTCCTTATTACCAAATTCAGACTTAAATGGAAGAAAGTAGGGAAAACCGCTAGACCATTCAGGTATGACCTAAATCATATCCCTTATGATTATACAGTGGAAGTGAGAAATAGATTTAAGGGCCTAGATCTGATAGATAGAATGCCTGATGAACTGTGGAATGAGGTTCGTGACATTGTACAGGAGACAGGGATCAAGACCATCCCCATGGAAAAGAAATGCAAAAAAGCTAAATGGCTGTCTGGCGAGGCATTACAAATACCTGGGAAAAGAAGAGGAGCGAAAAGCAAAGGAGAAAAGGAAAGATAGAAGCATCTGAATGCAGAGTTCCAAAGAATAGCAAGAAGAGATAAGAAAGTCTTCTTCAGCGATCAATGCAAAGAAATAGAGGAAAACAACAGAATGGGAAAGACTAGAGATATGTTCAAGAACATTAGAGATACCAAGGGAACATTTCNAAAGCAAAGGAGAAAAGGAAAGATATAAGCATCTGAATGCAGAGTTCCAAAGAATAGCAAGAAGAGATAAGAAAGTCTTCTTCAGCGATCAATGCAAAGAAATAGAGGAAAACAACAGAATGGGAAAGACTAGAGATATGTTCAAGAACATTAGAGATACCAAGGGAACATTTCATGCAAAGACGGGCTCAAAACAGGACAGAAATGGTATGGATCTAACAGAAGCAGAAGGTATTAAGAAGAGGTGGCAAGAATACACAGAACTGTATAAAAAGATCTTCATGACCCAGATAATCACGATGGTGTGATCACTAATCTAGAGT
>SJYR01002119.1:429106-452685 GCA_006410655.1 Kobus ellipsiprymnus | reverse complement strand
CCATCAGCAGATGAATGGATAAGAAAGCTGTGGTACATATACACAATGGAGTATTACTCAGCCATTAAAAAAAATACATTTGAATCAGTTCTAAGGAGATGGATGGAACTGGAGCCGATTATACAGAGTGAAGTAAGCCAGAAAGAAAAACACCAATACAGTATACTAACGCATATATATGGAATTTAGAAAGATGGGGATGATGACCCTGTATGCGAGACAACAAAAGAGACTCAGATCTATAGAGAGAACTTTTGGACTCTGGGGGAGAGAGAGAGGGAGAGGGTGGGATGAGATGGGAGAATGGCATTGCAACATGTATACTATCAAGTAAGAAACGAATCGCCAGTTGATATCAGATGCAGAATGCAGGATGCTTGGGACTGGTGCAAGGAGAGGATCCAGAGGGAGGGCATGGGGTGGGAGGTGGGAGGGGATTCATGTTTGGGAATGCTTGTACACTCGTGGTGAATTCATGTCAATGTTTGGCAAAACCAATACAGTAATGTAAAGTAAACTAAAGTTAAAATAAAAATTTAAAAAAAAAAAAAAAAAACAGTTGGTCATTAACTGCCAGCAAGGGGCTTCCCTGGTGGCTCAGGCAGTAAAGAATCCGCCTGCCAAGCAGGAGATCCAGGTTTGATCCCTGGGTAGGGAAGATCCCCTGGAGAAGAAAATGACAACCCACTCCAGTGTTCTTGCCTGGAGAATTCCATGGACAGAAGAGCCTGGTGGCTACAGTCCATGGGGTTGCAAAGAGTTGGACATGGCTGAGAGACTAAGACTTCCACTTTTCAACTGCCAGGAAACTGGTTCCTCTTAGGATGATTTCATTACTGTTCACATCTTTGGAAGATATACTGTTGATATAATGTTCAGCTGTAATTATCTGATGACTGTTGACCTTCAAGGCCAGAAGCATACAGCTCCAGAATCCTGATTAGGAGTGTTGCTTTCCATGCCAGCAGAATGTAGAAGTGCTGCAGAAGTGATGTTTGCAGTGTCCTAAAGGATAGTGGCTGGTTGGGTTGCTACTGGACATGTCCTAGGGGAAGGAATCTTGATTTGTCATGTGCATCATAAATCCGATAGAAGAACTAGTGTAAGTCAAATGATTGAAAAGAAATATCGCCCTGACTTGTTGATATTGAAGTTGGCCTGTCTGTGTTACTGACCTCTGACTGATTTTTTTAGACCAAGTTTCTTAGGAACTTAGAAGAATTGGCTTCAGGCTAAGAGACAGAGATTCCACAGTGCAGTAGTGTGGTTAAAGTCTTTTAGAACTGCACATAGGAAAAAATACAAAGAATGAAAAAGAAAGATGCAAACAACCATGGAGGACCATTTTCATTCGTCAAATTAGAGACAACAAATAAAAAGAAAGCTAAGATTCATGAATGGTGAAGCTGCATTGAAAAATCATACACTGATATACTGTTAGAGGTAGAAATTATTTCTGTTTATAGGCAAAGTAGTATAATAATACATTGTGGAATCCCGTGGATGGGTTATCAAGTTGAGTATTTTCTGTCAAGTATAACAAAAGCTAAATGTTTAATAGATAATTTTATCCTTTGTGGCATCAACTTCGGAAAATTATTAGTGCCCCTTAAGAAATCCTTAAGCCTGTCACCTGCCATTATGGATTTGTTTCCTTATGACATTTTGCAGACCTAGATTCCCAGAAGACAGGTCTCAGCCTTTCCTATACCTGCACAACAGCTAGCATGTGGTTTAAGGTAGCAAACATGCAATGCATATTTTATAATTGAATTTACAGTCTCAATTCATATCATCTTTTAGTGTCAAGAAAGTGTATGTGTGTGTGTTTTAAGTCATTTGTCAACAGCTGGGAAATAATAAATAATTGTTATTCATTCATTCAAAAGAAAATGTAATAAGTGCCAGATACAATGGCAGAGTTTCAATTCTAGTGAAAGGAAAATGGACAATAAACACTTCTACTTTGTCTGAAAAGTGGCATGTGTAATATTATTATGTAATATTATTACCAGGTCATAAGAGATGCATGAGAAACACAAAACAGAATAAGAGAGATTCAGTTTGCTGGTGGTAGTTTGCAATCTCAAATAAGGTGATCAGAGCATGGATCACTGGAAAGGTGTCATTTGAATAAAGGCTTAAATGAAATGGAGGGGTGAATTATGTGGACAACTGGGAGAAGAGAGTTCCAGGTAGAGGGATAAAGGACAAAAGTTTTGAGGCCTAGATGTGTCTAGAAGGTTTGAATGAACTGTAAGGAGGTCAGTGCAGCTGTAGTGGAGCAAAGGAAGAGTAAATTTAAGTGAAATACAAGATAAAGACATAATAGAAGGACAGATCAATAGAATATTGTTAATCTTGTTGGACATATACTGTGCTGTGCTCAATCGCTTTTCTGACTCTGTATAGTCCATGGAATTCTTCAGGCCAGAATACTGGAGTGGGTAAACTTTCCCTCCTTCAAGGGATCATCCCAACCCAGGGATCAAATCCAGGTCTCCCGCATTATAGGCTGATTCCTTACCAGCTGAGCCACAAGGGTAAGCCCAAGATTGGTAGACAGATTCTTTAGCACTGCGCCACCTGGGAAGCCTGTTGTTGGATAGACTACGAGAAAAATGGGGAACCATTGGGGAGGTTGGAAGAGATTTGGCTGCTCTGTTGAGAAGATACTTCAGAAGAGCAATGGTGGAAACAAGGAGATTGAGGATAAGTGGAAGGCAACTGCGATCATCCATGTTATAGGGGATATGGCTTAGACCAAAATGGTGACAGTGAAGGTGATGAAAAGAGAACAGAATATGGATGCATTTATTGAGGGGCTGAATAAATTAATAATATCATGGTGTAGAACTAATAGTAAATCATAAAATATGCCATGAACCTGCTATATGCTTATATTATCAAATGAATACTGGATATCTAAGTCAAAGTTATAATATTTCAAATCCTGAATTTTATTAGTATTATTATAGTATACAATTTTAATGAAAATTTTCTATTTTTTTTGATGCTGCACAAGAGTTGCTGTATATACAGAAACCAAGAACAATCTAGCTCAGCTGAGCTGTGGCTAATAGAGTGTCACATAGATTCATTCACTTCTTACGAGCCTATGCAACAGAAGCTTTACAGGCTAGTGATTATAAACTATTGACTCTTTAAAGTAGCAAAATGCTCAGGGTTGCTGATGAATAGCTAAATATTGGAAAATCCCTGAATGACAACTCTCTGTATGACCCAAGATTTTGAAATAATTCTGTCCTGACATTTAAATTTTTCTTGATCATTTGTAAAAATTTGTCTGCTTTGGAGCTCCACAGATGTAAAGATTTGGGGAACATGGGGAAGGTTCAGAAGGCTGCCACCAAGATAATTGAATCATTGGAAAATAAGGGCTCTGAAGAAAGGTTAATGGAATTGGGATTGTTCAGTTTGGAAACTAGAAGACCAAGAGAGGATTTAATAATGGTCTTTAAGTGTCTAAAGAGCTATTACACAGAGAATGATCACCAGCTGGTCTCAATCTTCTCTTAGGACAAAACAAGAATAGGGTGTAAATTGCACCATGAGGGATTTAGGTAAAATACTAGGAAGAGTTTTTCTGATACAAATTGTTAAACATTGAGACAGGTTACTAGTTCATAGTTCATCTGACTCCTCATCCTGGCAGTCTTCTTGCAATTCCAAGTACTCAATCCATTAATGTAAATTCAAAATACATGAGAGCTTACTGTGTGCAAGGTACTATAGGTTATTTTCTGGGGAAGGTCATTGTTGCAATTCACCTATTGATTTAGGAGAAAACATAGTGTAATTTGGATTATATAACTAGTGATTTATAAATTTAGAAAACATAAAGCAGCTACTTAAGGTGGCATGACATAAGACCAGTTAACCTCAATATGTGGGTATTGGTGTAAGAAGATAGAAGGAAAAAGAAAATCTTGAAAGGAAGTGTGAGCCTGAAAGAAGGAGTGCAGGTGGGCTTTGGAAGGTGGCTGAATGGAATTGAGTCATGAGGACTCATTCTGCTCAAGGGCAAAGGTAATATGACTGTTCTTGCTCTTTGGAGTAGGGAGGGTCAGCCAGCCCTATAGGTGAGACGAATGTAAAACAAACAAAAAAGACAAGAGTATGTTCATCAGTACCATCCTTCTAGATTCCATACCAGGACTCTGTGACAACCTAGAGGGGTGGGATGAGGGTGGGAAGTGGGAGGGATGTTCCAGAAGGAGAAGACATATGTATACCTATGATTCTTGTTGATGTATAGCAGAAACCAACACAACAATGAAAGCAATTACCCTCCAATTAAAAATAAATTTTAAAAAGAGAGGAATATAGTAAACCTTTTGTCCTAGTCCAATTTAAGTTATAACCACAATCTTTACTTCTCCCACTCCACTATAATTTTCTTCCACTTGGAGAGTGGGATGAGGTTTGGCCCGATCATTTTCTTAGACAATTTATGATCACAGTTGGGCTGAGAAACCAAAGGTCCTGAGTTGTGTTTGATACTCATCTCATCTTAACTCATCCCCTTTAACTCATCTGATAATTTCTATTATGCTATAATAGAAGAAATATCTGAGTTTATATCTGGTGTCCTTAACAGCTGTGAGGCATTTAATGTTTATTTATCACTCTGAGCTTTAAATTTCCTCATCTGTAAAGCAGCTTCCCTGGTGGCTCAGATGGTAAAGCATTTGCCTGTACCGTGGGAGACCCAGGTTCGATCCCTGGGTCCGGAAGATCCCCTGGAGAAGGAAATGGCAATTCACTCCAGTATTCCTGCCTAGAGAACTCCATGGATTGAGGAGCCTGGTAGGCTACAGTCCACGGGGTTGCAAAGAGTCGGACACGACTGAGCAACTGCACTTCAAAGCAGAGATAGTTATTACCTCAAGGAGTTTCTGTGAGAACTAAAATGTTTAGCAGAGTGTATTACCTAACAGGTACTTGTCATAAGTTAATTCCCTATATATTTTCCATATAATGAACCATTAATTATGAAATGACATCATTTCACGTCCTTTCTCTGCTGAGCACCTGAAATCTTTGCTTCTTTCTAAACTCCTCCGTTTAGTTTATTTAATTCTTGTTCATATGCTAAGGCACCTGAGTTGCTCTCGTTAAGTAAGATATTCTTGAAAGTATGACTATCTTCCTTGAGAAATGGGCTGCTCAGAATGGAACATACAATCATAAATATTATCACATCTGTACAGAGTGTAATTATGTCTTTATTATGACCTCCTATGATAGAAAATACCATTTTACTAGTACATCCTGAAATTGTATTGTTTACTTTATAGGCATATTCTACTTTTGACAAATATTCTGAAGAATTTTTAGAACCTAGGTTTTCTTTGGAGATGTTCTAAGTCTTGTTCTGTATGAAGATAATACACTAGAGCAAATAATCATATGAGACTGTTTTGATACTACTGTATCTGTGATTCTCAGAGACTGAACAATCCTGAATGAGTAAGTTAATGTCCTAAACACCTAACTGACTTTCTAAATAACATAAATCATAACATAACCCAATATGATATAAAACATTCCTGTGAGTCTTCCTACTTGTACAGGTTACTACAATAACTCTGTTACTGTTAATCTTCTTGGAAAAGCTGCTTGTATTTGCTAATTTCAGTTCCCAACCTTCAATTATTCATCTCAAAGAAATCTGGCTTTCCTTTCAAACTGCTTTCCCAAAGGTCAACCAAGATGGAATTGTAAAACCCATTGGTTTCTTTCCAATTATTTTCCTCTGTAATCACCCTGAAGCATTTGACACTATTGGCCATTTGTATCACTACAGTTCTAACCCAGAAAAAACAAAACACACATGTATATTTAAAGCAAATGTTTGAATGTGAGGAATTGCTTACATGGGCAATGGAAAAACTCAGAAGTCAGAGTGGACAGTGAGGTAACCCAAAATTAGCAATGCCAGAAATGATGATAGCTGTAGGCTGGAGAACAAAGGGAAGAGGGAGGATTACCAAAGGTCAGGAGATGACGTAACTTAACTAAAACTAAAGGGACAAAGAGAACTAAAGTCACAGAGGAGAAGCAATTGCCACTTAAGATACTATTTGAAGCAAAGTGAGAACAGGGATTCCTTGGTGGTTTGTCCCCTGGTGACTCAGTGGGGGAACCAGTGTTATTTCTTGTGGTCAGGAAACTAACTTTCAGAACTATGCAACTCTAACTCTCCTTCTACAAAGTATAGCACAACTATTCTAACTTCTTAGTTGACATTTCTTAATTACTGACTAGAATGGCACCCCACTCCAGTACTCTTGCCTGGAAAAATCCCATGGACGTAGTTCATGGGGTCACTGAGAGTTGGACATGACTCAGTGACTTCACTTTCATGCATTGGAGAAGGAAATGGCAACCCACTCCAGTGTTCGTGCTTGGAGAATCCCAGGGACAGTGGAGCCTGGTGGGCTACCATTTATGGCGTCGCACAGAGTTGGACACAACTGAAGCAACTTAGCAGCAGAACTAAATATGACCAGTCACAAAACAAGAAAACTACGGGTCACACTAGAATCCTCTTTCATTTTCCTCAATAAGTCTATCATGGTTTACTACTTGTTTCACTGTTCTGGCATCTCTGAATATTTCACTAACACATTGATAATTCAGGCTTTCATTATCTGCCATTTGGATACCTGAAATAGTCTGCTAATTGGTCTCCTTGCCTCCACATACTATGGCTTTTTCCATTTTTAAGTTTTTCCAGTAGTCATGTATGGATGTGAGAGTTGGACTATAAAGAAAGCTGAGCACTGAAGAAGTTATGCTTTTGAACTGTGGTGTTTGGAGAAAACTCTTGAGAGTCTCTTGGACTGCAAGGAGATCCAACTAGTCAATCCTAAAGGAAATCAGTCATGAATATTCATTTGAAGGACTGATCCTGAAGCTGAAACTCCAATACTTGGCTACCTGATGCGAAGAACTGATTCAATTGAAAAGACCCTGATGAGAAGGGGATGACAGAGGATGAGATGGTTGGATGGCATCACCGACTCAATGGACATGAGTTTGAGTAAACTCCAGGAGTTGACGATGGACAGGGAGGCCTGGCATGCTGCAGTCCATAGAGTCACAAGGAGTTGAACACGACTGAGCAACTGAACTGAACTGAACTGAAGTCTTAGATATTTCTATTCACTTTACCTGTAAAGCATGCTTTCCTCTTTACCTGTTGGAATTCAATTCATTCTTTAAAGTTTAATTCAAATATCACCTCTTTTATGAAAATTTCTTTGATTTTCTGCATTCCTATCCATCATGAGATTTAATCACTACTTCCTTTTTTTTTACCCTTAATGCACTTTGTATATACATTTATTATTATATCTCATATTGCATCCTGTAACTTTCTGCATTTTTCTTGGTCTCTACAACAGGAAAAACCTTGTTCCAGTCCCTCTCAAGCCATAAGAGACAAAGTTGGTGATTAGAATTGCTGGGGTTCAGCTGTGAAGTCATGTCTGACTCTTTGCAACCCCAAGGACTGCAGTACGCCAGGTTTTCCTGTCCTTCATTATCTCCTTGAGTTTGCTCAAACTCATGTCCATGGAGTCAGTGAAGCCATCCAGCCATCTCATCCTCTGTTGCCCCCTTCTCCTCTTGCCCTCAGTCTCTACCAGCATTAGGATCTTTTCCAGTGAGTCAGCTCTTCATATCAGGTGGCAAAAATATTAAAGTTTCAGCTTCAGCATCAGTCCTTCCAATGAGTATTCAGGGTTATTTCCTTTAGGATTGATTGGTTTGATCTCCTTGCAGTCCGATGGACTCCCAAGAGTCTCTTCAGCACCACAGTTCCAAAGCATCAATTTTCTGGTGCTCAGCCTTCTTTTTGGCCCAACTCTCACATCCATACATGACTCCTGGAAAAACCATAGCTTTGACTATGTGGTCCTCTGTCTGCAAAATTATATCACTTTTTAAAGTGCTGTCTAGGTTTCTCATAGCTTTTCTTCCAAGGAGCAAGCATCTTTTAATTTTGTGGCTAGTAGTAACCATGCAGAGTGATTTTGGAGCCCAAGATGATAAAATCTGTCACTGTTTCTAATTTATCCCCATCTATTTGCCATGAGGTGATGGGACTGTATGCCATGATCTTAGTTTTTTGAATGTTGAGTTTTAAGCCAGCTTTTTCACTCTCCTCTTTCACCCTCATCAAGAGGCTCTTCAGTTCCTTTTGCTTTCTGCCATTAGAGTGGTATCATCTGCATATATGAGGCTGTTGATACTTCTCCCAGCAATCTTGATTCTAGCTTGTTATTCATCCAGCCTGGCATTTCTCATGATGTACTCTGCATATAAATTAAATAAACAGGGTGACGATATACAGCCTTGATGTACTTCTTTCACAATTTTGAACCAGTCTTTTGTTCTTTGTCCGGTTCTAACTGTTGCTTCTTGTCCTACAAACAGGCTTCTCAGGGGACAGATAAGGTGGTATAGTATTCCCAAGGTCTTTAAGAATTTCCCACAATTTGTTGTGACCCACAGTCTAAGGCTTTAGTGTAGTCAATAAAACAGAAGTATGTATATATATATACATATATATTTGAAATTCCCTTGATTTTTCTATGATCTACTAAATGTTGGTAATTTGATTTCTGGTTCCTCTGCCTTTTCTAAATTCAGCTTTTACCTCTGGAATTTTTTGGTTTACCTACTGCTGAAGCCTAACTTGAAGGAATTTGAGCATTATCTTGCTAGCATGTGAAATGAGTGCAATTGTCTGGCAGTTTGAACACTGTTTGGCATTACCTTTCTTTGAGATTGGAATAAAAACTGACCTTTTCCAGTCCTGTGGCCATTGCTGAGTCTTCCAAAATTGCTGGCATAATGAGTGCAGCACTTTAACAGCATCAATTCTTTTTTCTTTCTTTCTTTCTTTCTTTTTTTTTTTTTTTTAGGATTTGAAATAGCTCAAATAGCTGGAATGCCATCACCTCCACTGCCACTGTTCATAGTAATGCTTCCAAAGGCCCACTTGACTTCACACTTCAGGATGTCTGGCTCTACGTAAGTAACCACACCCTCATGGTTATCTGGGTCATTAAGACCTTTTTTTTTTGTATAGTTGTTTTGTGTATCCTTACAATCTCTTTTTAATCTCTTCTGCTTCTTTTAGGTCCTTGCCGTTCTGTCTTTTATTTTGCCCATGTTTGCATGAAATGTTCCCTTTGTATCTCCAATTTTCTTGAAGAGATCCCTAGTCATTTCCATTCTATTGTTTTCCTCTGTTTCTTCTCATTGTTCACTTAAGAAGGCTTTCTTATCTCACTTGCTATTCTGTGAAACTCTACATAGAATGGGCATACCTTTCCCTTTTTCTGCCTTCCACTTCTCTTCTTTTTTCAGCTATTTGGAAGGCCTCCTCAAACAACCATTTTGCCTTCTAGCATTTCTCTTTCTTTGGGATGATTTTGGTCACAACCTCCTGTACAATGTTACAAACCTCTGTCCATATTTCTTCAGTCACTCTGTCTACCAGATTTAATCCCTTGAATTGTTCTCACTTCCACTGTGTAATTTTAAGGGATTTGATTTAGTTCATACCTGAATGGCCTAGTGGTTTTCCCTACTTTCTTCAATTTTAGTCTGAATTTTGCAATAAGGAGCTCATGATCCAAGCCACAGTCAGCTCCAAGTCTTGTTTTTGCTGACTTAATAGAGCTTCTCTATCTTCAGCTGCAAATAATATAATCAACCTGATTTTGGTGTTGACTATCTGGTGATGTCCATGTGTAGAGTCATCTCTTGTGTTGTTGGAAGAGGGTGTTTGCTATGACCAGAGTGTTCTCTTGACAAAACTCTGTTAATCTTTGCCATGCTTTATTTTGTAGTCCAAGGCCAAACTTCCCTGTTATTCCTGGTATCTCTTGACTTCCTACTATTGCATTCCAGTCTCCTGTAATGAAAAGGACATCTTTTTTTGGTGTTAGTTCCAG
This sequence comes from Kobus ellipsiprymnus, assembly GCA_006410655.1. Lineage (NCBI taxonomy): Eukaryota > Metazoa > Chordata > Mammalia > Artiodactyla > Bovidae > Kobus > Kobus ellipsiprymnus. Next base: position 442,690 of record SJYR01002119.1, on the reverse strand, counting down.
AAGGTCCTGTAGATCTTCATCAGTTCAGTTCAGTTCAGTCACTCAGTCATGTCCAACTCTTTGCGACCCCATGGACTGCAGCATGCCAAGTCTTCATAGAACTGTTCAAATTCAGCTTCTTTGGCATCAGTGGTTGGGGTATTGGATTACTTGGATTACTGTGATGTTGAATGGTTTGCCTTGAAACAAACCAAGATCATTCTGTCGTTTTTGAGATTGCACCCAATTTTTGCATTTCAGACTCTTTTGTTGACTATGAGGGCTACTCCATTTCTTCTAAGAGATTATTGCCCACATTAGTAGATATAATGGTCTGAATTAAATCCACCCATTCCCATCCATTTTAGTTCACTGATTCCTAAAATGTCTGTGGTTACTCTTACCTATTTGACCATATCCAATTTACTTTAATTCATGGACCTAACATTTCAGATTCTATGTAATATTGTTCTTTACAACATTGGACTCTACTTTCACCACCAGATACATCCAAAACTGAGTGATGTTTCTGCTTTGGCCCAGCCTCTTCATTATTTTTGAAGCTGTTTCTTCACTCTTCCTTAGTAGCATACTGGACACCTACTCACCTAGGGAGCTTGTCTTCTGGTGTCATACATTTTTGCCTTTTCTTTGTGTTCATGGAGTTCTTGAGGCAAGAATACTGAAGTGGTTTGCCATTCCCACTGTCACTAGAATATATATGCTGAATAGAAGTCTATCTGAATGAATGTGTGAATTAATCAGACACTTGATAGATGAGGCCAAATATTTTAACGTTGGCTTTATATTTCATTGTGAATATTAACAATTCTGTTTGAGTTAAAATCATGTCTGAAAACTATAATGTAGTGAAAGTGTACCTCCCTGAAATCTGGGAGCTCAATTGTCTTGATTGCTTCTTTGGAAAACATGTTAGAATGAACTGTGGTAGAAATTTATGGGTAAGAATAAAAGGCCTAGAGTGGTTCATGTTAGGGAGACAATGTGAATTATCAGAAAGAGCACTTGACCTACCTACCACTTGATAAATCGGGGTTCATTTTCTGGTTCTGCTTCAAGCCTCAGAGATTTGATACAAAACTTAAAAGGAAATACAAGGTAAAATATGTGAAAATTTTATATTGGCTAAATACTACTATATAAAAATAAATGTGGTAGTATAATAAAATTGTTAGAAGTGCAGTATTAGGGTCAGAGAATCATGAGTACATGTTTTGTATCTGTTCCTTAAATGTCATGTGAACTTTGTCAAGTCATGTAACTTCTTTGAGCCTCAGTTTTCTTCTATGTAATATGAAAATTGTGTGGTATGTACTTTATAAGATGTAAACTGGGATTAAATACTAAAATGAATGCAAATAACATAACACAATGCAAAGTAACTATATTAACTCTCAATGACAATTCTAACAATTATTATTTTTACTCTTAAACAGAGCATCAAATCATGACAGTGCAGTGATATATCAACACAGAAACTCATCAACGTGCAATGATTTTCAATTGTCCAAGGTCTATACTTCTTTTTACCTTCATATCATGCTCTGAAATGCCATAGAGAATGTGTAGTGATTCTAATCTAACACAGTGCAACACAGTGGGCACTGCTATGCTACGTGCTATTAAAACATTGACGAATGTCAGCATGGATAACCACTGGCTTGAGTCTGGCATGGGGGGGCATAGGGAAAGCTTTTTCTAACGTAATAATGAAGAAGGGATTTTTTTTTTTAATTATTATTTTTACTTTGGTTTACTTTACATTATTGTATTGGTTTTGCCAAACATTGACATTAATTCACCACGAGTTTACATGCGTTCCCAAACACGAATCCCCTCCCATCTCCCACCGCATACCATCCCTCTGGGTCCTCTCCTTGCACCAGTCCCAAGCATCCTACATCCTGCATCGGACATTGACTGGCGATTCGTTTCTTACATGATAGTATACATGTTTCAATGCCATTCTCCCATCTCATCCCACCCTCTCCCTCCCTCCCTCCCCCAGAGTCCAACAGTTCACTCTATAGATCTGAGTCTCTTTTGTTGTCTCGCATACAGGGTCATCATCCCTATCTTTCTAAATTCCATATATATGCGTTAGTATACTGTATTGGTGTTTTTCTTTCTGGCTTACTTCACTCTGTATAATCGGTTCCAGTTCCATCCATCTCCTTAGAACTGATTCAAATGTATTCTTTTTAATGGCTGAGTAATACTCCATTGTGTATATGTACCACAGCTTTCTTATCCATTCATCTGCTGATGGACATCTAGGTTGTTTCCATGTTCTGGCTATTATAAACAGTGCTGCGATGAACATTGGGGTACATGTGTCTCTTTCTATTCTGGTTTCCTCGGTGTGTATGCCCAGCAGTGGGATTGCTGGGTCATAAGGCAATTCTATTTGCAATTTTTTAAGGAATCTCCACACTGTTCTCCATAGTGGCTGTACTAGTTTGCATTCCCACCAACAATGTAAAAGGGTTCCCTTTTCTCCACACCCTCTCCAGCATTTATTGCTTGCAGACTTCTGGATCGCAGCCATTCTGACTGGTGTGAAGTGGTACCTCATTGTGGTTTTGATTTGCATTTCTCTGATAATGAGTGATGTTGAGCATCTTTTCATGTGTTTGTTAGCCATCCGTATGTCTTCTTTGGAGAAATGTCTATTTAGGTCTTTGGCCCATTTTTTGATTGGGTCATTTATTTTTCTGGAATTGAGCTGCATAAGTTGCTTGTATATTTTTGAGATTAGTTGTTTGTCAGTTGCTTCATTTGCTATTATTTTCTCCCATTCAGAAGGCTGTCTTTTCACTTTGCTTATATTTTCCTTTGTTGTGCAGAAGCTTTTAATTTTGATTAGATCCCATTTGTTTATTTTTGCTTTAATTTCCAGAATTCTGGGGGGTGGATCATAGAGGATCCTGCTGTGATTTATGTCGGAGAGTGTTTTGCCTATGTTCTCCTCGAGGAGTTTTATAGTTTCTGGTCTTACATTTAGATCTTTAATCCATTTTGAGTTTACTTTTGTGTGTGGTGTTAGAAAGTGATCTAGTTTCATTCTTTTACAAGTGGTTGACCAATTTTCCCAGCACCACTTGTTAAAGAGATTGTCTTTACTCCATTGTATATCTTTGCCTCCTTTATCAAAGATAAGGTGTCCGTAGGTGTGTGGGTTTATCTCTGGGCTTTCTATTTTGTTCCATTGATCTATATTTCTGTCTTTGTGCCAGTACCATACTGTCTTGATGATTGTGGCTTTGTAGTAGAGCTTGAAGTCAGGCAAGTTGATTCCTCCAGCTCCATTCTTCTTTCTCAAGATTGCTTTGGCTATTCGAGGTTTTTTGTATTTCCATATAAATCTTGAAATTATTTGTTCTAGTTCTGTGAAAAATACTGCTGGTAGTTTGATAGGAATTGCATTGAATTTGTAGATTGCTTTGGGTAGTATATTCATTTTTACAATATTAATTCTTCCAATCCATGAACATGGAATATTTCTCCATCTATTAGTGTCCTCTTTGATTTCTTTCATCAGTGTTTTATAGTTTTCTATATATAAGTCTTTAGTTTCTTTAGGTAGATATATTCCTAGGTATTTTATTCTTTTCGTTGCAATGGTGAATGGAATTGTTTCCTTAATTTCTTTTTCTTCTTTCTCATTATTAGTGTAAAGGAATGCAAGGGATTTCTGTGTGTTGATTTTATATCCTGCAACTTGACTATATTCGTTGATTAGCTCTAGTAATTTTCTGGTGGAGTCTTTAGGGTTCTCTATGTAGAGGATCATGTCATCTGCAAACAGTGAGAGTTTTACTTCTTCTTTTCCAATGTGGATTCCTTGTATTTCTTTTTCTGCTCTGATTGCTGTGGCCAGAACTTCCAGAACTATGTTGAATAGTAGCGGTGAGAGTGGGCACCCTTGTCTTGTTCCTGACTTTAGGGGAAATGCTTTCAATTTTTCACCATTGAGGATAATGTTTGCTGTGGGTTTGTCATATATAGCTTTTATTATGTTGAGGTATGTTCCTTCTATTCCTGCTTTCTGGAGTGTTTTTATCATAAATGGATGTTGAATTTTGTCAAAGGCCTTCTCTGCATCTATTGAGATAATCATATGGCTTTTATTTTTCAATTTGTTAATGTGGTGAATCACATTGATTGATTTGCGGATATTGAAGAATCCTTGCATCCCTGGGATAAAGCCCACTTGATCATGGTGTATGATCTTTTTAATGTGCTGTTGGATTCTGATTGCTAGAATTTTGTTGAGGATTTTTGCATCTATGTTCATCAGTGATATTGGCCTGTAGTTTTCTTTTTTTGTAGCATCTTTGTCAGGTTTTGGTATTAGGGTGATGGTGGCCTCATAGAACGAGTTTGGAAGTTTACCTTCTTCTGCAATTTTCTGGAAGAGTTTGAGTAGGATAGGTGTTAGCTCTTCTCTAAATTTTTGGTAGAATTCAGCTGTGAATCCGTCTGGACCTGGGCTTTTGTTTGCTGGAAGATTTCTGATTACAGTTTCAATTTCCGTGCTTGTGATGGGTCTGTTAAGGTTTTCTATTTCTTCCTGGTTTAGTTTTGGAAAGTTGTATTTTTCTAAAAATTTGTCCATTTCTTCCACGTTGTCCATTTTATTGGCATATAATTGCTGATAGTAGTCTCTTATGATCCTTTGTATTTCTGTGTTGTCTGTTGTGATCTCTCCATTTTCATTTCTAATTTTATTGATTTGATTCTTCTCTCTTTGTTTCTTAATAAGTCTGGCTAATGGTTTGTCAATTTTATTTATCCTTTCAAAGAACCAGCTTTTAGTTTTGTTGATTTTTGCTATGGTCTCTTTTGTTTCTTTAGCATTTATTTCTGCCCTAATTTTTATGATTTCTTTCCTTCTACTTACTCTGGGGTTCTCCATTTCTTCCTTTTCTAGTTGCTTTAGGTGTAGAGTTAGGTTATTCATTTGACTTTTTTCTTGTTTCTTGAGGTGTGCCTGTATTGCTATGAACTTTCCTCTTAGCACTGCTTTTATAGTGTCCCACAGGTTTTGGGTTGTTGTGTTTTCATTTTCATTCATTTCTATGCATAATTTGATTTCTTTTTTGATTTGTTCTGTGATTTGTTGGTTATTCAGAAGTGTGTTGTTCAGCCTCCATATGTTGGAATTTTTAATAGTTTTTCTCCTGTAATTGAGATCTAATTTTAATGCATTATGGTCAGAAAAGATGCTTGGAATGATTTCGATTTTTTTGAATTTATCAAGGTTGGATTTATGGCCCAGGATGTGATCTATCCTGGAGAAGGTTCCGTGAGCACTTGAGAAGAAGGTGAAATTCATTGTTTTGGGGTGAAATGTCCTATAGATATCAATTAGGTCTAACTGGTCTATTGTATCATTTAAAGTTTGCGTTTCTTTGTTAATTTTCTGTTTAGTTGATCTGTCCATAGGTGTGAGTGGGGTATTAAAGTCTCCCACTATTATTGTGTTATTGTTGATTTCTGCTTTCATACTTGTTAGCATTTGTCTTACATATTGCGGTGCTCCTATGTTGGGTGCATATATATTTATAATTGTTATATCTTCTTCTTGGATTGATCCTTTGATCATTATGTAGTGGCCTTCTTTGTCTCTTTTCACAGCCTTTGTTTTAAAGTCTATTTTATCAGATATGAGTATTGCCACTCCTGCTTTCTTTTGGTCTCTATTTGCATGGAATATCTTTTTCCAGCCCTTTACTTTCAGTCTGTATGTGTCCCTTGTTTTGAGGTGGGTCTCTTGCAAGCAGCATATAGAGGGGTCTTGTTTTTGTATCCATTCAACCAATCTTTGCCTTTTAGTTGGGGCATTCAACCCATTTACATTTAAGGTAATTATTGATAAGTATGATCCCGTTACCATTTACTTTATTGTTTTGGGTTCGGGTTTATACATCCGTTTTGTGTTTCCTGTCTAGAGAATATCTTTTAGCATTTGTTGGAGAGTTGGTTTGGTAGTGCTGAATTCTCTCAACTTTTGCTTGTCTGTAAAGCTTTTGATTTCTCCTTCGTATTTGAATGAGATCCTTGCTGGGTACAGTAATCTGGGCTGTAGATTATTTTCTTTCATCACTTTAAGTATGTCTTGCCATTCCCTCCTGGCCTGAAGAGTTTCTATTGAAAGGTCAGCTGTTATCCTTATGGGAATCCCCTTGTGAGTTATTTGTTGTTTTTCCCTTGCTGCTTTTAGTATTTGTTCTTTGTGTTTGATCTTTGTTAATTTGATTAGTATGTGTCTTGGGGTGTTTCGCCTTGGGTTTATCCTATTTGGAACCCTCTGGGTTTCTTGGACTTGGGTGATTATTTCCTTCCCCATTTTAGGGAAGTTTTCAACTATTATCTCCTCAAAGATTTTCTCATGGTCTTTCTTTTTGTCCTCTTCTTCTGGGACTCCTATAATTCGAATGTTGGAGCGTTTCATATTGTCCTGTAGGTCTCTGAGATTGTCCTCATTTCTTTTAATTCTTTTTTCTTTTTTCCTTTCTGATTCATTTATTTCTACCATTCTATCTTCTATTTCACTGATCCTATCTTCTGCCTCTGTTATTCTACTATTTGTTGCTTCCAGAGTGTTTCTGATCTCATTTATTGCATTATTCATTATATATTGACTCTTTTTTATTTCTTCTAGGTCCTTATTAAACCTTTCTTGCATCTTCTCAATCCTTGTCTCCAGGCTACTTATCTGTGCTTCCATTTTGATTTCCAGATTTTGGATCATTTTCACTATCAATATTCGGAATTCTTTCTCAGGTAGATTCCCTATCTCTTCCTCTTTTGTTTGGTTTGGTGGGCTCTTCTCCTGCTCCTTTACCTGCTGAGAATTCCTCTGTCTCTTCATCTTGGCTTTATTGCTGCGTTTGGGGTGGCCTTTCTATATTCTGGGAGTTTGTGGAGTTCTCTTTATTATGGAGCTTCTTCACTGTGGTTGGGTTTGTATCAGTGGCTTGTCAAGATTTCCTGGTTAGGGAGGCTTGTGTTAGGGTTCTGGTGAGTCGGGCTGGGTTTCTTCTCTCTGGTGTGCACTGTTCTTGAAGGCAATGATCTGTTTTTCTGGGTGCTTGATGTCTTCTGCCTGCATTCAGAAGTTGTTTTGTGGAGTTTGCTCGGCGTTGAAATGTTTTTTTGAGGAATTTGTGAGGGAGAAAGTAATCTCCTCCTCCTATTCCTCCGCCATCTTCTCAGGACCAAAGGGATTTTTCTGATCACATAAGTGTTTGTAAAACTCAACTATGACTCACAGGATACATTTCTTAATACTACATCCAAAGTTGGAGCTCTAATTTTTCCCAATTTTATATATTATGAGATCAACTTGAATTGTTTTTATTGAAATTCAGTAATAGACAAAGGAAGACATGAAGTTAACAAGGACTTCCTCATTCTTTGTGTGCTTTTTAGACATTAAGCTACACTGATCAGCATCTGAATTTCTATTTGCTTTCAGTGATAAGTATATGGTTGACTTGCAGAACTGCCCAGTAGAAGGATCACTTTGGAATTTTATGGTTTGGTATAAGATAAGAACGAGTTCATTTTTAAGTGTCATCAAGCCCCCAAACTAATCTATCTCTAATATGAATAGGAGAGCTTGGTAACAATGTAAAAAAAAAATATTCTTTATACCATCTCTCTGAGGTCTCCTATTGGTTAATGTTCCCTGGATTCAGGAGTTCTCTGATGTTCTCAGGCTTTGGACTTAAGCCTCCTGCTTCTGGTTTTCAGTTTTATTTTTACAGTAGCCTCTAGAGTTCTCCGTCTATACAACACTGTTGAAGAAGCATCTAGGTTAAAGATGAAAAGATTCTCCACATTGAGGGACACCCAGAGAGGTTCACTGAGTTACATAGAGAAGAGAAGAGGGAGGGGGTTGTTAGAGGAGACTGGAATGAGATGAGGTGGGATCGAAAGAGGAGAGAGCAAGCTAGGCAGTATCACTTCCTTATGTGCGCTCCAACGTCTGGCCTGCTCATAGATGTTCACGGAGTTATACAGGGAAGAGGTGAGGGAGGAAGTAGATGGGGGTGGCCAAGAGGCTCAAAAAGGGAAATGTAAAGGAGAGAGACAGATCCAGCCCGTAGTCAGTTCCCTAGGTGTTCTCCACCATCTGGAACTCACAGAGATTGACAGAGTTGGGTAGAGAAGAGAAGGGGGAGGGAAGAGACAGAGGCCTCCTGCTGGAGAAAAGGAGAGTCCAAAGGAGGAGATAGTGGTCAAGCCAGTAATTTCGCTCTCAAGTAAAACTGTATAGTGAAGTTTCGGTTTTTAAATGTATAAAATTGACAGCAAAAACTAAAACTCTAGGATTAAAAATATAGAGTAAATGTTGGATTTTCATAAATATAATATTATTGAAATGAAAAAGGAAAAAATATTTAAAAGAAGAAAAAAANAGGAGATAGTGGTCAAGCCAGTAATCTCGCTCTCAAGTAAAACTGGATAGTGAAGTTTGGGTTTTTAAATGTATAAAATTGACAGCAAAAACTAAAACGCTAGGATTAAAAATCTGTTCTTGAAGGCAATGATCTGATTTTCTGGGTGCTTGATGTCCTCTGCCAGCATTCAGAAGTTGTTTTGTGGAGTTTGCTCGGCATTGAAATGTTTTTTTGAGGAATTTGTGAGGGAGAAAGTAATCACCTCGTCCTATTCCTCCGCCATCTTCTCTCCCCCCCTCCCATGTCTAGTTCTAACTGTTGCTTCCTGACTTGCATACAGGTTTCTCAAGAGGCAGGTCAGGTGGAATGGTATTCCCATCTCTTTCAGAATTTTCCACAGTTTATTGTGATCCACATAGTCAAAGGCTTTGGCATAGTCAATCAAGCAGAAGTAGATGTTTTTCTGGACATCTCTTTTTTTTCCCATGATCTAGCAGATGTTGGCAGTTTGATCTCTGGTTCCTCTGCCTTTTCTAAAACCAGCTTGAACATCAGGAAGTTCATGGTTCACGTATTGCTGAAGCCTGGCTTGGAGAATTTTAAGCATCACTTTACTAGCATGTGAGATAAGTGCAACTGTGCGGTAGCTTGAGCATTCTTTGGCATTGCCTTTCGTTTGGATTGGAATGAAAACTGAACTTTTTCAGTCCTGTGGCCACTGCTGAGTTTTCCCAATTTGCTGGCATATTGAGTGCAGCACTTTCACAGCATCATCTTTCAGGATTTGAAATAACTCAACTGGAATTCCATCATCTCCACTAACAAGGACCACTTGACTTCACATTCCAGCATGTCTGGCTCTAGGTGAGTGATCACACCATCATGATGATCTAGGTCATGAAGATCTTTTTGTACAGTTCTTTTGTGTATTCTGGCCATCTCTTCTTAATAACTTCTGCTTCTGTTAGGTCCTTACAATTTCTGCCCTTTATTGAGCTCATCTTTGCATGAAATGTTCCCTTGGTATCTCTAACTTTCTTGAAGAGATGTCTAGTCTTTCCCATTCTATTGTTTTCCTCTATTTCTTTGCATTGATCGCTCAAGAAGGCTTTCTTATCTCTTCTTGCTGTTCTTTGGAACTCTGCATTCAAATGGGTACAGCTTCACTTTTCTCCTTTGCTTTTTTCTTCTCTTCTTTTCACAGCTATTTGTAAGGCCTCTTCAGGCAGCCATTTTGCTTTTTTGCATTTCTTTTTCTTGGGGATGGTCTTGATTCCTGTCTCCTATACAATGTCATGATCCTCTGTCCATAGTTCATCAGGGACTTTGTCTATCAGACATAGTCCTTTAAATCCATTTTTCACTTCCACTATATAGTCATGGGGAATTTGATTTAAGTCATATCTGAATGGTCTAGTGGTTTTCTCCACTTTCTTCAATATAAGTCTGAATTTTGCAATAAGGAGTTCATGATCTGAGCCACAGTCAGCTCCTGGTCTTATTTTGCTGACTGTATAGAGCTTTTCTATCTTTGGCTGCAAAGAATATATGCAATCTGATTTTGGTGTTGACCATCTAGTGATGTCCACGTGTAGAGTCTTCTCTTGTGTTATTGGAAGAGGGTCTTTGCTATCACCAGTGCATTCTCTTGGCAAAACTCTATTAGGCTTTGCCTTGTTTCATTCTGTACTCCAAGGCCAAATTTGCCTGTTACTCCAAGAGTTTCCTGACTTCCTTCTTTTGCATTCCAGTCCCCTATAATGTAAAGGATATCTTTTATGGGGTGTTAGTTCTAGAAGGTCTTGTAGGTCTTCATAGAACTGTTCAAGTTCAGCTTCTTCAGCATTACTGGTTGGAGCGTAGACTTGGATTACCGTGATATTGAATGGTTTGCCTTGGAAACAAACAGAGATCATTCTGTCATTTTTGAGATTGCATACAAGTACTGCATTTTGGAATCTTTTGTTGAAGGTAAAAGAGGAATTTGAAAAAGCTGGCTTAAAAATCAACATTCAAAACAATGAAGATCATGCAATCTGGTCCCATCACTTCATAGCAAATAGACGCGGAAACAAAAGAAACAGTGACGGACTTCGTATCTTGGTCTATAAGTAAGCTCAGGGAGTTAATGATGGACAGGGAAGCCTGCAGTGCTGTAGTCCATGGGTTCGAAATAGTCGGACACAACTGAGCACTGAACAACAAATGTTACTATAGCTAGTGAACGACTTTATACTGTATACCCGAAATTTGCTAGATAAGTTTTCTCTTCAACCATACACAAAAATATAACTATATTACAATTTGGACATGTTAATTAGTTTATCTTGATCATCATTTCACCAAGTATGTATATATAAAAGCATTATGTTGTACTCTTTAAACATAAACATCTTTCAAAAAAGCAAATGCACTAAGGATGAAATTCTTCAGAATAAAAGAATAATAGCTTCTGCTATTAATTTCTGTGTCCTTAAAACTGCCAGTTTGTTATATTCCTAAATTGACAGAGTAGAGGAGTTAAAAATCTTACCTTAGCTCTTTTATTTCATTTCATCTCAACCTAGAATACTTCAATAAGGAACTATAAACGTCTCACTCAATCAATGCATCATTCCTTAGGAATGGGGAAAAAAATACCAAAAGATGAAAGAAAGGGAAAAAAAAAAAAAAAAGGAAAAACAAAAACAAAGAAATACCCCTGGCAAGTTAAAGAAAGAAAAAGCAAAAAGCAAAAATACCAATCTAAAAAGTACACAGAGTTTAGCTAAAAGTTTGTAAATGTTGAAAGTAAAGACAAATTAAGTATTGTTCTTATTGTAAGCTTCTGATATTTGTATTAGGCAGCATATTGAAGTTTACTGGTTAATACAAGGGCACAATACACAATTATCTGATAGGTTTAGTTCTATTGTGATCATATTACAGAGATAAGTTTTTTAATGCCTAATCATTAATGAGATTAGTAAAATTCAGTTCAATTCAATTCAATCCCTCAGCCATGTCCAACTCTTTGTAACCCCATGGACTGCAACATGCCAGGCCTCCCTGTCTGTCACCAACCCCCAGAGTTTACCCAAAGTCACGTCCGTTGAGTCGGTGATGCCATTCAACCATCTTATCCTCTGTCGTTCCCCTTTTCCTCCCACCTTTAATCTTTCCCAGCATCTGGGTCTTTTCATATGAGTCAGTTCTTAGTATCAGATGGCCAAAGTATTGGAGTTTCAGCTTCAACATCAGTCTTTCCAATGAACACCCAGGACTGATCTCCTTTAGGATGGACTGGTTGGATCTCCTTGCAGTCCAAAGGACTCTCAAGAGTCTTCTCCAACACCACAGTTCAAAAGTGTCAATTCTTTGGTGCTCAGCTTTCTTTAGAGTCCAACTCTCACATACATATATGACTACTGGAAAAGTCATAGCCTTGACTAGATGGACCTTTGTTGGCAAAGTAATGTCTCTGCTTTTTAATATGCTGTCTAGATTGGTCATAACTTTCCTTCCAAGGAGTAATGTCTTTTAATTTTATGGCTGTAGTCATCAATTGCAGTGATTTTGGAGCTAAAAAAAAAATAAAGTCTGGCACTCTTTCCCCATCTATTTGCCATGAAGTGATGGAACCAAATGCCATGATCTTAAGTTTTCTGAATGTTGAGATTTGAGCCAACTTTTTCACTCTCCTCTTTCACTTTCATCAAGAAGCTCTTTAGTTCTTCACTTTCTGCTGCAAGAGTTGTGTCATCTGCATATCTGAGGTTATTGATATTTCTTCCGGCAATCTTGATTCCAGCTTGTGTTTCTTCCAGTCCAGCGTTTCTCATGATGTACTCTGCATATAAGTTAAATAAGCAGGGTGACAATATACAGCCTTGACATACTCCTTTCCCGACTTGGAACCAGTCTTTTGTTCCATGTCTAGTTCTAACCTTTGTTTCTTGACCTGCATACAGATTTCTCAGGAGTTAGGGAATGTGGTCTGCTATTCCCATCTCTTGAAGAATTTTCCACAATTTGTTTTGATCCACACAATCAAAGGCTTTTGCATAGTCAATAAAGAAGAAGTAAATTATTTTCTGGAACTCTCTTGTTTTTTTGATGGTCCAGCGGATGTTGGCAATTTGATCTCTTGTTCCTCTGTCTTTTCCAAATCTAACTTGAACATCTGGAAGTTCATGGTACTGTTGAATCCTGGCTTGGAGAATTTTAAGCATTACTTTGCTAGCTTGTGAGATGAGTGCAAAGGAGTGCAAAAAACAAAGGAATAATATTAGGCTGAAAAATGTTTCCTGTTCTGAAAGAAATTGAAGAAATATATCTTTATGTTTGTTTGTTCTTACAAATAACATATAGTCTTCTAGTCCCTAGTGTTGGGTATTATTTGTCACACTGAGTGAAAATTTGTTTCGCATTATGGTAATCTAATGTAAAACAAATTCCCTGGTAGCTCAGCTGGTAAAGAATCTGCCTGCAATGTGGGAGACCTGGGCTCGATCCTTGGGTTAGGAAGACACCCTGGGAAGGATAAAGCTACCCACTGCAGTATTTTGGCCTGAAGAATCCCATGGACTGTATAGTATGGGGTCACAAAGAGTCCGACCCACTGAGCGACTTTCACTTTCATAGTAATCTAAAGCAGTAAAAACATTGTTCTTAACAAATCTGAGACTTTCAGAAAAAAAAAAAGTAACTGAAATTTTAAGATAAGAAAAATCTATATACATGCCCTTCTTAAAGACAGCACACATTTGAAACTTCAAATAAAAAAAATGTGTGTTCTCAGTTGGGTGCCTCTTCAAATGAATAGTTCATGACACTACTTTTTAAAAATATCTCTTTTCCTTTTGGCTTATTTTTGCTTGCTTAGATATAAATTCAGTTGACTACACAGAAAAAAAAAAAACAAAAAACCACAACTATTTCTTCTTAGGTAAAATCAAAGAAATATAGAAGAAATTATACTGTGACCTGAATCATTTTTGAATAGACAGTTCGTATAATGAACAATAAAGACTTGAAGTTTCCCCAGGAGTTAATTTTCTTTCATTAATTCTTGGACAATTTACCCTAAAGTCCTTATAAATACAGTGATTTAATTGTGCATACATATTTTTGGCTTTTTATTATTTTTAGAAAAATCTCCCTATATTGTACCTCTTTAAAATTTTAATAATAA
>SJYR01002119.1:363898-390988 GCA_006410655.1 Kobus ellipsiprymnus | reverse complement strand
TTGACAATTTTCAGTAGTTTCAGGTGTACAATAGAGTGATGTGATATTTTTATAGATTATATCCTACTTAAAATTATTATCATAAAATGGCTATATTTACCTATGGTGTACAATGTATCCCATTGCTTATCTATTTTACATATAGTAATTTGTCCCACTTAAGCCCATACCCTTATCTTGATCCTCTCTCCTCACTCCTGAGGAGACTCAGTCTCCCATTTGGTATTCTGTATGTCTTTAGTGTCTGTTTCTGTTTTATTACACAAACTTGTTTGTATTTTTTAGATTTCACAAATAAGTGATAACAGAGTATTTGTCTTTCTCTGACATTTCACTAAGGATAATATGCTCTAGGTCCATCTAAGTTGTTTTAAATGACAGAATTTCATTTCTTTTTTTTTTTTTAATGGCTAAGTAATATCCCATTGTGTGAGTGTGTGTGTGTGTTTGTATGTTTATTGCCATGATCCCTGGTGGATCAACCAGTAAGAAACTGCCTGCAATGCATGAGACCCAGGTTTAGTACTGGGGTCGGGAAGATTCCCTGGAGAAGGAAATGACACCCCACTTCAGTATTCTTGCCTATGAGATCCCATGGACAGAGGAGCCTGGTGGAAACATACGCTCCCATCTTTTCATCTACTCATCTGTTGATAGACAGTAAGTTACTTCCATATCTTGTTCTCTATAAATAATACTGTGGTGAATATTGGACTACATACATATTTTCAAAACAATGTTTTCATTTTTTTTCATATACACACACACCCAGAAGTGGAACTCTTAGATCACAAGGTGGTGCTATTTTTATTTATGATGTTTTATTTGTTTTTGTTTTTAGATGACTGATTTTATTTGCTACTTTTCAGTTCCGTTCAGTTCAGTTCAGTTGCTCAATCATGTCGGAAACTTTGTGTCCCCATACTGCAGCATGCCAGGCCTCACTGTCCATCACTAACTCCAGGAGTTTACACAAACTCATATCTATTGAGTCGGTCATGCCATCCAACCATCTCATCCTCTGTCTTCCCCTTCTCTTCTGCCTTCAATCTTTCCCAGAATCAGTGTCTTTTCAAGTGTCAGCTCTTCTCATCAGGTGGCCAAGTATTGGAGTTTCAGCTTCAACATCAGTTCTTCCAATGAATATTCTGGACTGACTTTCTTTAGCATGGACTGGTTGGATCTCCTTGCTGTCCAAGGGACTCTCAAGAGTCCTCTCCGAAATCACAGTTCAAAAGCAATGATTCTTCAGCGCTGAGTTTTCTTGAGAGTCCAACTCTAACATACATACTTCACTACTGCAAAACCCATACCTTTGACTAGACAGATCTTTGTTGACAAAATAATGTCTCTGCTTTTTAATATGCTGTCTAGGTTGGTCATGAATTTTCATCCAAGGAGCAAGCATCTTTTAATTTCATGGCTGCAGTCACCATCTGCAGTGATTTGAGGGCCCCCAAAAATAGAGTCTGTCACTGCTTCCACTGTTTCCACATCTATTTGACATGAAGTGACAGGACTGGATGCCATAATCTTTGTTTTCTGAATGTTGAGCTTTCAGCCAACTTTTTCACTCTCTTCTTTCACTTTCACTGAGAGGCTCTTTAGTTCTTCTTTACTTTCTTCCATAAGAGTGGTGTCATCTGCATATCTGAGGTTATTGATATTTCTCTCAACTATCTTGATTCCAGCTTGTGCTTCTTCCAGCCCAGCGTTTCTCATGATGTGCACTGTATATAAGTTAAATAAGCAGGATGACAATATACAGCCTTGATGTACCCCTTTCCTGATTTGGAATCAATCTGTTATTCTATGTCCAGTTCTAACTGTTGCTTCCTGATCTGCATACAGATTTCTCAAGAGGCAGGTCAGGAGGCCTGGTATTCCCATCACTTGAAGAATTTTCCAAGTTTTTTGTGGTACACACAGTCAAAGTCTTTGCCATAGTCAATAAAGCAGAAGTAGATTATTTTCTGGAAACTCTCTTGCTTTTCTTGATGATCCATCAGATGTTGGCAATTTGGTCTCTGGTTCCTCAGCCTTTCCTAAATCCAGCTTGAAAATCAGGAAGTTCATGGTTCATGTATTTCTGAAGCTTGGTTTGGGGAATTTTGAGCATTACTTTGCTAGCATGTGAGATGAGTACAATTGTGCAGCAGTTTGAGCATTCTTTGGCATTACCTTGCTTTGGGATGGGAATTAAAATTGACCTTTTTCAGTCCTGTGGCCACTGCTGTTTTCCAAATGGCATACTGGGTGCAGCACCTTCACAGCATCATCTTTTAGGATTTGAAATAGGTCAGTTGGAATTCCATCACCTCCACTAGCTTTGTTCATAGTGATGCTTCCTAAGGCTCACTTAATGTCTCATTCCAGGATGTCTTGCTCTAGGTGAGTGATCACAGAATTGTGATTATCTGGGTTGCGAAGATCTTTTTTGGGTAGTTCTGTGTATTCTTGCCACCTCTTCATAATATCTTCTGTTTCTCTTAGGTCCATCAATTTGTGTCCTTTATTGTGCCCATCTTTGCATGAAATGTTCCCCTGGTCTCTCTAATTTTCTTGAAGAAATCTCTAGTTTTTCCCATTCTATTGTTTTCCTCTATTTTTTTTTTTTTTTTTTTTTTTGCATTGATCACTAAGGAAGGCTTTCTTATCTCTCCTTGCTATTCTTTGGAACTCTGCATTCAAATGGGTGTATATTTCCTTTTCTTCTTTGCCTTTTGCTTCTCTTCTATTTCACAGCTATTTGTAAGGCCTCATCAGACAACCATTTTGCCTTTTTGCATTTCTTTTCCTTGGGGTTGGTTTTGATCCCTGCCTCCTGTACAAAGTACAGGCACTCTATCAGATCTAATCCCTTGAATATATTTCTCACTTCCTCTGTATAATTGTAAGGGATTTGATTTAGGTCAGATCTGAATGATCTAGTGGTTTTCCCTACTTTCTTCAATTTAAGTCTGAATTTGGCAATAGGGAGTTCATGGTTTCTGCCACAGTCAGCTAATGGTCTTGTTTTTTGCTGACTGTATAGAATTCTCCATCTTTGGCTGCAAAGAATATAATCAATCTGATTTTGGTATTGACCATCTGGTTATGTCCTTGTGTAGAGTCTTCTCTTGCACTTTTGAAAGAGGGTGTTTCTATAACCAGTGTGCTATGACCTTTCTTGGCAAAACTCTATTAGCCTTTGCCCTGCTTCATTCTGTACTCCAAGGCCAAATTTGCCTGTTACTCCAGGTATTTCTTGACTTCCTACTTTTGCATTCCAGTCCCCTATAATAAAAAAGACATCTTTTGGGGCCATTAGTCTAGAATGTCTTATAGGTCTTCATAGAACCATTCAACTTCAGCTTCTTCAGCATTACTCATCAGGACATAGACTTGGATTACTGAGATATTGAATGGTTTGCCTTGGAAATGAATAGAGATCATTATGTCATTATCTGATGTTACTTTTAGCACATCTCATTTTTCACTCAATTCAGACTTAGAAGCTCTCAGAGAGGAATAGCCTCTATCTCTTGGCAATTTATTCCAGGCATTTATGTGTGTGTATGTGTGTGTGTGTGTGTGTGTGTGTGTGTGTGTGTGTGTGTGTGTGTCCTCCTTCATTCTCTTGGCCAAAAATTCAGCATATTCTGCAGCCTCTTCCTTATTTTTCTTAATACACTGTTTCTTTAGAGATATACATCAGTGTTTGTGTTGCAGAACATGAAATAACAAGGCAATGAATCTTAAGTATCTTGGTCATAGATTTCTTACCTTCCTTGTTTAGGAGCTTTCTCACAACATACCAGTGGACATCATTTCTTTAGAGAGACTGAAAAGTCTGTGGATTCTGCTAGCTCTTTTGGGTCCCAAGTGACATAGCAGAGTAATATCAGTGAATCCAGGAATAAATCCTTCTCCCCTCTCCTGTTTTTCTGTTTGCTTTTTTTGTTTTTACATTGACTGAATTGAGAACACTCTGATTGGCATCCACAAAATAACATTGTACAGATTTACCATGTCTTTCTCCAGTCCTTGGTCTGTAACAGGAATGCCCCTTACTCAATAGCAGGCAGATTTGGCAATGGGTCAACACATCCTGATTCATGGGAAGACTTGCTGTCATTGCCACCACTGATTAAGACCATGCAGCCCTTCCCTTCCTTACCCAGAGAATCAGTAGCAACTTCTGTGGCCATACACTTCTCATAAAAGTTACAAGATTGTCATCCATCATCAAGAACTTCAATAAGTTCCTGGGAGATAGTAACAAGAAAAGATGTTCAACTTCATCCTGAAGTGACTGACTACATCCAAAGCACCACAAAAAAAGAGAAATAGTGTAATATCCCTTGGAGAAGGAAATGGCAGCCACTTTGGTTCTCTTGCCTGGAAAATACCATGGACTATGTAGGCTGCTAAGCTACCATCCATGGGATTGCAAAGAGTCGCACATGAGTGAGGAACTTCACTTCAGTTCTTCTTTTAATTTGAGGAACTTCTGTACTGTTTTCCATAATGGCTATACCAATTTACATTCCTACCAACAGTGTATAAGTGTTCCCTTTTCTTTATATCCTAGCGAACATTTATTTGTAGACTTTTTGATAGTAGCCATTATGATTGGTGTGAAGTGATATCTCATTGTGGCTTTTATTTTCATTTCTATGATGACTAGTAATGTTAAGCATTTTTTCATGTGCTTTTTGGCCATCTACAGGACTTCTTTGGAAAAAGTGTCTATTTAGGTCTTTTGCCCATTTTTAACTATTTTTTTTAATACAGTTCTATGAACTATTTATCTATTTTGGATATTAACCCCTTATTGGTAACACAATTTGCAAATATTTTCTACCATTTAGCAGGTTGTCTATTCATTTTGCCAATGGTTTCTTTTTCTGTGCAAAAGCTTGAGTTGGGAAGATACTGGAAAAGTGATAGGCTACCCACTTCAGTACTCTTAGGCTTCCCTTGCAGCTCAACTGGTAAAGAATCTGCTTGTGATGCAGGAGACCTGGGTTTGATCCCTGGGTTGGGAAGATACCCTGGAGAAGGGGACAGCTCCCCATTTCAGTATTCTGGCCTGGAAAATTCTACAAACTATATAGTCCATGGGCTAGCAAATAGTTGGGCATGACTGAATGACTTTTACTAAATTAGGTCCCATTTATTTATTTTTGCTGTTTTCTTTTAATTTAAAAACTTATTATGTTTTAGATTAATGAGTGTTCTGCCTATGATCTCTTCTAGGAGTTTTATGGTTTTAGGTCTTATATTTAAATATTTATTCTATTTTGAGCTTATTTTTGCATATGGTATGATGAAATGGCCTAATCTCATATTTTATATGTATCTGTTCAGTTTTCCCAACACCACTTATTGAAGAGATTATCTTTTATTCATTGTATATTCTTGTCTCTTTTATAGTAGATTAACTTAACATAGGTGCATGGGTTCATTTCTGGCTCTCTATTCTGTTCCCTTGATCTATGCTTCTCTTTTTGTGCCAG
This sequence comes from Kobus ellipsiprymnus, assembly GCA_006410655.1. Lineage (NCBI taxonomy): Eukaryota > Metazoa > Chordata > Mammalia > Artiodactyla > Bovidae > Kobus > Kobus ellipsiprymnus. The sequence goes on along the minus strand of SJYR01002119.1, from coordinate 385,487 downwards.
TATTATACTGTTTAGATTACTGTAGTTTTGTAGTATAGTCTTAAGTCAGGGAGTTGACACCTCGAGATATTTGTTCTTTGTTCCTAAGATTACTTTGGCCATTCTAGGTCTTTCAGAGTTCCATATAAATTTTAAGATTATGTGTTCTAGTTTTGTGAAAAATGTAAAGAATATTTTGATATGGATTATGTTACAGTTGTAGATTGCTTTGGGTAGTATAGGCATTTTAATAACATTATTTTCTTAATTTACTTATACTTATGCACATATACACATACAATTTCCATATATGACATCACAGATACATGAAGGAGGTTTTTGAGAAATTTCCCTTTTGTCTTTCCTTTTCTCACTCTCTAAATTATTGTCCTACACCTTGCATATACTCAGTATTAGTCATAAGGCTTTGTTTCATATTTATACATCATCATAAACATATAAAAAATTATAAAATATCCACATTTGTTACTACTTGCTTTCAGAAATGTGTTATGGAAATTTCTCTACCTTTTTGGTACTCAATCATTATGTAAACTTTTAAAAGTCATTTGACATAGTTTTAATTGCTACTCCTGAATGCTTTTATAAAGTATGCAAAATTAATTAATTATGCCCCAATTTGTCTCAAGGGGCTTCCTTAGTGGCTCAGCTGATAAAGAATCCACCTGCAATGCAGGAAACCTTGGTTCGATCCCTGGGTAGGAAGATCCCCTGGAGAAGGAAATGGCAATGCACTCCTGTACTCTTGCCTGGAAAATCCCATGAACAGAGGAGCCTGGTAGGCTACAGTCCATGGTGTTGCAGATTCGGACACGACTGAGCAACTTTGCTTTCACTTTGTCTCAACTCACACTGTTGCCTTCTTTTGACATTACAGTGTTCTAACATACATGTATACCCATTAATGCTTCTATTGAACTTTTTTTTAAATTACAATAGCAGACTTGATGAATAAAAGAACGAAGACATCTCTAATTTTTGATACTGTGATACAGTTTTCATTTTCCTTAACAATGGAAAAAAAGCACCCTACATTTGCTGTGAAAGTTTGATGGTGGTGAAATAATTTAGCAACTTCACCTAAATTTTAATTTATCTACTCTGTCAACAGAGCAACACTTAGTATGTAACATCCATTGTTGTTAGTTTGCCTTCTTGTCTTAAAGAATCAACTGGACTTTAAACTGTTCTATTAGCCTTTGCAGTTGGGGAGGGCAGTAGGGAGAAAAACAGAGACAGAGAAAGAGAGAGAAGGAGTGAGTGAGTTTAAGTAAGTAGTTTATGCTATTGTGGAGTTCAACAAGTCCAGAATCTGCAGGATAGCCTGTTATGCTTGGGAACTAAGGAAGTGTTGATGCTGTACTCTGAGTTGGAAGAAGTATGCTGACAGAATTATCTCATCTTCAGAGGATGTCAGTTTATTTCTATTAAGTACTCCAACTGATTTGATGAGGTCCACTCACATTATGAAGTGTAATCTGCTTTACCCAAAATCTACTGATATAAATGTTAATCTTATCTAAAAAAATACTTCACAGAAATATCTGGAATAATATTCGACCAAATATCTGACTGGGGCTTCCCAGGTGGCACAGTGGTAAAGAATCCGCCTGCTGATGCAGGAGACATTAGAGACTCTGGTTCAATCCCTGGGTCAGGAAGATCCCCTTAAGCAGGAAATGACAACACTGCAGTATTCTTGCCTGGAGAATTCCATAGACAGAGGAACCTGGCAGACTACAGTCCATGGGGTTGCAGAGATGGACAACTGAGCACTCATACTCACTCACTCAAATATCTGAGAACAGTGAAGAGCCACGTTGACAACTAATTTTAACCACAACCATGTATATGATTTCATCTGTCTACAGAAAGGAAACTGAGGTCTAGCACTGTCAAAGAAGTCTGTTAAATCAGCACTATATTTTTACATTTAACTCATTTTGTAGCTGAAACCACTACTTTTTCCTTAGACTACATTCTTTCTTTCTTGTAACTAGAATCCTGGATTTATTTGGATACATGGCCATTTAGAATAAACACTGTATTTCCAAGACTTACTTGGAAATAATTATAGTCATGTGACTAAGATCTAGCCAATGGAATGAGAGAATATTTATCAGCTGTCTTTTCTAAGGAGTATCTTTAACAGGACAGGGTGCATCCTTCAGTTTTCTATTATCACAATTGAATTTGGAGTAAATTAAAGTGCTAAGTATGGCAAACCAGGTAGTCTAGTAAACTGGCTTCCTTTATAAAAGCTTTATACTGCTGTCAGATTCAACTTGCCTGAGGAAGAAAAATGTTTCTATGTTGATTTGGCTCCCTGCTGGCTCAGACGGTAAAGTGTCTGCCTGCAATGTGGGAGACCTGGGTTTGATCCCTGGGTCAGGAAGATCCTGTGGAGAAGGAAATAGCAACCCACTCCAGTACTGTTGTGTAGAAAATTAAGTTGCTATCATATTAGGCTTTTTATTACTAGTAGGTAAATAACACACTTGTTTTAGATAAATTCTTGTGGCTGATCACATTCTGTACGTATCTTTCTACTTATATAGAATGCTCCCTAATTCATTTCCTAACAAAATTATTCTTCAATGATATTTTTTCCATGATACCAATGATATGACATGACTTTCTAACTATGAACATATTTCATTTCCATTAAGGAAATATAAAAATTTTAAGATGTATTTATTAATCATCTATTCACATGATGTATTGACACATTGTGGGAAAGCCCTAGAGGTTCTTCATTTCTTTAGACAAAGCATCAACTACATTAAGACCTTTAATACTTTTAAACAAAAAACTATTTCTAATTATGCTTAATCATGATTTTGTTTAAAAAGTCGAAGCAGTACAGTTAAAGCCACTGTAATAGTTTTGAAAAAGATTATTGTAAAATCAGTGTTTTTATGATGTTCGAATAATATAGCTATTAAATTTTTCTTACAATCATTAATTCTTTCAGCTATTTATTCTATGAAAGAATTAACGAGAATCTACTGAACACCAGCTCTGATGATAAACATATACATAAGGCACAGAGTCTGCTTTCAAGTTTCTGATAATCTTTGAAGAAAAAAATGGTACTTATCGTGCCATGTATCAGATACACGAAAAGAGTAGGTTTAGGATATTAGTGTTGCTAACTTAATGTTGGTTTTAATAATTCTCTCTGTTGATGTCCTCGCATAAGAAGTAGAAAAACTGGAGCTGTGATTATTGATTTCTCAATGCCTAGAGTTTTTCTTTAGAATTGCTGAGAAACTAAAAGAAGAATGGACAGTCATTTGGACATAGATTAATGGACACATCTTTAATGTGGATCCACAGGGACTTTCAAAATTTCCCTGGTCATTATATGGCTAGCGCCAATATCTCAGGAAGCATGGCAGTCATTTTTTCCCCTTTAAACAACAATTTTGTGGTAAGAATAAATCCCTAGTGGTGTAGAAAGTGTCAGCTGGTTGTATTCATAAGAATACTCTTCTCAGGTTTCAGCAGTTAATATCACTTTCTCTCTCTCTCAAGTAACTCATGTTGCCTGAGTCTAGGAAGAAATAACATAATAAAGGTTTGTCAATATATCCCAGAAGAAAATAACACAGATGAGTCCCATCCTTTGAAAGTTCAACTTGTACCGCTACTGGATTTATCAATATTTCATGTTGACTAAAACAAATGGGGTGAGGATGAGATTTGATCAGATTTGATGAGTCTTATAGGAGGAAATAGAACTCAGTGGTAGCTAATAGAACTGCTAAATGGCTGAAAATAACTGTAAGGTATTCTGAAACTTTAATGGGCACGCTTCTGTAGCTTTCATGATGTTATGGATGGTAAGGAGATGTACATAAAGGTGAATCATTTTACTCATTTGTTTAGGAAATGTAAAAAGTATTTAGGAAAGTAAAGAAACTTTTCATTCCATAAATGTAAGTAGCCTTTGTCTTGCGGTTAGAGATTATTGAGTAATTGGAAGAATCAATGGGCATTTTTGAGTGAGTTTTTTTTTTTTTTAATTGACACAGATAATCTCCATACTTTGACAACAAAAATCCCTAGCTCAGAAGAGAAACAAAACAGAACATGCAGCTGAAAGAATTCAAGAAGTCAAGCAGTGTTGAAAAGAGATCTGATAAAGTAAATACTAGAAAGAGACCCATGAGGCAAAGAAAAGGACATATTTAGACTTATGGCCTTAATAGTTTCAAGTAGAGAGAAAACAGAAAACCTCTCATCAGAAATCAAGATTACTGTCCGACTTACTTCACTAAATATGATAATCTCTAGTTGCATCCATGTTGCTGCCAATGGCATTTATAGCTGACTAATACTCATTATCTATAGATATCACATCTTCATCCACTCTTCTTAGCTTGCTTCTGTGTCTTGGCTATTGTAAACAGTACGGCTATGAATACTGGAGTGTATTTATCTTTTTTGAAGTATTAAAGTTTTCTTCTTTTCCAGACATATGCCCAGGAGTGGGACTGCTAGATCACATGTTAACTCTTATTTTTAACTTTTTAAGAACTCTCTATCCTGTTTCCCATAGTCACTGCACAGTTTACTTGCTCTACCAAGTGTCAAAAGGTCCCCTTCTCCCCACACCCTCTGTAGCACTTATTATTTGTAGACTTTTTGATGATGGCCTTTCTGACCTGTGTGAGTTGGTACCTCAGTGATTTACATTTCTCTAATAATTAGCCATGTTGAGCATCTTTTCATGTGTCTATTGGCCACCAGTATGTCTTCTTTGAAGAAATGTCTATGTAGGGCTTCTGCCCGTTTTTCGATTGTGTTGTCTAGTTTTCTGTCATTGAGCTGTATACACTGTTTGTATATTTTAGAAATTAATTCTTTGTTGGTCACATCACTTGCAAATGTTTTCTCTCATTCCATAGTTTGTCTTTTTTGTTTTGCTTATGATTTCATTTGACGGGCAAAAGTTTTTAAGCTTAATTAGGTCTTATTTGTTAATTTCTGCTTTTGTTTTCATTAGTCTAGGAGACAGATCCCCCCAAAATATTGCTGTGATACATGTCAAAGTGTTCTGCCTATATTTTCCACTGGGAATTTCATAGTGTCTTGTCTTATATCTAGGTCTTTAATCCATTTTAAGTTTATTTTTGTATACGGTGTTACAGAATGTTCTAACTTCACTCTTTTACATGTAGGTGTCCAGTTTTCCCAGTACCACTTATTGAAGAAATCGTATTTTCTTCTTTGTATATTCTTGCCTCTTTTATCATAGATTATCAGATCAAAAGAGACAAATATTATATAATATCACTTATGTATGGAATCTTTGAAATTGATACAAATGAACTTACTTACAAAATTGAAATACACACACAGACATAGAAAACACACTCATTACTAAAATGAAAAATATATAGGAATAAATTGTGAATTTGGGATTACCAGATACTCATTACTATATCAAGGACCTACTGTATAGCACATAGAACTATATAGGAAATATATAGAACTAACAGAAAATATTTATTTTCTATATAGTTATATTTATTTATATATAGTTATATTATATGTTATATTTATTTTCTATATACAAAATAATATATTTTTATTATATTCTATAATGAAAAAGAATCTAAAATGAATAAATATAAATATACACATATATTATAAACTGAATCATTTTTCTGTACACCTGAAATAATATAAATCAGTTATACTTCAATTTTTCAATAAAAGTTTTAAATAAAATAAAAATAAGGTTTTTGATAAAATTTAAAAATTGAATTTTAATTACAAATGAAATCAAGATTATTGGAAGTAGATAATGATCATTCCTCATGTTCCTTGTTAAAAAATGACAACATGTCAATAACAACCTGAATATATAGAAAACAACAAACTCTCTGACCTACCTTTATCTAACACGAACTACCACGTTTTTGGTTTGTGGAACCTAAACTTCCTAAAGTTGATGCTATCTGACTCCCATCTCCAGATCTGTCAAGTCTTAGACCTCTTTTCTAAAGCTGATATTCTTTTTCTTTTTTTTCCCCCAGATTTCTATTTCCTTTGGCAGTTGCCATACCTCTCCCTTCTCCCTCTTGGCCAGCTTTCTCGAGCAAGGCTTGTCTCTCTCTTCACCTTGCTTCTCAGCTTGCACACCCAGCAAAATAATTCTTTTAAACTAAAAATACTAGAGCTAATTATTAAATTACTCTCGGTTCTCAAACATGCCTCTTTTAGTCATATGCTTGAGATATTGATAGATTCATAGCCTAAGGTTCAGTTCAGTTCAGTTCAGTCATTCAGTCGTGTCTGACTCTTTGCGACCCCATGAATCGCAGCACTCCAGGCCTCCCTGTCCATCACCATCTCCCGGAGTTCACTCAGACTCACGTCCGTCGTGTCCGTGATGCCATCCAGCCATCTCATCCTGGGTCGTCCCCTTCTCCTCCTGCCCCCAATCCCTCCCAGCATCAGAGTCTTTTCCAATGAATCAACTCTTTGCATGAGGTGGCCAAAGTACTGGAGTTTCAGCTTCAGCATCACTCCTTCCAAAGAAATCCCAGGGCTGATCTCCTGAATGGACTGGTTGGATCTCCTTGCAGTCCAAGGGACTCTCAAGATCTTCTCCAACACCACAGTTCAAACGCATCAATTCTTCGGCGCTCAGCCTTCTTCACAGTCCAACTTTCACATCCATACATGACCACAGGAAAAACCATAGCCTTGACTAGATGGACCTTAGTCGGCAAGGTAATGTCTCTGCTTTTGAATATACTATCTAGGTTGGTCATAGTAGGACCAGCTTATTCTTCTACTATTCCTCTTATTATCTTCCAGAAAAAAGTCTTCTATTTAATCTCACAACCTGGGCTTGGAGTCTTTTATTAGCTGAAGTACTTCTCTAGAGCCAACTTTTTGACTACCTATATTTCTATGGATTATTCACACATTTCCATTATGCTCATTCACAAGTAATCTGATGAACTTTAATAATATTGAAATGATTAAACAATAACTTGGTGGCTTAAGTTCATTGTGCATTTTTTTTCTACTTGAACTTTCTCTTAATTTTCAAATACATGTGTACTTCAATTAAACAATATGGTATCCAATCCACAGAAATGTTAGAAAAATTTTTGTGTTTTTTGTTTTTTTTTTGTTTGTTTGAAGACACTAAGTTTTGGGATGGCTTTTTATGTGGTAATAGATAATTACTGCAGAAACAAAAGAACTAATGCAGAAGCGGGCTGCTGCCCAAACCAAAATTTAAACTATGTGGGATGAATTTGATATAAGGCAACAAGATCAGACTGGTAATGCAATGGGGAAACTGGTTAAAAAAAAAAAAAAAAAAAAAAAAAACCTTGAAAATGACAAGTCACATTTGTAGTGTAGCTTTCTTTTTTATTTTGATTTATTTTTTTAATTTTTATTTTTACTTTATATTACAATACTGTATTGGTTTTTCCATACATTGCCATGAGTCAGCATTCACAGGACATTTCAAAAGTTATATTGGTAAAAGTAATGCCAGCTTGGACTAAAAGGGTTCAAATGCAAAGTGAAAAGGATCTTTCAGTGCCTACCATGCTATGAAGAAAAAGGAGGTTAAGAAAGACACAAAGCTACACATGTGACTTACATTTTATGAAAAAATAAGTTAGTTTATAGGGTAGATATCCACAGATAAAAATGAAACAGAAGTTACTTAGGGGCAGAACACAGGTCAAATTAAGGAATATTTGATGATTTCAGATTTGGGATAACTTTTGGCTACTACATTGATATGGAACAGTGATTGTCAGGTACCTCCCATTTTCTCCATTTTTGAGTGTGTTTATGACCATTACACTCTCCATATATAAGCATTGTATGTTGGTTGCATTATAAGTCATTGGGAGACACATCTGAGAAACCATCTCTGCATACAGTTTTAAAGCATGAGATTCTGAACTGATTATGTCATGGTTGAATGAGACGTTTAATAGCAGTGGTACTTAATATAGATATTTTTATCTTGGAGAGGACAAATCAACTGGGAGAAAATTGCTGTGGATTGTTAACATTCATATGTTCACTACTTTTTTTTTTAATTTTTATTTTAACTTTAGTTTACTTTACAATACTGTACTGGTTTTGCCATACATTGACATGAATCCACCATTGATGTTTGGAAATGCATGTACACGCATGTTCACTACTTTTTTACATGTGTATACCTTTATAGTTTCCTTTCACAATGGCACTTATACAATGTCTTCAAAGTTATGCCACCAGAGTTTCTTTTTTTTTAATATTTACAGATTTGGGCTTGCCTCCTTTGCTGTTGTTGATATCATATAACTACTATATGAAGACTTTTCAACTAGTCTGCTGCATGATTAGAGGCATGTAACTCAATTTCATCTGTTTTGTCACCCAACAACAGCCTGCCAACTTTCAGATAAGTGATTAAATCCATCCTGCATTATCTAGCTATCTCCTGACATAATAGATTATTTCAGTTACATCAGCAAATTCAAGAAGTTTGATTGGGCCAGTTCAAAACTTGAAGAATCAATAACTCAACCCAACCCACAGAATCTTAGGATAAATGAGCGATCTTAAAGACTCCATATATTTCAGACTGTTTTGCTGTAAGCCAAAGATAATTTATAGAAATGACTGGACATATTTCATAATATATTTTGAGCTGCTTTTTCTGCTAAGTCATTTCAGTCGTGTCTGACTCTATGTGACCCCATAGATGGCAGTCCACCAGGTTCCCCCACCCCTGGTATTCTCCAGGCAAGAACACTGGACTGGGTTGCCATTTCCTTCTCCAGTGCATGAAAGTGAAAAGTGAAAGTGAAGTCGCCAGTCGTGTCCGACTTTTAGCGAACCCATGGACTGCAGCCTACCTGGCTCCTCCATCCATGGGATTTTGCAGGCAAGAGTACTGAAGTTGGGTGCCATTGCTTTCTCCGATATCTTGAACTAAATAACATAAATTTATCCAATGCAACTGATGGGAAAGAACACATCATTCTATAGCACATCCTTGTATTATACTAATATTGATAAGAAGCATAATAATCAAATTGAATCAGTAGAAGAAAACAGAGAAAGAAAATAACTATTTCAGATCTTCACACTGAAAGGGAGATACATTTTAATAAAACAGTTGCATGCTGTAAAGGGTGGAATTTTAGAATGATGGTATAGAATAGCCAATTATAAGGACATTAAATATTTAAAATTATTTTCTAAGAGATTTTTAGATTTGAAGCAATTTTTTAAGAGATAAAGTCAATCTAATATTATGATCAAGGTGAATAGTGAAATCTGTCAAAAAAGTTTCGTGATAAAATCAGTCAATCTGGTCACAGAAGTAATTACTATGTCACTACTATATGCAAGAATTCATTCTGGGTGATGACAGTGCAAATGCACAATCACTTTCTTAAATGTCTACAGCCTAGTAGGAGATTAGCAGACATATTTAGGAGATATTAGCTCAGAAAATGTGATATAATTATTTGTTTCTTTGATTATTGTAAAATAAGGAATATCAGAAAATATTTGTAGCCAGAGCTGAACAATCTAATGTATAGTGATAGTTTGGAGTCTCACTGCTAATAAGAACCTGAGCACGTAACAAAATAAATTATGATTTTTAGTATTAACATATCATTATTTCTCGATTCAGTTCAGTTCAGCCGCTCAGTCATATCCGACTCTTTGCAACCCCATGAAACGCAGCACGCCAGGCCTCCCTGTCCCTCACCAAATCCCGGAGTCACCCTAACCCATGTCCATCGAATCAGTGATGCCATCCAGCCATCTCATCCTCTGCCATCCCCTTCTCTTCCTGCCCTCAATCTTTCCCAGCATTAGGGCTTTTCAAATGAGTCAGCTCTTCTCATCAGATGGCCAAATTATTAGAGTTTCAGCTTCAGCATCAGTCCTTCCAATGAACACCCAGGACTGATATCCTTCAGGATGGACTGGTTGGATCTCCTTGCAATCCAAGGGACTTTCAAGTGTTCTCCAACACCACAGTTCAAAAGCATCAATTCTTTAGGGCTCAACTTTCTTTATAGTCCAACTCTCACATCCATACAGGACAACTGGAAAAACAAGAGCCTTGACTAGACAGATCTTTGTTGACAAAATAATGTCTCTGCTTTTTAACATACTGTTTAGGTTGGTCATAACTTTCCTTCCAAGGAGTGTCTTTTAGTTTCAATGCTGTAATCATCACATGCAGTGATTTTGGAGCCCCCCAAATTAAAGTCTGACACTGTTTCCACTGTTTCCCCATCTATTTTCCATGAAGTGATGGGATCGGATGCCACAATCTTCGTTTTCTGAATGTTGAGCTTTAAGCTAACTTTTTCACTCTCCTCTTTCACTTTCATCAAGAGGCTCTTTAGTTCTTCTTCACTTTCTGCCATAAGGTAGTATCTGCATATCTGAGATTATTGATATTTCTCCCAGCAATCTTGATTCCAATTTGTGCTTCCTCCAGCCCAGCATTTCTCATGATGTACACTTCATATAAGTTAAATAAGCAGGGTGACAATATACAGCTTTGATGTACTCTTTTTCCTATTTGGAAACTGTCTGTTGTTCCATGTCCAGTTCTAAGTGTTGTTTCCTGACTTGGATACAGATTTCTAAAGAGGCAGGTCAGGGGCTCTGGTATTCCCATCTCTTTCAGAACTGTCCACAGTTTATTGTGATCCACACAGTTAAAGGCTTTGGCATAGTCAATAAAGCAAAAATAGATGTTTTTCTGGAACTCTCTTGCTTTTTGGATTATCCAGTGGATGTTGGCAATTTGATCCCTGGTTCCTCTGCCTTTTCTAAAACCAGCTTGAACATCTGGAAGTTCACAGTTCATGTATTGCTGAAGCATGGCTTGGAGAATTTAAGCATTAATTTACTATCATGTGAAATGAGTGCAATTGTGCAATAGTTTGAGCATTCTTTGGCATTGTCTTTCTTTGGGATTGGAGTGAAAACTGACCTTTTCCAGTCCTGTGTCCACTGCTGAGTTTTCCAAATTTGCTGGCATAGTGGAGAAAACCATTAGACCATTCAGGTATGACCCAAATCAAATCCCTTATGACTATAGTGTAGACAGAGTGCCTGATGAACTATGGATAGAGGTTCGTGACATTCTATAGGAGACAGGAATCAAGACTATCCACAAGGAAAAAAAAAAATACAGAAAAGCAAAATGGCTGTCTGAGGAGGCCTTATAAATAGCTGTGGAAAAAAGGGAAGCAAAAAGCAAAGGAGAAAAGGAAAGATATACCCATTTGAATGCAGAGTTCCAAAGAATAGCAAGGAGAGATAAGAAAGCCTTCCTCAGAGATCAATGCAAAGTGATAGAGGAAAACAATAGAATGGAAAGACTAGTGATCTCTTCAAGAAAATTAGAGATACCAAGGGAACATTTCATGCAAAGATGGGCTCAATAAAGGACAGAAATGGTAGGGACCTAAAAGAAGAAGATATTAAGAAGAGGTGGCAAGATGGCACAGAAGAACTGTACAAAAAAGATCTTCCCAAACCAGATAATCATGATGTTGTGATCACTCACCTAGAGCCAGACATCCTGGAATGTGAAGTCAAGTGGACCTTAGGAAGCATCACTACAAACAAAGCTAGTGGAGTTGATGGAATTCTGGTTGAGCTATTTCAAATCCTGAAAGACGATGCTGTGAAAGCGCTGCACTCAATATTTTTCCATTAGGAGAAGGAAATGGCAACCCACTCCAGTAGTCTTGGCTGGAAAACTCCATGGACAGAGAGGCCTGCTGGGCAACAGTCCATGAAATTGCAAAGAGTTGGACATGACTGGGCGACTTTCATTTCACTTCTCCATTGACTGTGTTTCAAGGGAAAAACTGTCTGAGAGGTATTATTCTGCTAAAGCTACTTAGTCAGTTTGTTAGCGATTATATTTTATTCCTAGTATGTAAAGTGGGCAAAATTTAACCAACTGGCCAAGAAGCTTTACGTTGAGTAAAGCTACTTCAAACTTGCACGTTGATTTCTTATTTTTTCATTGAAAAATGCTAATAAGAGATATAATCAAATGTTCTGCTTCAAGCCTGAGGGGGTTATCAATTAGCAAAAAAAAAATAAAAAAAGGTTGCACAACCACTACCTTTTAAAAATAAATAAGATCAATGGTTGTGAGGGACAAAATAGCAGATTATCTATCTATTGTATAATTCAAGGTTACCATTTTATGGGTTGATATCACTTGGTGATCCTAGAAAACCTGGAAATATTGTAGACACACTATGGGTAATTTGCAACAATAACATAAAAAGGTTTGGGTATTCTAAATCTCTCCACACCATGAAAAAAAAAAAAGACAAAATTGTGACCATCTTTTCTTAGGACTTGAATTTATTCCATACAGAATATGTTGAAATAAGGATTTTTTTTTCCATTTAAATGATATAAAGTGATATATCAATAAATGTCCTTGATTGACTAAATGATAGGACTTATTTTACCCAATTATTCCAATTATGCAACTGTAGGAATGTTTATTTTTTTCATTTGTTAAAATCTCTATCATAGACTTCAAACATGAAATTTATACATGTCTTTCATTGAAATAAAACTAAGAATGCCTACTTAATTAATTAATATGCTTGTTATACTAACTGCAATATTTCTGAATTTTTGTCACCCTCTCTTAGATACATAGAATATTCAGCATCAGAAGTGTTTGGATATGTGAACATATATGATTAGGATTCTTCTGATAGAAAGTCTGATTATCATATATGCCAGAGATTTCCAATGTCTTTGAGCAGCATGACAAAACTTGTTCAATCTCAAAAAGAAAGAGTAGTTTTGTTTCAATTCTGTGGACTTACTCACTAAGATACCCAAAGGATATCAACTAGGAAATTCCATGTTGGGTAAACAATGGCTTTCTCCCCACTCAGACCTAATGAAAAAGTAACTTTCATTTTGTTCACCAGATGATTATGAGGTGAAGATTTTATAATATTCATGGCCCTTTCTACATGAGTTGCTTCTAAGTGGAGACCCTTCCAATTATCTCCATAGGTATTCCTTTCCTCAATTCAGGGGCCTGATCTATCATGAAAATGATAATACCAGCTTTAGTCAGAAGAAAGTTTTATCACGTTAAGCAACATTTATTTATCAAAAATTAAAATAATATATTTAGATGATATTATTTTGAAGCTGGATGCTTATTTTTCAAGTAGAGGAGATGAGGACACTAGTGGCTACTATTATCTCTGAGGATGTATTCTTAAAACCACCTAGTAATATAGCAGAACTGGCAGTTGATTTTCCCATGTCCTCTTTGCAACTGAATCTCTTTCTTGAAACACAGGTATCAAAGAAGAAGCTGAGCCTTTGTGTGACCTCATGCACAGATTGATATTTTAAACCCCATGCTTTCAGCAAGGCAAGATTTTAGCCTCATTGTATTATTCAGTACTATTCTATAACAAAATGGACTGTTGTCTTGTACTGCATCTTTCTCTAGGATAAGAGCAGAGAAGATTGTCACTCTCATCAAAGAGATAACAGCACAAATAGAACTGTTTCTATAACTGGTTAACAAAACTTCAAGACTTCATAGAATCCAGGACAAAGAGTAGAAGCAGTTAGTGTACTCTTCTCCCTCCCCAGCATGATAATTTGTCACAGGCATTGAATCAACAACACCCTTACAAGAAAAGAAGGTGAGAGGGATTAGGGGCATGCCTTTTACAAACTGTAGACAATGACTGACTTTTCACAGTCCGTACATAACATCATCAGGAACAGTTTTCTCAAGGTGCTATCTGCCTCTTTAGTAAGAAAAAGCAAAAAATAACTTTCAAATGTTAAGTGTATGGTCACCTGGTTTTAGTGTAGTCTAGTTACAACAAAATTACCTCTAAATGACAGTTGTATCTCTGTTAAAATAGAAAGACAATTTCCAAATAGTAAGCTTTTGTTCACTGGTGTTTCATTGTGACTACTAACAAAAATAAAACTGAAGAAGTCACCCCTTTCTTCATATCCTGGTCTAACTTGCTGGCAAATCTAACCTCCTTCTTCCTGTCTTAGTAGAACTCCCTTACTTCCTTGATATATACATTCAATTCAAAACTTTAAAATATTATTATTTTATAGTATCTACATGCTTGAGAGGGATTCTCAGGTGACTCAGTTGTAAACAATCCACCTGCCAAGCAGGAGACATGAGTTCCATTCCTGATTTCAGAGGATCCCTTGGAATAGGAAATGGCAACCCACTCCAGTGTTCTAACCTGGGTAATCCCATTGACAGAGGAGCCTGGTGTGCTGTAGTCCATGGGGTTGCAAAGAGTCAAACATGACTTAGTGATTAAAGAACAAGAAATCTGCTTGAGAATGTTAAGAATTGGTGAGGACTGTGTCCCTAAAAGTCACTGCTGACATTCCTGCTCTTATTCTTCTTTCCCCTCTTAGTTTATCTGTCAAGTATACCAACTTGGCCCACCCCAACTGGATACATCTACTATTCAAGGAAGCTTTATAATCAAGAAGACCTCTGACATGACAGACTTTACCATCTAGCATCTTTCTTGAGGCTTCAGAAACCAAAAATGTGTTGTGTGCCATTTGAAATTTGTAATACATAGGAAGAAATGTCTTCATCTCTATGTGCATATAAGGCTTTTAGAGAGAGAAGTATAATGAAATAAACTCGTTCATGTGAAAAGCTCTGTTTATTTATCTCTGAAGCCCCCTCTCTCTAGAATAGGATTCCTAAAGTTGATACTACTGACATTTTAGTACTTATTGGGGTGGGGGAGCTTCCTATGCATTGTAGATGTTTAATAGCATCCCTGAATACTATTATCTGGATGCATATAACATACTCACCATTTATACTGATAACAAATATATCTCCAGACATTGTCAAATATTCCAGAGTGTCAAAACTGAGAACTACTAGGTAAAAACCACTAGGATAGAATTTGAATATCACTGTTAGTTGCTCAGTTGTGTCCAATTCTTTGAGATCCCATGGACTGTAGCCTGCCAGGTTCCTCTGTCCATGGAATTCTCCAGGCAAGAATGCTGGAGTGGGTAGCCATTCCCTTCTCCAGGGGTCTTCCCAAATCAGGGATTGAATCTGGGTCTCTCACATTGCAGGCAGATATTTTACCATCTGAGGCACCAGGAAAGCATCATTATAAGGAATTAATTCATGAAACAAATCTGACTGAAAAATATTTTCACTAAAAATCACATTTCCCTCCAAATAAGATCATATTACTAAGAAAAGTTTGCCTGAGTGATTCCTCTCTTATGGTGCCCACAGTGTGCCTGCCTATGAGAGGACCTCCCAAACATACCTGGACAGTTCTTTTTCATATGCTGAAACACTGGGTTTTCAAAATTGGCTTCCTAGTGATTTTTTTTTCATGTCTATAGTCAATAAATTGAGTATAAAAAAGCATACAATGAAATGAACATTAATTTTAAAATAACTACTAAATGCTTAATTGTTTAAACTCTCAGAAACATACAATAGCTCATATTATTAAGACACCTCCAACAAAAAGTTAAGATTTAAAAGATATAAATATAATGAGCTTCAGATATCCAGTAACTTGAAATTCTAAGAAATTTTGAACATTTTTCTGCAATGTGTCTTATTTGTGTATTGTCAAAATAATCTTCTAAATCATGTGAGATGAAAATAGATATCTTTCAGATATAGAATGCTTCAGAGGTATAATCAATTAATCAGTCAGATGTGAACAACATTTAGTTTGAAACAGTTTGCTCTCTTCATTTCAGTTTTTTCTGACAATACCTTGGTTATTTTTAGTTATTATTTTATATTGTTCTGAAAGTGTGTGTGTGTGTATGCCTGTGTATGCATTGGATCTGTGTGTATTTAAGTTCTAACTTTGGCTTTAAATGGATAAATAGGTTCAAAACCAAGTAAATAGAATGACTTTCGGATTACACAGAAAAATTGAATTTAAAAAGGCCTAAGTAAATTATGTTGGTTGCTCTTTCCTTCTGGAGATGTATTTGTCTTCTGTCAATTCCTGCAACTATTTCAATTAATTTAAAGGCTACAGGCCTGACATACTCCTTTTCCTATTTGGAACCAATCTGTTGTTCCATGTCCAGTTCTAACTGTTGCTTCCTGGCCTGAATACAGATTTCTCAAGAGGCAGGTCAGGTGGTCTGGTATGCCCATCTCTTTCAGAATTTTCCACAGTTTATTGTGATCCACACAGTCAAAGGTTTTAGCATAGTCAATAAAGCAGAAATAGATGTTTTTCTGGAACTCTCTTGCTTTTTCCATGATCCAGCAGATGTTGGCAATTTGATCTCTGGTTCCTCTGCCTTTTCTAAAATCAGCTTGGACATCAGGAAGTTCACGGTTCACTTATTGCTGAAGCCTGGCTTGGAGAATTTTGAGCCTTACTTTACTAGCATGTGAGATGAGTGCAATTGTGCAGAGTACATCATGAGAAACGTTGGACTGGAAGAAACACAAGCTGGAATCAAGATTGCCGGGAGAAATATCAAAAACCTCAGATATGCAGATGACACCACCCTTATGGCAGAAAGTGAAGAGGCATTAAAAAGCCTCTTGATGAAAGTGAAAGAGTAAAGTGAAAAAGTTGGCTTAAAGCTCAACATTCAGAAAACGAAGATCATGGCATCTGGTCCCATCACTTCATGGGAAATAGATGGAGAAACAGTGGAACAGTGCCAGACTTCATTTTTTTGAGCTCCGAAATCACTGCAGATGGTGACTGCAGCCATGAAATTAAAAGAAGCTTACTCCTTGGAAGAAAAGTTATCACCAACCTAGATAGCATATTCAAAAGCAGAGACATTACTTTGCCAACTAAGGTCCGCCTAGTCAAAGCTATGGTTTTTCCTGTGGTCATGTATGGATGTGAGAGTTGGACTGTGAAGAAGGCTGAGCTCCGAAGAACTGATGCTTTTGAACTGTGGTGTTGAAGAAGACTCTTGCAAGTCCCTTGGACTGCAACGAGATCCAACCAGTCCATTCTGAAGGAGATCAGCCCTGGGATTTCCTTGGAGGGAATGATGTTAAAGGTGAAACTCCAGTACTTTGGCCACCTCATGTGAAGAGTTGACTCATTGGAAAAGACTCTGATGCTGGGAAGGATTGGGGGCAGGAGGAGAAGGGGACGACAGAGGAAGAGCTGGTTGGATGGCATCACTGCTCAATGGACGTGAGTCTGAGTGAACTCTGGGAGTTGGTGATGGACTGGGAGGCCTGGCGTGCTGTGATTCATGGGGTGGCAAATAGTCGGACATGACTGAGCGACTGAACTGACTGAAAGACTAAAAACCCAAACACCTTCAGGTCTTAGTAAGGTCGGTATGTTAAGTCTCCAGGTAAGTTGACTCAGTATCACCCAATAACTTTTTAGAATAATAAATGTTCTGACTGCTCTACCCCAGCCAATACCCTCCTTCCTCCCTCCTTCCTTATCTAGTTATGGAACCCAACAATCTGTGGTTTAAGAAGTATTTCCAGTGCTACTGATGAATGATTAAGATTGCAAACCACTGAGTTAAGGAAATGGAAAACTCAACACATATATGACGAAAAAGGGACATAACCCAGTGGAGAATTTTTATTTTTTTTTAATTTATTGGTTCATATTCATAAAGCAACAGCAGGTTTGTTCAGGAATTTATTTCATGTGTTTAAAATAAGAGTGATTATACCTGCTGCATTGCTAACTGTATAAATAGTATCATTATTCTTTTACCTTTTAACCTGACTTCTTTCTGGAAATGATAAAAATGGAGAGGCTTTGGCAAGTCTATTTGTGCTCGCTCCTATGGTATCATGGCTGAAACAAAAATTCCTGCCTGGGGAAGTCAAACCTGAAATGAGACAGTTAATATAGAGAAAAAAGTAAAAAGGTATGGTTGAAAAGTGTGTACATAAATGGTGATAAGGGAAAACCTGACATTATTCTTTTACTGAGAGAATATTTTAGAGCAAGAAAATAATACTCCCAGCTATATTTTTCTTGACCAATCTTGAAAGAAACTTTCCACGTAGCTTTTGTTGTTTGTTGTGATTTTAAGAATAGAAGCCAACATATAAGATTTGTTGAAGAAAAAATGTGTTAAATAAATAAAATTAATCAATGTCCCTTGAGAACCATAGTTTTAAGTAACATATTAGAATTACCATACTTGCTTATATTTTGGAGTGCTGAGACAAATCCCATTTGTAAACTGAATGCCTCATTGAGACCAGAAGACTATAGCTGAGAATTGTTTTTCTGTGAAATAAAATGGAATTTTATTTAAGCAACAACCTAGATACAGTATGAAGAAATCAGAGATGTTTATTCTCACAGTACTTTAAAAATCCATGCTTCTGGTGACCCAAATGGGAAGGAAGTCCAGACAAAAGGGAATATATGTTTATGTATAGCTGATTCACCTTGCTGTACAGTAGAAACTAACATTACATTGTAGAACAACTATACTCCAATAAAAAGTAAAAACAAACAAACAAACAAAAAATAAAACAATAACAAAAAGTTAAGAATAAATAAAGTGTGAAATACAGTCTTGGAGTGTCTTGTGCCATATTTATATAAAATTTCACAAATACTTGCATTCACTTCCTATATTTATCTTATGGTAAAACAGCTTTAAAAAAAAGTTGATACACTGACATCTTCCATGGGTCAAATTGGAGTAGCAATACACTACAATTTTGAACATTAAATGTATTTAACTGTAGAATAAATGAAAAGGAAACAAGGATAAGGATGCTAAAATAGTGTATAAGTGTATAGACTAGGTCTGGCAATGAAAAAATGTTATAATTAACATAAGAGAGAAAGGAAGACATTGAAAGCCTGACAAAATCAGTATATTTGACTCCTGGCTAGTTGATGATAAAGAAAGAAATAATGAAAACTGATAAATCAAAGACAGGAATATAAATCATTAAAGTGAAATAATTACAGTATCATAATACAAGGCAGTGAAATTGGATAGTTTGGAGAAGAGAGGAAGAGGAGTTGGTCTGAATCAGTTACTACATAATTGTAGTATTGCTCAGAGTATGGAACTGACAAGTATAGATAAAACTAAAGATAACTTTTTATTTTTTAATATAAATTTATTTATTTTAATTGTAGGCTAATTACTTTACAATATTGTGTTGGTTTTGCTATACATTGACATGAATCCACCACAGGTGGATGAACCCCCATCCTGAACCTCCCTCCCTCCTCCCTCCCCATATCATCCCTCTGGGTAATCCCAGTGCACCAGCCCTAAGCATCCTGTATCATGCATCAAACCTGGACTGGTGATTTGTTTCACATGTGATAATATGCATGTTTCTGTGCCATTCTCCCAAATCATCCCACCCTCTCCCTCTCCCACAGAGTCCAAAAGACTGTTCTATACATCTGTGTCTCTTTTACTGTCTCGCATACAGGGTTATCATTACCATCTCTACTTCTTTTTAAAAAATCAATATCAATTCTTGTTCCAGAACCAGATTGCATAGATTTACTTTTTCCGGTTTCTCCCTCTAAGTACACTAAATGCTCTGGAAATTATTCAATAGAAATAGTAAAGGACATTGAGAAACACAAAGAAGGTGAACAGACTAGAGACTTCAAGGCTTAAGTAACAAAAATGTAGTAAGTTTCCTTGTTTTCATTTCCTATTAAATCCCCAATTTCATGTCACATGGGCCCACAACCTAGGAAATCCAACAGGCACAAGCAAAACATCTCCAAAAAGCTTTCTTTTTCTGGCAAAAGGATTAGGAAACAGGAAGCTTATCAGAGATCTAGTGAGGAACCCCAAAACTCATTCCAAATTAAGGTATCATCAGGTGGTCCTAGCCATTGACAACAATGGCAGCAGTAAAAATCATCAGACCACTCTAATCCCAGCTCTACAGCTGTTGCACCGGTGGTTGGCCTAACCTGTCCTCAGCAACATTAGCAGTGATGTCCTGAGTCTCCAGGTAGTCCATTTGGAAGAATAAGGAAACAGAGCACCTTCTGCCTCTGAAAATATTATTAGGAAGGACTCAAAGGTAGTGTCTATACCACTAGAAAAATGAGCTGGACCAGAATATTATAAAATCTAAACTGTCCTGGAAGCAAAGCCCAAAGTAGAATAGGGTATATATGCCAAATCTGAACAAAATGACTGACTGCTAAAATAGTAAATAGGAGTAAAAGTCTCTCAAGGTAATATGTCCAAGCTAAAACTAAAAATTACTCAATGTATCAAAACCCAAGAAAGCCAGGATTAAAGTAAAAAAAGAAGACTAATGCTGATGTTGAGATGAATCACATGTTGGAATTATCTGAGAAAGATTTTTAAAGTAACTTTCATAAAAGTGCTGCAAAAATCAGCTGAAAATTGAGAAGCAGAATAAATACTATTAGCAAAACCCAAATAAATACACATCAAAAGTATTAAATTTTATAAAACTAAAGAAAACAACATTTAAAAGCAGTCAATAGAAATAACTTATTCCTTATATAGAACACCAATTAGAATGACACAGATTTCCATGTGACTCCATATAGATTGAAGAAAGTGGCATAATTTTTATTTTTTGGTCTGTCTAGTTAACATCCTTTGCCATAGTTACAAATTTTTTGTTCCTTGTGATGAGAACTTTTAAAATCTATTCTCTCAGTATTTTTTCAAACGATGAAAGAGAACTGTCAAATTCAAAACTACCCTTCCAGAACAAAGTATAAACAAAGGAATTCTCATACAAAGAAAGGATAAATGACTCTTTTCCTAGCAGACCAAACAAAGAATGGCTACAAGAAGATTTCAAAAAAAAAAAAAAAAAGAAGAAAGAAAGAAAGAAAATGATAGCAGAGTAAGTTTAGGCCCTTCAGAATGGAAAGCACAGCAACAGGATAGGTAAAATTAGAGCTAACAAAACAATATTTTTATCTTATAATTTTTTTAACTATAATTTGTAATTGCGGTCAATATTAAACACCATCAAATGTGCTGCTCAAAGTATGTAGAGGAAATACTTAACATATTTTAAAAGTGATGATAAGACAGAGACAAGTACAAGTAGAGTTTCTACACTCAAAATGGTAAAATGTTAACAGCAATAGACTGTGATAAAATGTGTGTGTGTAGTAATACCCATGTCAACCCTTAAGAGAATTATACAAAGCCAAAAACTACTATAAGCATTACAAATAAAACACAATGGAAACATAAAAGTATTCAAGTCATCTATAGGAAATAATGAAAAATAAAACAAAAATGATAAATATAGGAACCAAACAAAAAATAAAAATGAAAGGTACTCTAAAACTCTCATGTAATAATTACTCTAAATGTAAATGTCTGAATATGCCAAATGAAAGACTGAGATGAGCAGAGCATAAAAAAACACAATTTACTATGTTCTGTGTAAAAAGCTTACTTCAAACTTAGCAATATAGATCAGACATAAAAGGATGTAAAAAGTTATAGCACATAAAAATCAACTTAAGAAAAATAAAAGACCAAGTGGGACACTATACAC
>SJYR01002119.1:346806-363456 GCA_006410655.1 Kobus ellipsiprymnus | reverse complement strand
ACATTATAGAATACTCTATCTGCAAGATATATATTCTTTTCAATACCCATGTAATATTGAGCAAAACTGATAATAAACTGTATCATAAAACAAATCTTAACATACCTAAAATAATTGAAATCATACAGTGTATATTATCTAACAATAATGAATGAAACTAAAATAACATAAATTCAAAGATATATCTACAAACACTTAAAATTAAACTGTTAAACAATCCATGGATTACAGAGATATAAAAATGAAATTAAATATATAAAACTGAATAAAAATATGTGGTATTGTGTGAAAATTTTACAATAACAAAATGTATAAGATGCAGGAAAAACAGTGCTTAAAAGAAGTTTTAAAGCACTGAATGCTGACATTATAAAAAAGGAAAAGTTTCACATCAGTAAATTAAGTTCTGACCTCAAGACCCAAGGGAGAGGGGAAAGAGCAAAATAAATATAAATAAGTGAGTAAGAAATAAAAGAGAAAAATCAGTAAAATCAAAGACAGAAGTATGACAGAAAATATCAATAGAACATGAAGCTGGCTCTTTAAGAAACATTCAAATTGATAAACTACCAGTGAGTTTGGTAAATGCTGCTGCTAAGTCACTTCAGTCGTGTCCAACTCTGTGCAACCCCATAGACGGCAGCCCACCAGGCTCCCCCATCCCTGGGATTCTCCAGGCAAGAACACTGGAGTGGGTTGCCATTTCCTTCTCCAATGCATGAAAGTGAAAAGTGAAAGTGAAGTTGCTCAGTCGTGTCTGACCCTCAGTGACCCCATGGACTGCGGCCTTCCAGGCTCCTCCGTCCATGGGATTTTCCAGCCATTGAGAAAAAAATCACCAAAATTAGAAGAAACACCATATTCTAACAGCTGCTACAGCCATTAAAAAGACAAAGAAATAGCAAGACCATCCCCAAGAAAAAGAAATGCAAAAAAGCAAAATGGCTGTTTGAGGAATCCTTACAAATAGCTGTGAAAGGAAGAGTAGCAAAAAGCAAAGGAGAAAAGGAAAGATGAAGCCATTTAAATGCAGAGTTCTAAAGGATATCAAGGAGAGATAAGAAAGCCTTCCTCAGAGATCAATGCAAAGAAATAGAGGAAAACAATAGAATGGGAAAGACTAGAGATCTCTTCAAGAAAATTAGAGATGCCAAGGGAACATTACATGCAAAGATGGGCTCGATAAGGGACAGAAATGGAATGGAGCTGACTGAAGCAGAAGACATTAAGAAGAGGTGGCAAGAAACATAGAAGAACTGTACAAAAAAAGATCTTCAAGACTCAGATAATCACGATGGTGTGATCACTCACCTAGAGCCTGACATCGGAATGTGAAATCAAGTGGGCCTTAGAACACATCACTACGAACAAAGCTAGTGAAGGTGATGGAATTCCAGTTAAACTGTTTCAAATCCTGAAAGATGATCCTGTGAAAGTGCTGCACTGAATATGCCAGCAAATTTGGAAAACTCAGCAGTGGCCACAGGACTGGAAAAGTCAGTTTTCATTTCAATCCCAAAGAAAGGAAATGCCAAAGAATGCTCAAACTACAGCACAATTGCACTCATCTCACATGCCAGTAAAGTAATGTTCAAAATTCTCCAAGCTAAGCTTCAGCAATATGTGAACCATGAACTTCCATATGTTCAAGCTGGTTTTAGAAAAGGCAGAAGAACTAGAGATTGAATTGTCAACATCCGCTGGATCATCAAAAAAGCAAGAGAGTACGAGAAAAACATCTATTTCTGCTTTATTGACTATGTCAAAGCCTTTGACTGTGTGGATCACAAAAAAACTGTGGAAAATTTTGAAAAAGATGGGAATACCAGANAGTTTGGTAAATGCTGCTGCTAAGTCACTTCAGTCGTGTCCAACTCTGTGCAACCCCATAGACGGCAGCCCACCAGGCTCCCCCATCCCTGGGATTCTCCAGGCAAGAACACTGGAGTGGGTTGCCATTTCCTTCTCCAATGCATGAAAGTGAAAAGTGAAAGTGAAGTTGCTCAGTCGTGTCTGACCCTCAGTGACCCCATGGACTGCGGCCTTCCAGGCTCCTCCGTCCATGGGATTTTCCAGCCATTGAGAAAAAAATCACCAAAATTAGAAGAAACACCATATTCTAACAGCTGCTACAGCCATTAAAAAGACAAAGAAATAGCAAGACCATCCCCAAGAAAAAGAAATGCAAAAAAGCAAAATGGCTGTTTGAGGAATCCTTACAAATAGCTGTGAAAGGAAGAGTAGCAAAAAGCAAAGGAGAAAAGGAAAGATGAAGCCATTTAAATGCAGAGTTCTAAAGGATATCAAGGAGAGATAAGAAAGCCTTCCTCAGAGATCAATGCAAAGAAATAGAGGAAAACAATAGAATGGGAAAGACTAGAGATCTCTTCAAGAAAATTAGAGATGCCAAGGGAACATTACATGCAAAGATGGGCTCGATAAGGGACAGAAATGGAATGGAGCTGACTGAAGCAGAAGACATTAAGAAGAGGTGGCAAGAAACATAGAAGAACTGTACAAAAAAAGATCTTCAAGACTCAGATAATCACGATGGTGTGATCACTCACCTAGAGCCTGACATCGGAATGTGAAATCAAGTGGGCCTTAGAACACATCACTACGAACAAAGCTAGTGAAGGTGATGGAATTCCAGTTAAACTGTTTCAAATCCTGAAAGATGATCCTGTGAAAGTGCTGCACTGAATATGCCAGCAAATTTGGAAAACTCAGCAGTGGCCACAGGACTGGAAAAGTCAGTTTTCATTTCAATCCCAAAGAAAGGAAATGCCAAAGAATGCTCAAACTACAGCACAATTGCACTCATCTCACATGCCAGTAAAGTAATGTTCAAAATTCTCCAAGCTAAGCTTCAGCAATATGTGAACCATGAACTTCCATATGTTCAAGCTGGTTTTAGAAAAGGCAGAAGAACTAGAGATTGAATTGTCAACATCCGCTGGATCATCAAAAAAGCAAGAGAGTACGAGAAAAACATCTATTTCTGCTTTATTGACTATGTCAAAGCCTTTGACTGTGTGGATCACAAAAAAACTGTGGAAAATTTTGAAAAAGATGGGAATACCAGACCACCAACCTGCCTCTTGAGAAACCTGTATGCAGGTCAAGAAGCAACAGTTAGAACTGGAAATGGAATGACGGACTGGTTCCAAATAGGAAAAGGAGTAAGTCAAGGCTGTATATTGTCACCCTGCTTATTTAACTTATATGCAGAGTACATCATGAGAAACACAGGGCTGGAGGAAGCAAGAGCTGGAATCAAGATTTCCAGGAGAAATATCGATAATTTCAGATATGCAGATGATGCCATCCTTATGGCAGAAAGTGAAGAAGAACTAAAGAGCCTTCTGATGAAAGTGAAAGAGAGTGATAAAGTTGGCCAAAAGCTCAACATTCAGAAAACTAAGATCATGGCATCTAGTCCCATCACTTCATGGCAAATAGATGGGAAAACAGTGGAAACAGTGCCAGACTTTATTTTGGGGGGCTCCAAAATCACTTCAGATGGTGATTGCAGCCATGAAATTAAAAGATGCTTACTCCTTGGAAAGAAAGTTATGACCAACCTAGACAGCATATTCAAAAGCAGAGACATTACTTTGTCAACAAAGGTCCATCTAGTCAAGGCTATGGTTTTTCCAGTTGTCATGGATGGATGTGAGAGTGGGACTATAAAGAAAGCTGAGCCCTAGAGAATTGATGCTTTTGAACTGTGGTGTTTAAGAAGACTCTAGAGAGTCCCTTGGACTGCAAGGAGATTCAACCAGTCTATACTAGAGGAGATCAGTCCTGAGTGTTCATTGGAAGGACTGATGTTGAAGCTGAAACTCCAGTAATTTGGCCACTAATGAGAAGAGCTGCCTCAATTGAAAAAACCCTGATGCTGGGAAAGATTGAGGGCAGGAGGAGAAGGGGATGACAGAAGATGAGATGGTTGGTTATCATCACCGATTCAATGACATGAGTTTGGGTAGGCTCCAGGAGTTGGTGATGGAAAGGGAGGCCTGGCGTGATGCAGTTCATGGGGTCACAAAGTGTCGGACATGACTGAGCGACTGAAATGAACTGAAGAGCCATTAAAAAGACAAAGAAGTAGCATGAACAATTTTATATTTATAAATTTGACTCCTTAGAAGATACAGACCATTTCCTCAAAAACCAAAAATGGCCACAATCAAGTCTAGATGTAATATATAACTTGAATTACTTTAATAGTTCTCAAGAAAGAATCCACCATAGCCAAAGTGTTCATCTGGATAATTTTACCAAATAATCAAAGAAAGATTAAGAGCAGTTTATACATTTCTTTTAGGAAAGAGAAAATAAGGAAACACTTCTCTACTAATTTGAGACCCATATTACCCAGATATTAGAACTAAACAAAGGCAGTAGAAGGAAGCAAGAGGAGGGAGGAAACCAAAAATTATAGACCAATATCTCTCATATAATGAGATACAAAACATTTCAACACAATTTTAGCACAGTGAATTCACTAAAACATAAAAAGAAATAATATACCATGACCATGTAAGTCAAGTAAGTTCCCCCCCACCAAGGATGCAAGTTTGGTTCAATATTTTAAAATCCATGAATGTAAATCCATTATGTAAACAGATGAAAGAAGACATATCATATGATTATACCAAATGATTATGTCAATGACACCAAAAAAAAAAAAAAAATCCAGAAAAATGCAACATATAAACTCCCTATAGTAGGAACAGAGGATAACTGACACAGTTTTCCAATAAAATCTCTGTAAAAAACTTATAGCTAGTTAGCCTCATACTTAGTAGTCAGAAAATGAATGCTGCTTTTTCTCTGTGGTCACAAATAAAGCAAGAATATCTACTGTCATCACTGTATTCAACGTAGTACAATAGCTTCTAGACACTGGTAACAGGCAAGAAAAATTGCATACCTCTTCAAATACTAAACTCTATTTTCAGATGGCACAGGTGCATAAATACAAATTCCCAAGCAATTTACAGAAAATTTGTGAAGTAATAGTGAGTTCAGTAAGGTTGTAGAACAAAATATTAACACAGAAAAATTCATACATCTTCACATACTTACAACACACTGATACATACAAATATCAAAAGACAAATACCAGTTACAACTTCTCCCAAGAAAATAAAATACTAGGTATATATCTAAAAATATGTAAAGCATATGTACACAAAAAATTTCAAAAGGTTACTAAAAGAAGTACAAACTACAATGTATAAGATAAATAAATTACAAGGCTATATTGTACAACACAGAGAATACAGCTAATAGTTTATAATTGCTACAAATGGAATATAACCTTAAAAATTATGAATCACTCTGTTGTACACCTGGAACATATAAAATGATGTATATCAAATATACTTCAATTTTCAAAAGGTACATTGGAAGACAGTTGTAGTAATTGAAATATAACCCTTTGGAAAAAGCCCAATTTTTTTTTCAAAGAAAACCTAAATATTTATAGAGATAGACTATGTTTATTACATTATAATGCTTGCCACGTAAAGCTCAGGGTACACAACAAACACCTATTGAGCAAGGTATCTAGAATATAATGAACAGATTATAGCTTTAATAGGCAACAAATAGTAACTCACCAAATATAGTAGTAAGATTCAAAATATTTCCTCCTCAGAGCTTGATGAAGATGTTAATAATATTCTCAATGAAAGGACACAAAAAAGTTTTCTAAGTGAGCTCTAACTGTATAGTTATTTTATTTAAAGCATTTCTTATAAAATTATATGATCATGTGATGATTAAGTCATGATTTGGAATGACAGCAAATGCAAATTTACACCTGGACCTAAAGAATAGAGGTATAAAGTATAATTTAATTTAAAAAAAGTCTACTTTATTGGCTCCAAATTCCTAAATATGCCAAAAATTCTCCTCAATTCGTTCCCAATCTATTAAGAAATTCACGTTTCTTCCAGAAAGTCATTTAGAAAATTTTAGCAACAAAACAGTATATCAATATAGATACAATCCATCATTTTGCTTAGTGCTTTTATAATAAAAGACTTCTCATTTTACTTCAAGTCTTTGATATATGAGTGTACAATTTGTTAGAAAAAATTAGACAGCATCCTGAATAAGACCAGTAACACTGAATCATTTCTTTAGAGTAATGATTTCAAATTTTACTGTATTTTCCGATAGATATTATATATGCTGTTTGCTTATTTTAGTGAATAAATTTAGGATTTTTGCCAATGCATCTGACAATTAAAACTCCATTTTTCACACTTGCATAGTTTAACTTTATTTTTTTCTTTCAGTTTTATTGAGATATAATTATAATACAGCACTGTATAATTTTAAGGTATCCAGCATAATGATTTGACTTGTACATACATCATGAAATTATTATCACAGTGATTTAGTGAATATCTATCATCTAATATAGATATAAAAGATAAAAGCGTCTTTCCTCAGTGACTGTAACTCTTAGAATTTACTCTTAACTTTCATATATAACATAGAGCAGTGCTCATTGCATTAATTATATTGTACACTACATATCTAGTACTCATTTAATTTGTAACTGGAACTTTGAAGGTTTTGACAACCTTCGTTCAATTTCCCCTCCCTGTACCTTGCCTCTGTGATTTAATATTTCTATACATTACAAAATAATCATCACAATAAGTCTAGTTACCATCTGTCACTATACAAAGATAATATATTAGTATTAACTATATTCCTATGCCATACATTTCATCTCCATGTATCATTTACTTTGTGACTGGAAGTTTTCAACTCTTAAATCTTCCTCATCTGTCTCAAATTCAATTTAAAATGGTGTTACATCTTTATTTCCATTTTTTCTCAAATAAAATGTTGTTTATAAAACCTATTAATTGTTGAGATTAGAAGTCATACTCCCTAATGAAATACTTTTTTTCCCACTGGGATTCTGAATTATAAAAGCCCTGATTAATCAAATATTTTCCTCTTTCTCCCCAACTTTCTGGTGCCTGTTACAGTGTCTCTGCACTAAGCATCCAGTATATATTTAGTAATGAATTTGCTGTTTGATACCTCCTCGAATTTAATAGGGAAAAATTAAACTTTATAGTTTTCTGGATACAAAGTTTCACATCATTTTCTTGTCATTTGTGTATAAATTATCATAGTTTTTTTTTTTTTTTATTGAATAATAGTTCTGTCACATTTAAAAAAAAAATCCTACTTTACCAATAGTTTAGTGACATGTATCTCTTTCTTTTTATTATAAGCACTGAGTGATTTTTGTTTAATGCACCTAATTGGAATGGAGTAGCATGATAGAATTGTGTGAACCAACTTAATATTACATGGTAATGTTAATAAGTTCATTGATAGTACTGGACTAAATTTCAGGATATGTATTCTTTCACTTATTTTTGAAAATATCAGGATCCTTAATAAATTGTTAAATTTTCTTGATTTATTCACACTTTTTATTGAGCTACAAAATAACCTAAAAATCAAGGATTATAAAATCATAGGATAAACACAGTATAAAACTATCAGGTAAAATGTATCTATCATCCAAACTTTTTTAAAGTTAAATAGATCAATGAAATATAGATGGAGACATTTTGTTCTTTCTTGGTGAGTAGTGAGTAAATGAAAATGAATGAATTGGGAAAAGCTGCATGGAAGTCTACATTTTGCTTGTTTCATGATAAAAAAAAATCAATGGCAGTTGTTTTTTTTTTTTAGAACAATTTTGTGTTTTCTCTTGAGTATATAGTTCTGATGGAATTGATTTTTCTCAATCACTGTCAGAGTTGTTCTGTGTAGTCCACTAACAACAGTTGCTTTTCTCACATGATAAAATTTATGAAATATTCCTAGGTGAGAATAGATGTGACATGTAATATAGGTATATCAATCAAGATACTCTTACTTAAAATAATACTAAAAGTAACTAAAAATGAATACGAACATACATAAATGCAGTAATGTATCTTAAAACAAATTGTTCATTTTATGGATGTCTATATACACACACAGAGAAGGCAATGGCAACCCACTCCAGTACTCTTGCCTGGAAAATCCCATGGATGGAGGAGCCTGGTAGGCTGCAGTCCATGGGATCCTGAAGATTCGGACACGACTGAGCGAGTTCACTTTCACTTTTCACTTTCACGCGTTGGAGAAGGAAATGGCAGCCCACTCCAGTGTTCCTGCCTGGAGAAGCCTGGGGACAGCAGAAATGGGTGGGCTGCCATCTCTGGGATCACACAGAGTTGGACACGACTGAAGCGACTTAGCAGCATCAGTATATGCATACAAATGCTGAATGTAATAATGTAATAATAAAAATTAAACACAATTATGTTTATATATTTTATAGTAATTTTTGTCATTATAGTCTAGTTTATACAATATATAGTGCAAACCAAGTGACTCAATATTTTGAATACCTTGTCCAATGCTGTAAAGAGCAATATTGCATAGGAACCTGGAATGTTAGGTCCATTAATCAAGGCAAATTGGAAGTAGTTAAACAGGAAACAGCAAGAGTGAATGTTGACATTTTAGGAATCAGCTAACTAAAATGGACTGGAATGGGGGAATTTAACTCAGATGACCATTATACATACTACTGTGGGCAGGAATCCCTTAGAAGAAATGGAGAAACCCTCATGGTCAACAATACAGTCCAAAATGCAGTACTTGGGTGCAATCTCAAAAGCAACAGAATGAACTCTGTTCGTTTCCAAGGCAAACCATTCAATATCACAGTAATCCAAGTCTATGCCCCAACCAGTAATGCTGAAGAAGCTGAAGTTGAACATTTCTATGAAGACCTACAAGACCTTTTACAACTAACACCCAAAAAAGATGTTTTTTTCATTATAGGGGACTGGAATGCAAAAGTAGGAAGTCAAGAAACACCTGGAGTAACAGGCAAATTTGGTCTTGCAATACGAAATGAAGCAGGACAAAGGTTAATAGAGTTTTGCCAAGAGAACGCACTGGTCACAGCAAAAACCCTCTTCCAACAACACAAGAGAAGACTCTACGCATGGACATCACCAGATGGTCAACACCAAAATCAGACTGATTATATTATTTGCAGCCAAATGGAGAAGCTCTATACAGTCAGCAAAAACAAGACCTGGAGCCAACTGAGGCTCAGATATTGAACTCCTTATTACCAAATTCAGACTTAAATTGAAGAAAGTAAGGAAAACCACTAGACCATTAAGGTATGACCTAAATCAAATTCCTTATGTTTATATAGTGGAAGTGAGAAATAGATTTAAGGGACTAGATCTGATAGATAGAGTGCCTGATGAACTATGGACGGAGGTTCTTGACATTGTACAGGAGACAGGGATCAGGACCATCCCCATGGAAATGAAATGAAAAAAGCAAAAT
Organism: Kobus ellipsiprymnus; assembly: GCA_006410655.1. NCBI lineage: Eukaryota > Metazoa > Chordata > Mammalia > Artiodactyla > Bovidae > Kobus > Kobus ellipsiprymnus. The sequence continues at coordinate 354,045 of SJYR01002119.1, read as the reverse complement.
GGCTATCTGGGGAGACCTTACAAATAGCTGTGAAATGAGAACCAAAAGCAAAGGAGCAAAGGAAAGATATAAGCATATGAATGCAGAGTTCCAAAGAATAGCAAGGAGAAATAAGAAAGCCTTCCTCAGCAATCAATGCAAAGAAGTAGAGGAAAAGAACAGAATGGGAAAGATTAGAGATCTCTTCAAGAAAATTAGAGATACCAAGGGACCATTTCATGCAAAGATGGGCTTGATAAAGGACAGAAATGGTCTGGACCTAACAGAAGCAGAAGATATTAAGAAGAGGTGGAAAGAATACACAGAAGAACTGTACAAAAAAGATCTTCAAGACTCAGATAATCATGATGGTGTGATCACTCACCTAGAGTCAGATCTCCTGGAATGAGAAGTCAAGTGGGACTTAGAAAGCATCACTATGAACAAAGCTAGTGGAGATGTTGGAATTCCAGTTAAACTGTTTCAAATCCTGGAAGATGATGCTATGAAAGTGCTGCACTCAATAAGCCAGCAATTTTGGAAAACAGCAGTGGCCACAGGACTGGAAAAGGTCAGTTTTCATTCCAATCCCAAAGAAAGGAAATGCCAAAGAATGCTCAAACTATTGCACAATTGCACTCATTTCACATGCTAGTAAAGTAATGCTCAAAATCTCTAAGCCAGGCTTCAGCAATGCACTAATTATGAACTTCCATATGTTCAAGCTGGTTTTAGAAAAGGCAGAGGAACCAGAGATCAAATTGCCAACATCTGCTGGATCATGGAAAAAGCAAGAGAGTTCCAGAAAAACATCTATTTCTGCTTTATTGACTATGCCAAAGCCTTTGACTGTGTGGATCACAAAAAACTGTGGAAAATTCTGAAAGAGATGGGCATACCAGACCACCTGACCTGCCTATTGAGAAATCTATATGCAGGTCAGGAAGCAACAGTTAGAACTGGACATGGAACAACAGACTAGTTCCAAATAGGAAAAGGAGTATGTCAAGGCTGTATACTGTCACCCTGCTTATTTAACTTATATGCAGAGTACATCATGAGAAATGCTGGGTTGGAAAAAAGCACAAGCTGGAATCAAGATTTCCTGGAGAAACAGCAATAACTTCAGATATGCAGATGACACCACCCTTATGGCAGAAAGTGAAGAGGAACTAAAAAGCCTTCTGATGAAAGTGAAAGAGAAGAGTGAAACACTTGGCTTAAAACTCAACATTCAGAAAACAAAGATCATGGCATCTGATTCCAACACTTCATGGTAAATAGATGGGAAAAGAACAGAAACAATGTCAGACTTTATTTTGGGGGGCTCCAAAATCGCTGTAGATGGTGATTGTCGCCATGAAATTAAAAGACACTTACTCCTTGGAAGGAAAGTTATGACCAACCTAGATAGCATATTCAAAAGCGGAGACATTAATTGCCAACAAAGGTCTGTCTAGTCAAGGCTATGGTTTTTCCAGTGGTCATGTGTGGATGTGAGAGTTGGACTGTGAAGGAAGTTGAGCGCTGAATTGATGCTTTTGAACTGTGGTGTTGGAGAAGACTCTTGAGAGTCCCTTGGACTGCAAGGAGATCCAAACAGTCCATTCTGAAGGAGATCAGCCCTGGGATTTCTTTGGAAGGAATGATGTTAAAGCCGAAACTCCAGTACTTTGGCCACCTCATGTGAAGAGTTGACTCATTGGAAAAGACTCTGATGCTGGGAGGATTTGGGGGCAGGAGGAGAAGGGGACAACAGAGGATGAGATGGCTGGATGGCATCACTGACTCGATGGACGTGAGTTTGAGTGAACTCCAGGGGTTGGTGATGGAAAGGTAAGCCTGATGTGCTGCAATTCATGTGGTCGCAAAGAGTTGGACACGATGGAGTGGCTGAACTGAACTGAACTGAGACACTTTTAAACATTGACCAGGTGAGTCATTTTTGCCAAATAATTTAGACCACATGTTATAGTCACATCTGGACATAAAATTTAAGAACAAGTATGTATCTTGCTCCTTTTGTCCTTCAGCATTCATGGAAACACATATTGAGATGAAGTCATCATAAATATGGATCCTTGAGTGACCATAATAAATATGCTCCAGAACTCCCTCAAGTGAAATGAATGAAAAAGTTGCACTGTATTTATCCACTAATATGTTGAAATTATTTAATACTATAGTATATGTTAGTACCTTCTCTCACAAAGAGAAGACACAAAGTAGATTAATCAAAATAATTATTTTACCAGCTATGTTATATTTTTTCTAACATGGAATTTTTGCTGAGGATAGCATCATGTATAATATTTACATAAAGGATAATTCATTGAATCATTATTATTTTGGTACCTATATCAGGAGCATCACTGAACAAAATTTTGGGAAACTTTTCTGCTTTGTATGTATAGGATGATAGATGAATTAATTTTTGCTGCATCAAGCCACTGAAGTTTGAGATTTAATTTTTCTTTGGCAATTTTTAGTCTTTCCTGACTGAGCCTCAGTTTTTTGTATTTCTACTTACTTCCTTTCTTTTCATATATTTTCTGGACTCCATTAGTCTTCTGATTTTTTTTTTAATAATTTGGGCTTTCAAACTATATTTTTATATTACATGTTGTTTACTTTGCTTTCTACACTACTTAAATGGATTGGTACATTTATTTGTTGCCCTTTTAAAGAATTCTGTAGCTATTTTTTTTTTACACATCCAATGTATAAACACACACACACATACATGTATGTATAGGGGCAAATGTATATACAGAAATTAATAGATAGGTAGATGATAAAAATAGTTGAATTTTGTTTTTTGTAATTTTGTGGAATTTCATATATTAGAAAATCTCAATAATTTTTTTCCGTTTGGAAATGAATTTTAAGTATCCATGGAAACTAACCAACAAAGGTCCGTCTTGTCAAAGCTATGGTTTTTCCAGTGGTCATGTATGGATGTGAGAGTTTGACTAAAAAGAAAGCTGAAAGACTGTTCTATACATCTGTGTCTCTTTTGCTATCTCTTATATAGGGTTATTGTTATCATCTTTCTAAATTCCATATATATGTGTTAGTATACTGTATTGGTGTTTTTCTTTCTGGTTTACTTCACTCTGTATAATCGGCTCCAGTTTCATCCACCTCATTAGAACTGATTCAAATGTATTCTTTTTAATGGCTGAGTAATACTCCATTGTGTATATGTACCACAACTTTCTTATCCATTCATCTGCTGATGGACATCTAGGTTGCTTCCATGTCCTGGCTATTATAAACAGTGCTGCAATGAACACTGGGGTACACGTGTCTCTTTCAATTCTGGTTTCCTTGGTGTGTATACCCAGCAGTGGGATTGCTGGGTCATAAGGCAGTTATGCAGGATACAGGATGCTTGGGCTGGTGCACTGGGATGACCCAGAGAGATGGTATCGGGAGGGAAGTGGGAGGCAGGTTCAGGATTGGGAACACGTGTACACCCATGGTGGATTCATGCTGATGTAGGGCAAAACCAATACAGTATTGTAAAGTAAAATAAAGTTTAAAAAAATAAATAACAAAAAAAAAGAAAGAAAGAAAAGAGAAAACTGAGCACCAAAGAACTGATGCTTTCAAACTGTGGTGCTGGAAAAGACTCTTGAGAGTACCGGACTGCAAGGAGATCCAACCAGTCAATCATAAAGGAAATTAGCCCAGAATATACATTGGAAGGACTGATGCTAAAGCTGAAACTCCATTACTTTGGCCACCTGATGCAAAGAACTGACTCATTGGAAAAGACTCTGATGCTGGGAAAAACTGAAGGCAGGAGGAGAAGGGGACAACAGAGGATGAGATGATTGGATGGCATCACTGACTCGATGGACATGAATTTGAGTAGGCTCCAGGAGTTGTTGATGGACAGGGAAGCCTGGCATGCTGCAGTCCATGGAGCTGCAAAGAGTTGGACACGACTGAGGGATGGAACTATAGCAACTAAAGTAACATACAGAATGCATATTGGTCCTTGTTTATTCTTTCTTATATGGACAGATAGCTTTAAAATACTTTATCTCTAGTTGCAAACAACATACTGAAAAAAATGCCTTGTGAATAATGATCAATATTTAATAAAATATTATTGAAATACTGTTCAGAGCGCACACATCATTAACGAATGCAAGAGATTGTACCTAATAGTCAACGACAAATTATTAAAATCCTCAAAATATTATACACAAAGTAAGTTATAAAAACATTCCCTGTCTTGTCATACTGCATGGTTACTAAGCAACTAATAAAATATACACTTCTTGTAAAAAAAAAAAATCTCTGTATTTAACTGAAGATAAATATTTAAACTCAATTTAAACTTTTATTTTTTTATTATATAAAAATCAGTTTTCAACAATTTCCTGAAAGTTTTAATATAGACAGGATTACTGATTAAAACATTCTTAGAAATGTATCATTTATTTACTAAGATTATAGACCCTGCCTTAACGTAGAAAATAATGATTGGAAAACGCTGGGCCCAAGTCATCATGATTAAGTCATTTCTGGTGGGCAGATATCCAAGCTGGTCATTTTCCTCTGCCTTTTTTTTTTTTTTTTTTTCAAATAGCCTAAAATCCAAACATTCTGGACAACAGTAGTGATTCGTGTATGTTTTTCACTCTTTCTTGTGATAAAATAAGATTTTATTAATGATAATTGATCTCTATGAATGCAAGTACATCTCCCAAACCAGGGTTTTAACTAATATCCTTGCCCAGTTACTTTAAAAAGAATAATAATAAAGGAAAACATTTAACAAGTTAAACTTCTAAATTCTTTATTTCATAAAAATTGAATAGTCCTATATCCCTTAGCAAATTTGCTGGCATATTGAGTGCAGCACTTTCACAGCATCATCTTCCAGGATTTGTAATAGCTCAACTGGAATTCCATCATCTCCACTAGCTTTGTTCATAGTGATGCTTTCTAAGGCCCTCTTGACTTCACATTCCAGGATGTCTGACTCTAGGTGAGTGATCACACCATCATGATTATCTTGGTCATGAAGGTCTTTCTTGTACAGTTCTTCTGTGTATTCTTGCCACCTCTTCTTAATATCTTCTGCTTCTGTTAGGTCCAGACCATTTTGTCCTTTATCGAGCCCATCTTTGCATGAAATATTCCCTTGGTATCTCTGATTTTCTTGAAGAGATCTCTAGTCTTTCACATTCTGTTCTTTTCCTTTATTTCTTTGCATTGATCGCTGAAGAAGGCTTTCTTATCTCTACTTGCTATTCTTTGGAACTCTGCATTCAGATGCTTATATCTCTCCTTTTCTCCTTTGTTTTTCACCTCTCTTCTTTTCACAGCTATTTGTAAGGCCTCCCCAGACCGTCATTTTGCTTTTTTTTCATTTCTTTTCCTTGGGGATGGTCTTGATCTCTGTCTTCTGTACAATGTCATGAACCTCATTCCATAGTTCATCAGGCACTCTATATATCAGATGAAAACTCAACAGTGTCCACAGCACTGGAAAAGGTCAGTTTTCATTCCAATCCCAAAGAAAGGAAATCCCAAGAATGCTCAAACTACTGCAAAATTGCACTCACTCATCTCATCTCATATGCTAGTAAAGTAATGCTCAAAATTCTCCAAGCCAGGCTTCAACAGTATGTGAACTGTGAACTTCTTGATGCCAAGCTGGTTTTAGCAAAGGCAGAGGAACCAGAGATCAAATTGCCAACATCCGCTGGATCATGGAAAAAGCAAGAGAGTTCCAGAAAAACATCTATTTCTGCTTTATTGACTATGCCAAAGCCTTTGACTGGGTGGATCACAATAAATTGTGGAAAATTCTGAGAGTGATGGGAATACCAGACCACCTGACCTGCCTCTTGAGGAATCTGTATGCAGGTCAGGAAGCAACAGTTAGAACTGGACATGGAATAGCAGACTGGTTCCAAATAGGAAAAGGAGTACGTCAAGGCTGTATACACCCTGCTTATTTAACTTATATGCAGAGTACATCATGAGAAACGCTGGACTGGAAGAAACACAAGCTGGAATCAAGATTGCCGGGAGAAATATCAATAACCTAAGATATGCAGATGACACCACCCTTATGGCAGAAAGTGAAGAGGAACTAAAAAGCCTCTTGATGAAAGTGAAAGAGTAAAGTGAAAAAGTTGGCTTAAAGTTAAACATTCAGAAAAAGAAGATCATGGCATCCGGTCCCATCACTTCATGGGAAATAGATGGGGAAACAGTGGAAACGGTGTCAGATTTTATTTTGGGGGGCTCCAAAATCACTGCAGATAGTGATTGCAGCCATGAAATTAAAAGACGCTTACTCCTTGGAAGAAAAGTTATGACCAACCTAGATAGCATATTCAAAAGCAGAGACATTACTTTGCCTACTAAGGTCTGTCTAGTCAAGGTTGTGGTTTTTCCTGTGGTTATGTACGTATGTGAGACTTGGACTGTGAAGAAGGCTGAACGCTAAAGAACTGATGCTTTTGAACTGTGGTGTTGGAGAAGACTCTTGAGCTTGGACTGCAAGGAGATCCAACCAATACATTCTGAAGGAGATAAGCCCTGGGATTTCTTTGGAAGGAATGATGCGAAAGCTGAAACTCCTGTACTTTGGCCACGTAATGTGAATAGTTGACTCATTGGGAAGGACTCACATGCTGGGAGAGATTGGGGGCAGGAGAATAAGGGGACAACAGAGGATGAGATGGCTGGATGGCACCACCAACTCGATGGACGTGAGTCTGAGTGAACTCCGGGAGTTGGTGATAGACAGGGAGGCCTGGCGTGCTGCGATTCATGGGGTCGCAAGAGTTGGACACGACTGAGTGACTGAACTGAACTGAACTGATTTCCCTTACCAGGATATTTGTTTCCTTAAATATTTTCCCTAAACACCAGTTTTTTTGTAAATGGTGTTTCTTAACATTAACATATTATTTTACCTCATAGTAGAACGATGGGTGAGTCTTGAATTGATAAGTTCAATTAAAATATGACTTAATTTACTTAAAAAATAAAAGTGCTAAGTCTGTCACTGGGGGAATGTTTCTAATATTCACGATACTTTCAACAACTTAGCTTAAAAGAAATAATCTGTCTGCTTGTTGCTTTCTTTGAAGATTGACTACTACAGTTATTTCTCAGCAGTCCAAAAATTAATTTTTCTTTTTGTTATATTTAAATTTATACTTAACTTTCTCACAATTTTATTTCTCCATTCAGCTTATGGAGTTTAAATCCTGTCTCTTATAC
>SJYR01002119.1:303635-341492 GCA_006410655.1 Kobus ellipsiprymnus | reverse complement strand
CAATTGTGTGCCACAAACTGGATAACCTAGACAAAATGAAAAAAAAAAAAAATCTTAAACACATCATCTAACAAAACTGACTGAGTAAATAATAGAGAATCTGAAAAGACCAATAAAAAACTGATATTTAGGTAGGAAATATCAAAATCAAAAAACTTCAAACAAAGGAAAGTTCAAATCAAGATGGCTTCATTTTTAAATTGCACTAAACATTTTAAGAAGAGTTAATAGCCATCTAATTATGATTACACTTTTCCCAAAAAAAGAAAGAAAAAAAATACTTCTTAATTACTCTGTGAGGGCCAATATTATTCTGAAGACAAAATCTGATAAAGACAACATCAGAAGACAAAACTAGAGACTAAAATTCTTTATGACTATTGACACAAAACTCTTAAAGATACATACCAGAAAGCTAAGTCATCAGCATATTTAAAAGATTATACAATGACCAAGAAGCCATTTACGAAATGAAAGAAAGGTTAGTCCAATATCCATAGCTCAATAAATGTAATATACCATTATAACAGAATTAATAATGTCATGGATTATCTCAAAAGAAGAGAAAAAAACACTTGATTCAAAGCTTTATTATGATAAAATCATTCTTAGAGTAGATAAACTCAGTTAACATTATATTCAATGATGCAGGATTAAAAACAATTCCCCTAAAATGAAGAAGAAGACAAGAATGTCACTTTTGCTATTTCTATCATTTATTATACTAGAATTTCTAGTAAGAGCAAAAAGACACAGAAAAGAAAAAAAAAAAGCATCACCTAAATTTGAAAGGAAGAAGAAATAGTACCTCTATTCACTGTTGAAAAATCTTATATATATAAAAAAAACCCTAATGAATCTCCTTGATGTTTTTGATGTGGTGCTAGAGAACACTCTTGAGGCCCCTGGACTGCAAGGAGATCAAACCAACCAGTCCTAAAGGAAATCAGCCCTGAATATTCACTGGAAGGGCTGTTGCTGAAGCTTCAATACTTTGATCACCTGATGTGAAGAGCTGACTCTGAAAAGACTCTGATGGTGGGAAATATTGAAGGCAAAAGGAGAAATGGGCAGCAGAGGATGAGATGGTTAGATCACATACCACCTCAATAGACATGAATTGGAAAAAAATTCCGGGAGATGATGAAGGACAGAGGAGCCTGGCCTGCTATAGCCCATGGGGTCTCAAAGATCTGGATTGACTTAGTGACTGAACAACAGCAGCATATCTCCAAAATGCTAATTGAATGAAGCCAGATCAAAAGGACACACGTTGTATGATTGCACTTCTATAAGATATCCAGAATAGGAAAAACCACGGAGACAAAAAAATACACTAGTGGTTTTCAAGGGACAGAGGAAGGAGAGCACTGCAACTGACTGTTTACAGGTTTGGGGGTTCTTTTTGGAGTTGTGAAAATACTCTTGAATTTCATAGTGATGATGGTTTCACAGCACTGTGAACATCACTAAATTTTACATTTAAAAATTGTTAAACTGTTTAATTTTATATCATGAAAATTCTATCACAATAAAAATTCTCAGAGGAAGTTTCTTTTTTTTAATAAAAGGTGAACTAAGTAGGTTTTCAAAAACAAAGATGATAAACTGTCAGTAGACATTCTCTCTGAGAATTACTAAAGAAGGTCTTAAGACTGTGAGAAAATAAAGTCAGCTAGAAACATTAAACTATAGAAAGCAAAGAAGTCAGTATTATGGATAAACAGGCTTTCCAAGTGGAGCTAGTGGTAAAGAACCTGCCTGCTATGGAGGAGATGTGAAAGACGTGGATTTGATCCCTGGGTCAGGAAGATACCCTGGAGGAAAGCATGGCAACCCACTCCAGTGTTCTTGCCTGGAGAATCCCATGGACAGAGGGGCATGATGGTCTACAGTCCATAGTGTCACAAGTGTTGGACATGACTGAAGAGATTTAGCATGCACATTATAGATAAATATATGAACAAATATGAAAGATACTGTATTTAAAATACAATAAATATGTCTTGTAAGATGTAGAAGTAACGTACAGATAAAATAATTGATCAAAAACAAAAAAATAGTCAAAGCCAAGAATGGGGTCTTAAAAATACAATTAGGTTTTTAAATTGTTTTAAAGTTCTTAACCTTGAGGAAATGATTTAAATACTAATTGAGGATAGACTATAGTAAGGCAAGATGCATATGCAAATATCTGGTGTGACCACTAGGGAATGTTTGAAAATATAAAATTGAAAAATAATTTTAAAATAATGAGAGAATTTAAAATGCCCAATTATGCCAAAGGACTTCCCAGGTGGCACTCATGGGAAAGAATCCACCTTCCAAAGCAGAAGACACAAGAGATATGGGTTTGATCTCTGGGTCAAGAAGATCCCCCGGAAGAAGAAATGGCAACCCACTCCAATATTCTTGCCAGGAGAATCCCATGGATAGAGGAGTCTGATGGGGCTATTGTCCATAGGGTCTCAAAGAGTTGGACAAGACTGAGCATCTGAACACAGCACAATTATACCGAAAGTATAGAATAAAAGAGAACTAAAGAATAATAGGCAACAGAAGATAAATAGAAACATGAAAGACATTAAGTCAAACTATATCAGAATTTAAATGACATGTAAATGAACTAAACTCTCCAATTGAAGGAAAGATTATAAATTGTAATAACATCTATAATAATGCAAGTATGTATGCTGGGCAAGTTCCTAAGACAGTCCCATGATAGCACACAGGTTTTATACTCTTTATAAATCTTTAAATGTGGGTAGGGTCTGTGACCTGCTTCCAATAAGCAGAAGTGACAGTGATAGATGTTACTCCTTTGATTAAGGTATGTTTATGGCAGAGACAAATGAGATATTACTCCCTTGATTAGGTCATATTTTAAGACAATGGTGATGGGTTTCTTCTAGCATAAGACTCTATCTTAGAAGACAGAATTCAAGGGATTCTCTGGTTTTGAGGGAGCAAGCTGCTATATCATGAGGTCATACAGCAAAGAGCTGTGTGTTCCTCCTCAAGAGGCTAAGAAAAGCTTCCATCTGAAATCCAGCAAGCAAACAGTGTATTCACTCCTACAAATACAGGGAAATGAATTTTGCCAACAATCTGAGGGAGTCTGCAGAAGTATCTCTCCCTAGTCAAGATGCTAGTGAAAAAATAGCCCAACAAACACTTTCTTCTGAGCCTTCTGTAACCCTGAGTAACAAACCCAAATAAGCTCTGCCCCAATGTCTGACCTTCAAGAACTGACAGATAAAAGAGTTTGCTTTTTTTTTTTTTAAGTCTTAAACTGCTGAGTGGGTATTAATTTGTTAAATAACTGACCTGCAATTCAGGAGACACAAATCTGATCCCTGGTTAGGGAAGAACCCTGGAAAAGGAAATGGCAATGCACTCCAGTATTCTTGCTGGGATAATCCCTATGGACAGAGGATCTTGGTAGGCTACAGTCCATAGGGTGGCAAACAATTGGACATGACTTAGTTACTAAACCACCACCACCAATAGAAAATGGATAAGATATAACTGCTTTAGAAAGTGCATTTTCTGATCCTGACTCGTAGGCACTCAATGTCATTTTTTTTTTAATTGTGGTGGTGGTTTAATCGTTAAGTCATGTCTGACTCTTGCAATCTGATGGCCTGTAGCCTGCCAGGCTCCTCTGTCCATGCAATTCTCCAGGCAAGAATACTAGAGTGGGTTGCAATTTTCTTCTGGAGGGTATCTTCCAGACTTGGGGATTGAACTGGGTCTCCTGCATTGCAGGCAGATTCTTTACTGATTGAACTACAAGGGAAGTCATTTCAATTATGTCTTACCTTCTTTTGTTTCCAACTATATGCAAATGCTATACTCATATCATAAAAATAAATTATACAATTTAAGTCTTTCAGTCTAAAAATTACATATCACAGCTATATAGCAAGATGGGCTTCCCTTGTAGCTAAGCTGGTAAAGAATCCACCTGCAATGCAGGAGACTCAAGTTAGATTCCTAGATGATCCCCTATAGAAGAGATAGTCTACCTGTTCCAATATTCATTGGTTTCCCTCGTGGCTTAGTGGATAAATAATCTGCTTGCAATGCAGAAGACCTTGGTTCAGTCCCCAGGTTGGGAAGATCCCCTGGAGGAGGGCATGACAACCCACTCCAGTATTCTTGCCTGGAAAATCCCCATAGAGAGGAGATCCTGGCAGGCTACAGTCCATGGCGTTACAAAAAATCAGATACTACTGACTACTAAGCACAGCATATAGCAAGATAAGTAAGCATACACAAAAAAGAATAAGAAGAGTGATGGGATCAATGAAATCAGAGAAAACAAATGCAATAGTAATTTTGAACTTTATTTAAATAACTTATCACTACCTAAGTAAACATTACTTTGCCAACAAAGATCCATTTAGTCAAGGCTATGGTTTTTCCAGTGATCATGTATGGATGCGAGAGTTGGACTGTGAAGGAAGCTGAGCACCAAAGAATTGATGCTTTTGAACTGTGGTGTTGGAGAAGACTCTTGAGAGTCCCTTGGACTGCAAGGAGATCCAACCAGTCCATTCTGAAGGAGATCAACCCTGGGATTTCTTTGGAAGGAATGATGCTAAAGCTGAAACTCCAGTACTTTGGCCACCTCATGCGAAGTGTTGACTCATTGGAAAAGACTCTGATGCTGGGAGGGATTGGGAGCAGGAGGAAAAGGGTATGACTGTGGTGAGCGCTCCGCAGAAAGAGAGAGAGGCAGGGGAACTTCCCTCAGCAGAGAGCTGAAGGGTCCCAAGGAAAGGTGAGCCTGCTGTCCGCCAACCCAGCCCCTCGGCGAGTGAGAGACAATCAGATGCGACAGGGGTTCTGTCTAGTGCGATTCCGCTTTATTGTTACAAACTCCCTGCTTATAAAGGCAAGCGGGGAGGGGTTTGCGAGGGACTTTACATAGTTACACCAATCGCGTTAAAGGTCAAATCGTCATATGCCATCATTATAACAGGAGTCTATGGTGATCACGCGCTGTCTACGTGCACGGAAATCAAGAGAGCCAATCAGAAATTTTGACAAACAACATAGACTACGCCCCCATCTCTTCCGCCAGGCACCATCTTAGTTTCCTTCCGCAATGCTAGCCTTTGTCTTTTTCAAGGTTTCCCATTTAGGGCCCGACATCTCCCCCTTTTTTATTTTATTTAAGCCCCCAAGACATTTGTATTGATGCTCTGTAGAGCAAGGCGTAAAGCTGTAGGTGGCCAGCCTCCAGCCTCGCCAGTCCCTCTCGCGGCTGTGCCTGTCTTAGGTTGCCCTCCTCTGAGGGTCTTACCCGTCATTTGCTATCCAGCCACCTCTTGGGGGCTAGGCGGAATCTCTCTAGATGATGGGCATCTAGAACTGTTTTTGTTTATATGTCTCTGTTAATCTCTTGAAGGGCTAAATTAATCCAGGGATTTTGTGGGTGCCCAGTGTGGGGCTCCTTTTCCACGACCTGGGCAAGCATAACTATTTTTTGTTGTAAGCATCTATTGCAGGCTGTGAGGTTTTTTACCTTTAACACTACAACAAGCAAAACAACAAAAACAATCAGATAGAAACCAGGTAAATGGACTTTGTATCCAGTCCCATAGATCCATTGCTCCCTTTTTCACCTGTTAATAGAGTCATTTACACTGGAAAAGCTGTCAGACAAAAGCTGGGGTATCTCACATTGCAGTATATGTGTGCCAAAACACCCAACGTCCCGATCGCTCTGGCATGGAGACCAAGCTGCTGTCGGAGTCCCGTCATGGTAGATCTCAGGTGTTCGAGCTGGTTTGAAATCCCTGAGCAGAGGCAGTGGATATGTTGTTTATAACCTCGATGGTCAGAGTTTGTTGAACTCCCAGCACGGACACTGACACTGTTGTTCCCTCATGATTGATACGTCGGGAAACCCAGGCTTCAAAGATTCTGAAAACTGTTGCACAGCCTGTGGCAATGACGAAGGTCAGCAAGGAGAGGATAGGTAATCCAATGATCACCAGGAGCAGTGTCCACCAGGGTCGCTGCATCGATGATCTGAAAGGAAAGAAAAGATCACCTCAGGAACTTTTTGTTCCTGGGCTCAATATGTGAGTGTCTCTGTGTCAGATTTTAAGATTTGACCTCTCTCTTGTGGTGTAAATTTAAGATTCCTTGCTGGCACCCATATAGGGCTGGGGTCCCCAATGGGGAATATGCATCCGAATCCTCTTCCCATTGTAAGGAGTGGATCGGGCCCCTTCCACTGGCCAGTGATGGGGTCTTTCCATCTTACTTGTATTTCAGGTTTTATTTCTTGGTTAGACCAATGTTTTTGAAAACATGGTATCGGTTCATTCTTTGAAAAATTTAAAATGTTTAGAGTAAAGAGTGCCATTCCAAGTTGCTGATGAGGGCTTATTCCCCCTTTTTGTTTTTGTAATTGAGCCTTTAAATTTTGATGGTGGCGCTCAATTATGGCTTGTCCCTGAGGGTTATGTGGGATTCCGGTGTTATGACGAATGTGCCATTGTTGAAAGAATTTTTGTAAGCTCTGGCTGATGAAGCAAGGGCCATTATCTGTTTTTATTTGATGGGGAATGCCCAACGTCGCAAAACATTGTAAAAAATGGTTTCGAGCATGTTTTGCTTTTTCTCCTGTGTGGGCAGTAGCCCAGCAGGCATGAGAGTAAGTGTCAATAGACACAAAAACATACTTAAGTTTTCCAAAAGGAGAATAATGAGTTACATCAGTTTGCCACAGCACATTGGGTTTTAGCCCTCGAGGGTTTACTCCTGGGGGCTGTAAAGGCGGTACTTGTAAATAAGGAAGACAGGATTTACAAGTATGTATAATTTTCTTTAATTCTCTAATAGGGATCTGTGGGAACCTTTTATGTAGCCCTCTCCAATTTATATGAGTAAGATCGTGAAGATCATAGGCATCTTGTAAGTTACAAGCTTGGATTGTAAGGGAGGCCGCTCTATCGGCCAGGGAATTTCCCACTGAAAGTAATCCAGGTAAATTTTGATGACCCCTAAGATGGTGTACATAAATGGGATTAACCCGTTCAAGTAACAGGGTACGGGCTTGTATCATAAGGGGGGTAATAGGATTGTTATCTAGCCGTATGTGAGAATTTAGCAATCCTGGAAGCAAGTTTACTACATAAAGACTGTCAGAAAACAGATTCATAGGTTCAGGGACTCTTGTGAGCGCTATAACAGCAGCAAATAATTCTTTAAACTGTGCGGACCCCTCACAAGGCCCAAAATATTTTCGTATATGTTGATCTGGCTGCTGTGGCGGCCGGAACACGACGGCTGCTGCACCATTCTTTCCTCCATCAATAAAAACATTGAGGGCATCTGGCATAGGCTTAAGGAGAAATAGTTGGGGAGCCCTCCAATCTAGGCGGCCAAAAGAAGTAACCCATTTATGTGGCCCATAATGACAGTCTACGATGCCTAGGAACCCCTCCAGGGCTAAAGCTATCCTTCCATTGTTCCTTTGAATCCATTCAAAATCTGATAGTCTATATGGGATGACAATTTTATCAGGTTCATGCGCATAGCATCGGACTGCAATATTTCTTCCCTTTTGTATTAAGTCAGCCATTTGATCTATACAGGTATAGACTCGGGGAGTTCCCCCCAAGGAGACGTGAACCCATTGACAGTCAAGGATGTCTAGGTACCCCTCTAGGGCTAAAGCTATCCTCCCATTGTTCCTTTGAATCCATTCAAAATCTGATAGTCTATACGGGATAACAATTTTATCGGGTTCATGCGCATAGCATTGGACTGCAATATCTCTTCCCTTTTGTATTGTCAGCCATTTGATCTATACAGGTATAGACTCGGGGAGTTCCCCCCAAGGAGACGTGAACCCATTGTAGAGGCTTTCCCTCTTGGACCAAGGCTGCCATAAGTAAGGACGGACTAGGCAGGACCCACAATTGTAGACTCTCTTCAGGAATATATCTGGCAAGCTGGGCCTCATTGAGGGCCCTTTGAACGTCTTGAAAGATCTTTTTGTGGGAAGGTAGAAGGTTATCTCATCATTGGGCTATCTTTTAATAGATCAAAGAGGGGCAAAAGTTGGCCTGTCGAAACAGTCTCCCTTTTGATAGACACTTTCGTAAAATTTTATATGCTTCTGTCAGCTGTTCAGCAGTAGGGGCACCCAAGATGATATCATCCATATAAACATACAATTTAATATATGTTAGATCTCTAACTGCCTGGAGAAGATCTTTTACATAATTTTGACAATAGGCAGGGCTGTTTGCCGTCCCCTGTGGTAAAACTGTCCATTCAAAATGCTCATCAGGCCCCTCGAAGTTAGTGGGGGGTACTGAAAAGGCAAACTTTTCACAATCTTGGGATTGTAGAGGTATAGAAAAGAAACAGTCTTTGATATCTATTACCATAAGACATAAATTATTAAGAATAGCTGGTATCCAGGGTAACCCCCTTTGGGGTGTCCCTTGGATGATCATTCTCTCATTGATCTTTCTAAGATCTTGTAACATCCTCCATTTTCCCAAGGATTTTTAAATTACAAATATTGGGGTATTCCAAGGGCTAGTAGAAGGGTGGATATGTCCCAAATTTAGTTGCT
The DNA here is from genome assembly GCA_006410655.1 of Kobus ellipsiprymnus. NCBI lineage: Eukaryota > Metazoa > Chordata > Mammalia > Artiodactyla > Bovidae > Kobus > Kobus ellipsiprymnus. Next base: position 332,884 of record SJYR01002119.1, on the reverse strand, counting down.
CAGAGATGATTTCTCTAAGGGCTTGTAGCTTAGTGGATGGAAGAGGCCACTGTTCCACCCATATTGGGGGTCCGGGTTTCCATTGTATAGGAGGGACCTGGGGGGCAGTGGTCCTTAGGATTGCGGGGGCACCTTCCATTGGGTTAGAGGCTCTACCTTGTGAAATTTATCAAATTCAGGATCTCCCCTATAGTTCAATATGGGGGAATGTTTATAATGTTGTTGATATTTTTCCTCATCGAGGAGGTCATCATAAATGCCCTTATAATCAGTAGTAATATATACATCTGCTTGTCCCAAAATATCCTGGCCAAGTAGATTTGCATTCAACCCAGAAGCTATCAGGGGCCGAACCTCTCCTGTAGAGCCATCAACATCTTTCCAGGGGAGCCATTCAGCAGTCTCCTCAGATTGAGTGTTCCCCCCAACGCCCAATAATTGAGGCCCAGGGACCAATTTCCAGCTAGGTGGGACCTCCTCTGCTCTGAGGACTGTCCGATCTATTTGCATTCAACCCAGAAGCTATCAGGGGCCGAACCTCTACTGTAGAGCCATCAACATCTTTCCAGGGGAGCCATTCAGCAGTCTCCTCAGATCGAGTGTTCCCCCCAATGCCCAATAATTGAGGCCCAGGGACCAATTTCCAGCTAGGTGGGACCTCCTCTGCCCTGAGGACGGTCCGATCAGCTCCCGTGTCGATCAGACATCAAAATCTCTTTCCTCCTATTGTAATATCCATTTTAGGCCTTAATCCAGGCACAAAAGGCACAGTCCAATTGGCTCTGGGGGGCTCTTTGGCCTTATTGATCCCCATTAGCCTTGCAGGGTGTTGGAGCGAGCTGCAACCGGGGGAGGGTTTTCGAAGGAAACTTTCAACATGATCTAGTAAGAAACGAGATCCCCCTTGGGGTGATGGGGCTGGGGGTTGCCCCTTATCTAGTTTAAAGGCTTGCCATCTTTATCAGACTTAGATTTGTACTCTGCCTTCCAATGATATCCCTTCCTACATCGCGAGCATGGAGTAGTGGGGGGTCTCCGACCAGTAGGTTTTCCCCCACCTTGAGGGCACTCCTTAAAGTGTCCCTCTTGTCCACAGCCAAAACATCGACCCGATTTTGGGGGGACTAGGGGTCCCTTAGATGTGGTCCCCCCAGAGGCCATCATAACGGAGAGGGCCTTGGTCATTGCCTTGGTAAGGGCTTCAGTCTGGGCCTGAAGGGCAGTCGAAATAGAGCGGGTCTGATGACTCTGTGTCCCCACGTCTTTGGTGGCTATAATCCATCGCTCCATACAGCAGTCCTTCTGTCCTGCGCAAGCCAACTTATGGTCTGAGTTCATCCCTTCCCACACTAATAGCTTAACAAATTGATCTCTCAGGGGCCCTGGAGGGAATTTCCCCTGTATACTCTTTTCTACCCGATCTATGAAGGTGGCGAGGTCTTCACTATTTTTTTGAGTGATGCCCGATATAGGGGACTCACTGGGGCCCTCTGGAAGCTTCTTCCAGGCGGCCAGGCATATGGCCCATACCTGATCTGGATAAGGAGCAGGGATGGTGGCCTGTTGAGGTTCCGTACTCCATTGATCTGCCACCCCTGACAACATCCCGAAAGTCACTGGGATAGCAGGGTTGGCAGCTTGATTTTTTTTTTTTTTTTTGCCTGAGCATGACATTTTTCTTTAAAAAAGGCACACCACTTGATATAGGCGTTGCTGGGGAGCACTGCCTTACATAGCATCTTCCAGTCTTGGGTCGTACAAGGTTGATGAGCCAGGCCCTGGAGAATAGTTTCTGCCCACGGGGAGTTTGGGCCATCCTCTGCCACTGCCTTTTTGAGCTCTTTTAAATCACTGGCCTCCCAGGGGTACCAGGCTGCCGGCCTATTCCCCCCCGGGTTAACGTTTACAGGAAAGGCTTGAGCTGGGCCGATAAAGGGCAGTGGGAATCCCCAAGGGTCCCCGGGGTTGGTTTTCCCTTTCCAGGGTGACCTCATTGTCTTTCCCACCCAAGGTGCTCCCGAAACTTCTTCAAATGGGGGAGGCAGGGAGGGGCACAGATCTTTTCCCTGGGCTCCTGGTCCCGAGGCATCAGAGAGGTCTCTATTCTCTTCCACCCCTTTATCATCCCCAAAAGGCTCCCATGGCCCACTATTTGCTCTAGAGTCTTTATTCCCTACAGCCCCTTTTGCTATATTTTGGTCTGACATGAATCGTTCCTTGTCAAATTTTTCCCATTGTTTTTCTGACTTTGAATTGGGGGCACCCGTATCAGTGACATGCTCCTCACTTCACGAAAAGCAGAGCTTGAGGGCCGAAATGGTCAGACAGAACCCTAAGGGGGGCTCCTCGCCGTATTGAACCTCTCGCTGCCTAGCAAGGGTTTGTACTCTATCCCAAGTGTCCCAAGAGAACAGATTGGCTGAAGTAACCCAGGGGGCCAACCGTACAATGGTCCTCCAGACCTTAATGGACTGAGCGTCAGAAATCTCAAGTCCCCTGCTTATGAGCATATATCTCAGTGCCCTGACTGCAGGCTCATCAGATTTACCAATGTTATTTCCCATGTTGCCAAGAGAGAACAGAAAGAAAAGTCACTGAGGACAACCACCAGAAACCCTACCGGGAGTGGTGGCGGCCAGAAAGTTGGGCTTGTGGTATGCTTTTGAAACTATGTGCCTGCGTCGTTGCACGGAAGTTTTCTTGCTTGGGGGGGGGGGGCACCCTAAAGGTTTTTAGCCCGTTCCGTGACCCCCTTTTCCTGCCCCCCTTCAAGTGGCAGGAGCCCTAACGGCTTTTAAGTGCCTGACCCGTGCCCACAGGGAAGATTTTAGGCCACGTCCTCAGTTAAGAATGTTTAAAGGAGAGTTTCACCCAGTTGGGCTCTAGTTACTGAGGCTCACTTGTTGCAGGGCCTTCAGAGTCCGCCAGAGTGTAGCCCTAGCTGGGACTCGTCAATTACCTTTGCAACCATTTGCCTGTTCACTGAAACTCCCGAAAAAAAGGAATTAAGGACAGATCAGAAGGAAGATAAGTCAGGAGAGTTTTTTGCTACTTCCCTGAAAGAAGAGGGGGCCCCACCTTGAAGTCCGGCTTACCTTGGGCGATACTTCTCAAGGGGAGCTCCGTGCTGCAACCAGCCTAGGGTCCCTCATCGCTCCTTCTTTCAGAGCCACACGGTGTCACCAACTCCATCCATCCACTTTGCGTGCCCCACGTTGGGTGCCAGTTTCTGCGGGGGGTGCTCCGCAGAAAGAGAGAGAGGCAGTGGAACTTCCCTCAGCAGAACTGAGGGGTCCCGAGGAAAAGTAAGCCTGCTGTCCGCCAACCCAGCCCCTGGGTGAGCGAGAGACAATCAGACGCTACAGGGGTTCCATCTAGTGCAGTTCCACTTTATTGTTGCAAACTCCCTGCTTATAAAGGCAAGCAGCGGGGAGGGGGGGGCAGGATTTGCGAGGGACTTTCCATAATTGCACCAATCACGTTAAAGGTCAAATCGTCATGTGCCATCATTATAACAGGAGTCTATGGTGATCAGGCGCTGTCCACATGCATGGAAATCAAGAGAGCCAATCAGAAGTTTTGACAAACAACATAGACCACGCCCCCATCTCTTCTACCAGGTGCCATCTTAGTTTCCAACCGCAAAGCTAGCCCTTCTTTTTCAAGGTTTCTCGTTTAGGGCCCCACATATACCTTTTCCATAAACAATGTTGTATACACTATCTTCTGGCCTTGGAGGCCTGTGCACATTTTATGACCCTCTTTTCATAAAGGCTGCTCAACCAAAAAGCTTATTTTTCCTCAAAGTGCTTTTTCTTTATATTTCTAATCTATGTCAGCCTCAGAAAGTATCAAACAAAGTTACATCTCTCAGGGAGCAAAGGTGCAGTAAGTTACAACAAAGAAAGAACCAATTAGCTTCAAAAGTCTGATGTGGTTAATTTCAAGGCTACTATTTTGTTTTCTTACATTCCAACTATGTTAACTAATGCACTCCCAGGTGCACAGCAGATAAGAGATATGGGAACTTAGCAACAAGCATTGGCCCAATAATGAAATCCTACACCAGCACTACTCTAATAACTTTTAACTCTTTGAAAGGCTCTATGCTTTAGGCTTCCCGTGCCTCTCACAGTTGGGAAGCTGTGAATAATCATATGTGTAGCTGCAAGAATCTGGATAAACCTGCCAAGCAAGCTAGCATGCTAACACAGAGGGTTTGATTTTAAATATTCCTCTCATGTCCAGGAGAATTATTAACTAGAGCCCTAAGTTGATTTTCTCCAGAGAAAGGTGGTCGGGGATAGCTTCTGTTAATGTCAGAAACATAAGCAAAAAGCCTAATGCAGTAAGGCAGGCAGACTCAGGTTTTGGGGGTAGATGTTCAAGAAAGTCTAGGGGTACCCCTGAGGCCTGATCCCACCTTTGCATATGCCAGGCCTCCTTTCTCATGACCTTTGCCACAGGCGGGATTTCTCATGCTGGCTCCTGGCAGCATAGGAATCTGGTATGTTCAGTCCATGAATCAAGGAAAATTAGAAGTGATCAAGTTGGAGATGACAAAAGTGAGCATCAACATTTTAAGAATCAGTGAAATAGCATGATTTGAATGGGTAAATTTAATTTAGATGACAATTATAGTTACTACTGTGGGCAACAATCCCTTAGGAGAAATGGCATAGATCATAGTCAACAAGAGTCCAAAATTCAGTACTTGGGTGCAGTCTCAAAAAGGACAGAATGATCTCTGTTCATTTTCAAGTTAAGCCATTCAGTATCACAGTAATCCAAGTATATGTCCCAACCACTAATGACAAAGAAGCTGAAGTTGAATGGTTCTATGATAAACTATACACCTTCTATAACTAACATTAAAAAAGAAAAAAAAAAAAAAAGCCCTTTTTATCACAGAGGACTGGCATGCAAAAGTAGAAAATCAAGGGATACCTGGGTTAACAGGCGAGTTTGTCCTTGAAATACAAAATACAGCATGGAAAAAGCTAACAGAGTTTTACCAAATGAACACACCAGTTGTAGCAAATACCCTCTTCCTACAACACAAGAGACAACTCTACACATGGATATCACCAGATGGTTAATATTGAAATCAGATTTATTATATTTATTTATTTATATTATAAATTTATTTATTTTAATTAGAAACTAATTACTTTACAATATTGTATTGGTTTTGCCATACATCAATATGAATCCACCATGGGTATACATATGTTTCCAATCCTGAACCCCCCCTCCCACCTCCCTCCTTGTACCATCCCTCTGGGTCATCGCAGTGCACCAGCCCCGAGCATCCTGTACCATGCATCAAACCTGGACTGGCGATTCATTTCATATATGATATTATACATGTTTCAATGCCATTCTCCCAAATCATCCCATCCTCACCTTCTCCCACAGAGTCCAAAAGACTGTTCTATACATCTGTGTCTCTTTTGCTGTCTCACATACAGGGTTGTCATTATCATCTTTCTAAATTCCATATATATGCATTACTATACTGTACTGGTGTTCTTCTTTCTGGTTTACTTCACTCTGTACCATCAGCTCCAGTTTCATCCACCTCACTAGAACTGATTCAAATGCATTCTTTTTAATGGCTGAGTAATACTCCATTGTGTATATGTACCAGGGCTTGCTTTTGTTTTTTTTTTTTTAATAATCAGTTTATCATCTCCCTTTATTATTTTTTTTTATATTTTTAAAATATAAATTTATTTATTTTAATTGGAGGCTAATTACTTTACAGTATTGAAACTGGAGCTTAGTATACCACAGTTTTCTTATCCTTTCATCTGCTGACTGACATCTGGTTTGCTTCCATGTCCTGGCTATTATAAACAGTGTTGCGATGAATATTGGGGTACACGTTTCTCTTTCAATTCTGGTTTCCTCGTTGTGTATGCCAAGCAGTGGGATTGCTGAGTCATATGGCAGTTCTATTTTCAGTTTTTAAAGGAGTCTCCACACTGCTCTCCATAGTGGCTGTACTAGTTTGCATTCCCACCAACAGTGTAAAAAGGTTCCCTTTCCTCCACACCCTCTCCAGCATTTATTGCTTGTAGACTTTTGGATCACAGCCATTCTGGCTGGCATGACATGGCACCTCATTGTGGTTTTGATTTGCATTTCTCTGATAATGAGTGATGTTGAGCATCTTTCCGTGTGTTTGTTAGCCATCTGTATGTCTTCTTTGGAGAAATGTCTGTTTAGTTCTTTGGCCCACTTTTTGAATGGGTCATTTATTTTTGTGGAATTGAGTTGCAGGAGTTGCTTGTATATTTTTGAGATTAGTTGTTTGTCAGTTGCTTCATTTGCTATTATTTTCTCCCATTCTGAAGGCTCTCTTTTCATCGTGTTAATAGTTTCCTTTCTTGTGCAGAAGCTTTTAATTTTAATAGGTCCCACTTGTTTATTTGTGCTTTTAATTCCAATATTCTGGAAGGTGGGTGATAGACGATCCTGCTGTGATTTATGTTGGAGAGTGCTTTGCCCGTTTTATCCTCTAGGAGCTTTATAGTTTCTGGTTTTACGTTTAGATATTTAATCCATTTTGAGTTTATTTCTGTGTGTGGTGTTAGAAAGTGTTCTAGTTTCATTCTTTTATAATTGGTTGACCAGTTTTCCCAGCACCACTTATAAAAGAGATTGTCTTTTCTTCATTGTACATTCTTGCCTCCTTTGTCAAAGAGAAGGTGTCCATAGTTGTGTGGATTTATTTCTGGGCTTTCTATTTTGTTCCATTAATCTATATTTCTGTCTTTGTGCTAGTACCACACTGTCTTGATGACTGGGGCTTTGTAGTAGAGCCTGAAGTCAGGCAGGTTGATTCCTCCAGTTCCATTCTTCTATCTCAAGATTGCTTTGGCTATTCGAGGTTTTTTTTTGTATTTCCATACAAATTGTGGAATTATTTGTTCTAGCTCTGTGAAAAGTACCATTGGTAGCTTGATAGGGATTATATTAAATCTGTAGATTGCTTTGGGTAGTATATTCATTTTTCACTATATTGATTCTTCCTATCCATGAACATGGTATATTTTTCCATCTATTAATGTCCTCTTTGATTACTTTCACCTGTGTTTTATAGTTTTCTATATATAAGTCTTTAGTTTCTTTAGGAGGATATATTCCTAAGTATTTTGTTTCTTTTTCTGCTCTGATTGCTGTGGCCAAACCTTCCAGAACTATGTTGAAAAGTAGTGGTAAAAGTGGGCACCCTTGTCTTGTTCCTGACTTTGGGGGAAATGCTTTCAATTTTTCACCATTGAGGATGTTTGCTGTGGGTTTGTCATATATAGCTTTTATTATGTTGAGGTATGTTCCTTTTATTCCTGCTTTCTGAAGAGTTTTTATCATAAATGGATTTTGAATTTTGTCAAAGGCTTTCTCTGCATCAATTGAGATAATCATATGGCTTTTATTTTTCAATTTGTAAATGTGGTGTATTACATTGATTGGTTTGTGGATATTGAAGAATCCTTGCATCCTTGGATAAATCTCACTTGTTCATGATGTATGATCCTTTTAATGCATTTTTGGATTCTGATTGCTAGAATTTTGTTGAGGATTTTTGCATCTATGTTCATCAGTGATATTGGCCTGTAGTTTTCTTTTTTTGTAGCAACTTTGTCAGGTTTTGGTATTAGGGTGATGGTGGCCTCATAGAATGAGTTTGTAAGTTTACCTTCCTCTGCAATTTTCTGGAAGAGTTTGAGTAGAATGGGTGTTAGCTCTTTAAATTTTTGGTAGAATTCTGCTGTGCGGCCATCTGTACCTGGGCTTTTGTTCGCTGAAAGATTTCTGATTACAGTTTCAATTTCAATTGTGATGGGTCTGTTAAGATTTTCTATTTCTTCCTGGTTCAGTTTTGGAAAGTTGTACTTTTCTAAGAATTTGTCCATTTTATTGACATATAATTGCTGATGGTACTCTCTTATGATCCTTTGTATTTGTGTGTTGTCTGTTGTGATCTCTCCATTTTCATTTCTATTTTATTGATTTGATTTTTCTTCCTTTGTTTTTTGATGAGTCTGGCTAATGGTTTGTCAGTTTTATTTATCCTCTCAACAAACCAGCTTTTGGCTTTGTTGATTTTTGCTATGGTCTTCTTTGTTTCTTTTGCATTTACATCTGTCCTAAGTTTTAAGATTTCTTTCCTTCTACTAACCCTGGAGTTCTTCATTTCTTCCTTTTCTAGTTGCTTTAGGTGTAGAGTTAGGTTATTTGACTTTTTTCTTGTTTTGCTATGAACCTTTCCCTTAGCACCGCTTTTACAGTGTCCCATAGGTTTTTGGTTGTTGTTTACATTTTCATTCCTTTCTATGCATACTTTGATTTCTTTTTTGATTTCTTCTGTGATTTGTTGGTTATTCAGCAGCATGTTTTTCAGCCTCCATATGTTAGAATTTTTAGTAGTTAGTATTTTTAATAGTTTTTCTCCTGTAGTTGAGATCTAATCTTACTGGATTGTGGTCAGAAAAGATGTTTGGAATGATTTCAATTTTTTTTAATTTACCAAGGCTAGATTTATGGCCCAGGATGTGATCTATCCTGGAGAAGGTTCCATGTGCGCTTGAGAAAAAGGTGAAGTTCATTGTTTTGGGGTGAAATGCCCTATAGATATCAATCATGTCTAACTGGTCTATTGTATCATTTAAAGTTTGTGTTTCCTTGTTAATTTTGTTTAGTTGATCTATCCATAGGTGTGAGTTGGGTATTAAAATTTCCCACTCTTATTGTGTTATTGCTAATTTCCCCTTTCATTCTTGTTAGCATTTGTTTTACATATGGCAGTGCTCCTGTGTTACGTGCATATATATTTATAATTGTTATATCTTCTTCTTGGATTGATCCTTTGATCATGATGGAGTATCCTTCTTTGTCTCTTTTCACAGCCTTTGTTTTAAAGACTATTTTATCTGATATGAGTATTGCTACTCCTGCTTTCTTTTGGTCTCTATTTGCATGGAATACCTTTTTTCCAGCCCTTCACTTTCTGTCTGTATGTGTCTCCTGTTTTGAGGTAGGTTTCTTGTAGATGACATATATAGTGGTCTTGATTTTGTGTCCATTCAGCCAGTCTTTGTCTTTTGGCTGGGGCATTCAACCCATTTTATGTTTAAGGTAGTTATTGATAAGTATGATCCCCTTGCCACTTATTTTATTGTTTGGGGTTTGAGTTTGTTCACCCATTTTGTGTTTCCTGTCTAGAGAAGATCCTTTAGCATTTGTTTAAAAGCTGGTTTGGTGGTGCTGAATTATCTCAGCTTTTGCTTGTCTGTAAAAATTTTGATTTCTTCTTCATATTTGAATGAGATCTTTGCTGGGTACAGTAATTTGGGCTGAAAGTTATTTTCTTTCATCACTTTAAGTATGTCCTGCCATTCCTTACTAGCCTGAAGAGTTTCTATTGAAAGATCAGCTGTTATCCTTATGGGAATCTCCTTGTGTGTTATTTTTTATTTTTTTTTTTTCCCCTTGGTGATTTTAATATTTGTTCTTTGTGTTTGATCTTTGCTAATTTGATTAATATGTGTCTTGGGATGTTTCCATGGGGATGGTTTTGATCCCTGTCTCCTGTACAATGTCACGAACCTCTGTCCATAGTTTATCAGGCACTCTGTCTATCAGATCTAGTCCCTTAAATCTATTTCTCACTTCCACTGTATAATCATAAGGGATTTGATTTAGGTCATACCTGAATGGTTTAATGTTTTTCCCTACTTTCTTTAATTTAACTCTGAATTTGGCTATAGGGAGCTCATGATCATAGCCAAGATCAGCTCCCAGTCTTGTTTTTGCTGACTGTATAGAGCTTCTCCATCTTTGCCCACAAATAATATAATCAATCTGATTTCAGTGTTGAGTATCTGGTTTTGTCCATGTGTAGAGTCTTCCCTTGTGTTGTTGGAAGAGGGTGTTTGCCATGACCAGTGAGTTCTCTTGACAAAACTATATTAGCCTTTGCCCTGCTTCATTCTGTATTCAAAGACCAAATTTGCCTGTTACTCTAGGTGTTTCTTGACTTCCAACTTTTGCATTCCAGTCCCCTATAATGAAAAGGACATCTTTTTTGGGTCCTAGTTATAAAAGATCTTGTAGGCCTTCATAGAATCATTCAAATTAACCTTCTTCAGTGTTACTGCTTGGGGCATAGACTTGGATTACTGTGGTATTGAATGGTTTGCCTTGGAAATGAACAGAGATCATTCTGTGGTTTTTGAGATTGCATCCAAGTACTACATTCTGGATTCTCTTGTTGACCATGATGGCTACTCCATTTCTTTTAAGCGATTCCTGCCCACAGTTGTAGATATAATGGTCATCTGAGTTAAAAATCACCCATTCCAGTCCATTTTAGTTTGTTGATTCCTAGAATGTGGACGTTCACTTTTGCCATCTCTTCTTTGACCACTTCCAATTTGCCTTGATTCATGGACCTAACATTTCAGGTTCCTATGCAGTATTGCTCTTTACAACATCGGACCTTGCTTCTATCACCAGTCACATCCACAACTGGATATTCGTTTTGCTTTGGCTCCATTCCTTTATTCTTTCTGTAGTTATTTCTCCACCAATCTGCAGTATCATATTTGGCACCTACTGACCTGTGGAGTTCCTCTTTCAGTATCCTATCATTTTGCCTTTTCATACTGTTCATGAGGTTCTCAAAGGAAGAATACTGAAGTGGTTTGCCATTCCCTTCTCCAGTGTACCACATTCTGTCAGTTTTGCTTTGGGTTTATCCTGTTTGGGCCTCTCTGGATTTCTTGGACTCAGGTGATTATTTTCTTCTCCATTTTAGGGAAGTTTTCAACTATTATCTCCTCAAGTATTTTCTCATGGTCTTTCTTTTTGTCTTCTTCTGGGACTGCTATGATTCGAATGTTGGGGCATTTAACACTGTCCTGGAAGTCTCTGAGATTGTCCTCATTTCTTTTAATTCGTTTTTCATTTTTCCTCTCTTATCCATTTATTTCTACTATTCTATCTTCTACTTCACCAATCCTATCTTCTGCCTCCGTTATTCTACTATTTGTTGCCTCCAGAGAGTTTATGATCTCATTTATTACATTATTCTTTATATACCTACTCTTTTTTTATTTCTTCTAGGTCCTTATTAACCTTTCTTTTTAAACCTTTCTTGCATCTTCTCAATCCTTATCTCCAGGCTATTTATATGTGATTCCATTTTGGTTTCAAGATTTTGGATCATTTTCACTATCATTACTTAGAATTCTTTATCAGGTAGATTCCCCATCTCTTCCTCTTTTGTTTGGTTTAGTGGGCATTTATCCTGTTCCTTTACCTACTGGGTATTCCTCTGTCTCTTCATCCTGTTTATATTGCTGTGTTTGGGGTGGACTTTCTGTATTCTGGCAGTTTGTGGAGTTCTCTTTATTGTGGAGTTTCTCCACCGTGGGTAGGGTTTTACAGTTGGCTTGTCAAGGTTTTCTGGCTAGGGAAGCTCCTGTCGGTGTTCTGGTGGGTGGAGCTGGATTTCTTCTCTTTGGAGTGCAATGAATTGTCCAGTAATGAATTATGAGATGTCAATGGGTTTGGAGTGACTTTGGGGAGCCTGTATATTGAAGCTCAGGGCTGTGTTCCTGTGTTGCTGGAGAATTTGTGTGGTATGTCTTGCTCTGTAGCTTGTTGGCCCTTGGGTGGTGCTTGATTTTAGTGTAGGTATGGATGCATTTGTTGAGCTCCTGTCAATTAATGTTCCATGGGGTCAAGATTTCTCTGGTGTTCTCAGGATTTGGACTTAAGCCTCCTGCTTCTGATTTTCAGTCTTATTTTTACAGTAGTTTCAAGATCTCTCCATCTCCTTTTGAAGACAAGAGGCTGTTTTTCTGGGTGCCTGATGTCCTCTGCCAGCATTCAGAAGTTGGTTTGTGGAATTTACTTAGTGTTTAAATGTTCTTTTGATAAATTTGTTGGGGAGAAAGTGGTCTCCCTTTCCAATTTCTCCATCATTTTAGGACTTCCTCTATTATATCCTTTGCATCTGAAGATGGAGAAGCTCTATAAAGTCAGAAAAAAAAAATCCCAGCAGCTGGCTGTGGCTTAGATTTTGAATTATTTCAAACTTTATAATAAGTTATAATATTTTAATTATACTCAATAAATATTAATATAATTTTATTTATAAAATTAAATTTAATAATCATTATAATAATTTATATTGTTTATAATACATAATTTATAATAATTTTGAATTATTAAAAAATTCAAACATAAATTGAAGAAAGTAGGGAAAACCACCAGACCATTCAACTATGACCTAAATGAAATCCCTTATGGTTACACAGTGGAAGTGACAAATAGATGCAAGAGATTAGATCTGATAGATTACAGTGCCTGAGCAATGATGGACAGAATTTCATAAGATTGTACAGGAGTAGGTGACCAAAACCATCCTTAGAAGAAGAAATGCAAAAAAGGCAAAATGGCCATCTGAGGAAGCATTACAAACAGCTGAGAAAAGAAGAGAAGCAAAAGGCAAAGAAGAAAATGAAAGATATACCCATCTGAATGCAGAGGTCCAAAGAATAGCAAGAAGAGATAAGAAAGCCTTTCTAAGAGAACAGTACAAATAAATTGAGGAAAATTATAGAATGGGAAAGCCTAGAGATCTCTGCAAAAATTAGAAATATCAAGGGAATATTTCACACAAGGATGGTCACAATAAAGGACAGAAACAGTATGGGCCTAATAGGAGCAGAAGATATCAAGAAAATGTGGCAAGAATACACAGGAGAACTCTACCAAAAGATCTCAATGACCTAGGTAACCATGATGGTGTGATCACTCATCTAGAGACAGACATCCAAACTTGACTTAGAATGTAAAGTCAAGTGGCCTTAGGAAGTATCACTATGAATAAAGCTAGTGAAGTTGATGGAATTCCAGTTGAGCTATTTGAAGTCCTAAATGATGATCCTGTTAAAGGGCTGCTGCTTGCAATGCAGGAGACCTGGTTTCGATCCCTGAGTCAGGAAGATCCCCTGGAGAAGGAAATGACAACCCACTCCAGTGCTCTTGTCTAGAAAATTCCATGGATGGAGCAACCTGGTAGGCTACAGTCCATGGGATCGCAAAAAATCGGACGCGACTGAAGAACTTCACTGGTTAAATAAAGGGCTGCGCTCAATATGCCTACAAATTTGGAAAGCTCAGCAGTTGTCATATGACTGAAAAAGGTCAGATTGAATTCCCATCTCAAAAAAGGGCAATACAAAAGAATGTTCAAACTACCACATGATTGCACTCATTCCACATCATAGGAAAGTAGTGTTCAAAATTCTCCAAGCTATTGAGAGAGTCAATTCTTAAGTAGCTTGTTAAGAAGTCTGGGGTCCCCAAGGAAGAGGAAGGGGTCTGAGGCTCTCAAGGAAAAGATATGGGTCTGGGGTTCTCAAGGAAGAGAAAACGACAAAGGTTTGTTTGTATGGTTGGTTTTCTAAATTGCTTTGCCTTAGTCAGTATAATAACGTATCCTATATTAAGGACATATTTCTCCTTAACAAGGAAGTGGCAATCCACTCCAGCACACTCACCTGGAAAATCCCATGGACGGAGGAGCCTGGTAGGCTACAGTCCATGGGGTCACAAAGAGTCGGACGTGACTGAGTGACGACACACCTCTCCTTAACAAGAACCTTCTGACTAATCTTGCTATCTTGTTCTGTTGTGGGAGTGGGTTTGATAAAAACATATAAGCCTTGATAAGATTAATAAGTGGGGTACTCTTCATTCCCCTTCTTGTCTATGTCAGAAGCTTTCTCTCTCCCTTTTTATACTTTAATAAAATGCTGCTACACAAAAGCTCTTGTGTGATCAAGCCTGGTCCCTGGTCCTGAAGCTAAATCTTTGGAGATCACGAATCCGACATCCTATCACTAGGCTTCAGCAGTACATGAACTGAAAACGTCTAGATGTTCAAGCTGAATTTAGAAAAGGCAGGGGAACCAGAGATAAAATTGCCAACATCCATTGGATCATAGGAAAAGGAAGAGAATTCCAGAAGATCTACTTTTGCTAAAGTCGTTGACTGTGTGGATCACAAAAACCTGTTGAAAATTCTTCAAGAAATAGGAATATCAGACCGCCTTACTCACCTCCTGAGAAATCTGTATGCAGGTCAAGAAGCAACAGTTAGAACCAGAAATGAAACAATGGACTGGTTCAAATTGGGAAAGGAGCATTTCAAGGCTGTAAAATGTTGTCCTGATCATTTAACTTTTATGAAAAGTACATCATGTGAAATGTCGGGCTTGATGAAGCACACACTGGAATCAAGATTGTTGGGATAATTATCAATAACTTCAGATAGGCAGATGTACTACCTTTATGGCAGAAAGTGAAGAGGAACTAAAGAGCCACTTGATGAAGGTGAAAGAGGAGTGTGAAAAAAAAAAAAACTGGCTTAAAACTCAATACTAAAAAAAAAAAAAAAAAAAAACATAAAACCTAAGATCATGGTAACTGTTGGCATCACTTCATGGCAAACAGATTAGGAAGCAATGAAATACTTTATTTATTGGGCTCAAAAATCACTGCAGATGGTGACTGTAGCCATAAAAGTAAAAGATGCTTGCTCCTTGTAAGAAAAGCTATGACAAACTTAGATAGTATACTAAAAAGCAGACATTACTTTGTCAATAAAGATCAAAAAAGTCAGAGCTATTGTTATTCCAGTAGTCATATATGAATGTGAGATTTGGACCATAAAGAAGACTGAGCACTGAAGAATTGATGCTTTTGAAGTGTGGTGTTGGAGAAGACTTTTGAAAGCCCCTTGGACTGCAAGATCAAACGAGTCAATCCTAAAGGGAATTAACTATGATATTCTTTGGAAGGACTGATGCTGAAGCTGAAGCACCAATAATTTGGCCATTGGATGAGAAGAGCTGACTCATTAGAAAAAAACATGATGCTGGGAAAAATTGAAGGCAGGAGGAGAAGGGGAAAACAGAGGACTAGATGGTTGGATGGCATCACTTACTCATTGGAATGAGTTTGGGGAAGCTCCAGAAGATGGTAAAGGACAGGAAACCTGGCATGCTGTAGTGCATGGGATCACAGAGAGTCAGACACGACTAAGTGACTGGACAACATCAACAATAGTTCTAAAACCATAGGCATTAGAGAGTATCTGCTATGTAATCATGAATGGTTTGGAACCAAAATTCCAACAGACCTCTTTCAGATATCTTGGAAAATCTGTCTCATTAAATGACATCTAATTCAATTCAGGGAATCTTTACTTTCAAGCCATCAGGTGAAGTGTTGGTCCAGTCAGAGCTGCATACTTTTTTACGTGTGTCACGTGAATCTAAGAATGTATTTCCTGGAGTTCAGTGGCACAGGCATTGGTTAGAATAACTTGATATGAGGTTTTCTGATAAGACTGAAAAAGCATTTTCTGGAGATGTCTAATTCAAAAGACAAATCTTCACGTTATATGGTGCTTATGTAATGTCTTTATCTCCCAAGAGGATACTGTGAAAAGATACCTCTACTAAAGCATGGCTATTTTTAATAGAAGGAATTAGAACTTTGCAATAGTGGAACATCTCTCCTTTTATCAGTTGTAGATAAAAAGAGGCATGAACCAAGGGCATTGAGTGTCTTGTGACTATCTCATAGGGTGAAATTTTATGAGGTCCAGGAGTGTATCTGAAATTTAGGAGGACCAAAGGCAACATTTTGGCCAAAGTAGGTCCTCTTTCACTTTTTCCAATTGAGTCTCAACAATGTTGCTACTGTGTTTAACTAAAATAGGGGATTCAGGTTGGGAAGTTCAGATAAAGTGTAATAAAACAAGCCAAACAGAAGAGACTTATCAAAGCGCTTAGCTAGTTAGATGGGTTCCTCCATCATCATGAAGTTCAAGAGGCATTCCCCAACTTAAGGTAGTGTTTTCCAAAAGGAATTTATTCGTAGAAGAAGCACTAGTCTGGCTACAAGGGAAGGCTTTAGCCCAATGAAAAAGTACAGATCATGACTAAAATATATGTATGTCCACTAGGAAGAGGAAATTATATGAAATTTATTTCCCAGGAGTCAATTGGCCCATTCAATAGTTTAAAATGTCTGGAGCTATATGAGTTTACATGGATTGTATTTGGATAAGTGGGGCAAGTGAAGGAAATGCTTTTTATGGCCTCGTTACTATTTTCCCACCTATATTGATTGATGGAGGTTATACTTTTCCCAATAAACCAGTAGTTAAATGCATGTATAAGGTTGAGGAGTGGGAGTTTTTGAGTCTCTGGTATTTGGTCAGAGTGGTTATTTGATCCATAGTAGAGCTTTCTCTTTTTTTATCAGACCAGTAATTGCAAATCTTATTTTATTTTTCTGAGGCCAATTGTTAGACTACTCTAACCAGTTCTCCTAAGTTATTATTTGAAGAAAGAGCCCTTTGCACCACAATAGAAGTTTGGCTGCAGTTTGTCTCTCTAATGGCAGCATTCCCTGTAGATATAACAGTAATTTTACTTAGCTTCCAGAAAGTCAAGTTTAGTGTGTTTAGAATCTTAATAGCTAAAGTGTCTGGTAAAAGTACCACCTTTGGTAATTCCTGAGCATAGGAGACATTCAAAATTTTATTTTCCCTGGAAGTTAGTAATTCATGTTGCTTCCACAACATTCTGAAATTATGAGCTACTCTGAAAGTTTTTCTACTATCAGGATAAATATTTGTAGCTTTGTTTTTGTCTAAAGTACAATCTAGTGTAAGAGTGTGTGACTTAGACTGGTTGGCTGAGGAATCCATTACTAAAGATACTGCCTTGACAAAGTCAAAATAATATTTCAGTAGCACATCCAGCATGACTTTCGCTATTATTGCCTTTTAAATAAGAACCTCCAGTGAGAAGTCAGTGGAATTTCCTGTAGATCCCCACAAGGATGATGGTTCATCAGCAAGAAGTCATGAAAGGACTCCATGTGCAATGGAGGAGAGAAGAGTGGCCACGTGAAGGTACTTATAATACAAAATATGTGAAAAGCAATTAGCAGAATAACTTCATAGGGGGTGAAGCAGCTGGCTGAGAATCATTGAGTGTTATGTGAATTCTGGAGGGCTCTGCTTTGTTAGGTACAGGAATGATTAAAGAGGCTACCACAACAATATTCTTGGTGACCTTAACCAAAAAAGCAGTGGTTGTAATGATTATAAGGCAAGACAGTGTCCTGTGTCACATGATCCAGTTACTGGCTGAAGGATCTTTTGGGTAAGGAGACTTATTCTTTGTATAAGGGAATATACTTATTCATTCCCCTGATATGAATAAGCAGCCCAATGGCATCCCCTTCCTTTTTTATATACAACAAAGAAAAGGGGAATCTGATAATTGGGAAGACCAATAACAGGTAGGTTCATTAAACTCTTCTTTAAGACTATGAATTTTATGCTATCCAGATTTCCTCATTAAATTGGGTTGGATTTTTTATTGTTGAGTAAAACATAGAGAGGTTTGGTCATAAGAAAAGGTTTTGAAACACATTTTAGACAATAACCAGCCAACCAAAGAAAACTTCTCTGTTGGCACTTAATTTGGGGTTTTGGAAAACTTAAGACACTGTACAATCTTTATGGACCTAGGTGTAGTACTTGTTTTGATATAAAATATCCTAAATTTAAAACCTGGGTTTGGGCAATTGCAATTTTTCTTTGCCAACCTTATGTCCCTTTAAGACTAAAATGTTTTAGAAATGAATGCTGTCTTCACATGAAGAGGCTTGAGAAGGGAAGCAAAGAAGCAAATCATCCATCCACACATTGGTAATTACCATCTACACAGAGGTGGCAAAGAAAACTACAGGGAATTTTATGTCATCCAAATCAAATCTAAGGATTTGGGAGAAATAAGAATTCTCAGTACAACTCTGAGGTGTTTCCACATGAACTGTTTTTCTTCCCAAGTGAAGGCAAAAAACAGTTGACCATCTTTATCAACTGCAATACTAAAGAACACACACCAAAAATCAATTACAGTGAAGAATTTGCTACTTCAAATGGGAATAGAGGTAATATATGAGGTTAGAAACAACTAGGTGTCAAAGAGTGACGATGTTGTTTATTCCTCAGAGCTCTTGGACAAACCTTCAGGCTTAGCTCTTAGATCTCCTAGCAAGTGTAATGGGAGTATTGCAGAGGCTAGTACAGAGATGATGAGCCTTGTGATAGTCTATTGTTGGTTTCACGTACTGAAAGACATCTTTAGTTATGGGAATTGATTAATTCTGGAAAGATGCCTTGTCGGGCCCACTTGAATCATGATAGGAGGTTCGCTGTGAATTTTCTCAAATCAGTCTGAGATTTTGTCCAAGAAAAGTGAAAGCTGAGTCAATAAACCAAAGATCAGTGCTTCCAGAAGCAATTCTAGTCCTGTCAGAGACAGAATAAAAGATGTTCAAGAGTCATTTATATTATCTGGTGGGTTATGTTGATGACTGCTATTAAATTCTAGGATTAATTACCTCTTTTGAGAGAAGAAAATGTCAACATGCTTGTTCTCTAAGAAGTTTTAGCCTAATAAAAGGTTATGATGGATAAACTAGAAAGAATGTATCTCTCAAAAGAACTGGGGAGAAGAGAGAGAGAGAGAGAAAATAGATTCAGAAA
Organism: Kobus ellipsiprymnus; assembly: GCA_006410655.1. Taxonomy (NCBI): domain Eukaryota; kingdom Metazoa; phylum Chordata; class Mammalia; order Artiodactyla; family Bovidae; genus Kobus; species Kobus ellipsiprymnus. The sequence continues at coordinate 314,226 of SJYR01002119.1, read as the reverse complement.
CAGGAGCATCTTGAGGTTCACTAAAGATCAATCCCCATGATTTTAGCAGTTTTAATAATCTGAGTTGGAGCTCTTTCATGGTAGTGGGATTAAGCACTGATACTGTGGCTTCAGTCAGTCAGGACTGGAAGAAAATGATCCTGAATGTGGAGAAATGTTTTTTTCAAGCTGTCTAAGGGAAAATATTGGGAAAACCACCTACATTTCCTCCAAGTCTCATCATTAAGAGTTGAGAAGAATTTAATAGCCTGGCTAGAAGGCTGGATCATCAAAAAAAGCAAGCGAGTTCCAGAAAAAAATCTACTTCTGCTTTATTGACTTTGCCAAAGCCTTTGACTGTATGGATTACAATAAACTGGAAAATTCTGAAAGAAATGGGAATACCAGACCACCTGACCTGCCTCTTGAGAAACCTGTATGCAGGTCAGGAAGCAACAGTTAGAACTGGACATGGAAAAACAGATTGGTTCCAAATAGGAAAAGGAGTACGCCGAGGCTGTATATTGTCACCCTGCTAATTTAACTTATATACAGGTTGCATCATGAGAAATGCTGGGCTGGAAGAAGCACAAGCTGGAATCAAGATTGCAGGGAGAAATATCCATAACCTCAGATATGCAGATGACACCACCCTTATGGCAGAAAGTGAAGAGGGACTAAAATGTCTCTTGATGAAAGTGAAAGAGGAGAGTGAAAAAGTTGGCTTAAAGCTCAAAATTCAGAAAACAAAGATCATGGCATCTGGTCCGATCACTTCATGGGAAATAGATGGGGAAACAGTGGAAACAGTGTAAGACTTTATTTTTGGAGGCCCCAAGGTCACTGCAGATGGTAACTGCAGCCATGAAATTAAAAGACACTTACTACTTGGAAGGAAAGTTATGACCAAACCTAGATAGCATATTGAAAAGCAAAGACATTACTTTGCCAACAAAGGTCTATCTAGTCAAGGATATGGTTTTCCCAGTAGTCATGTATGGATGTGAGAGTTGGACTGTGAAGAAAGCTAAGTGCCAAAGAATTGATGCTTTTGAACTGTGGTGTTGAAGAAGACTCTTGAGAGTCCCTTGGACTGCAAGGAGATCCAACTAGTCCATTCTAAAGGAGATCAGTCCTGGCTGTTCTTTGGAATGAATGATGCTAAAGCTGAAGCTCCAGTACTTTGGCCACCTCATGCAAAGAGTTGACTCATTGGAAAAGTCTCTGATCCTGGGAGGGATTGAGGGCAGGAGAAGGGCATGAGAGAGGATGAGATGGCTGGATGGCATCACCGACTTGATGGACGTGAGTGTGAGTGAACTTTGGGAGTTGGTGATGGACACGGAGGCCTGGCGTGCTGTGATTCCTGGGGTCACAAAGAGTCGGACATGACTGAGTGACTGACCTGAACTGAACTGACTGAGAAGGCTGAAGGTGTCCAAATCACTTAAATTTGTTAAAAATCGCTTTTTCAGGGACCTGGCTCTTTGTAACCATAGCAGAAACAAGAAGGGGTTTTGTTTCACTTAGGAGGCTTCATTTGATCGGGTTGGATATTAAGCAGTTTGATGACTTTCATTGGAGGTGGCTCATCCAGAGTGTGAGAGAAATCTGGGATGGACAGCTTCCCATTCCCCTATGGCTTTCTTTATCAAAAGGGGGAAGGCCTTTGTTCAGCCCATTAATAAACATAGTTAAAAGCTACACAAATGGAATCGATATCTAAAGGAAGAAAAGGAAGACCAGAATTTTCTTTTTCTTTTTTTTGTTTAATTTGCTTTGGTCTTGTGTGTGACTTGTTCCCTGCCCAGTGACTGAACTCACACCTTGGCAGTGAAAATGTGGGGCCCTAACTTCTGGACCACCGAGTAATCCGCCCCCCCCCCAATTTTTTTTTAAAACAATCTGAAGTCAATTTTAATAGTCATGAACTAGTTTATTAAATGTTTGTGTGAAAGCCTGAATCAACAGAATTGGGAAGAGCCCTAGGGATCAGCCTGATAATGTCCTTATTGACAATTGCTCAAGCCTGATAATATAACAAATTAGTAGGCTGATTCTGGAGACTTTCCCAGTTAGTGGTTTTTACTTAATGTTGTGTCTGCCCTTCACTGACAATTTCTGTGGCTCAGTCACTCACTTTTGTCCTACTCTTTGCAACCCCATGGACTGTAGCCCCCAGGGCTCCTCTGTTCATGGAATTCTCCAGGCCAGAATACTGGAGTGGGTAGCTATTCCCTTCTCCAGGGGATCTTCCCAATCCAGGGATTGAACCCATGTCTTCCTCATTGCAGGGGGATTCTCTACCAACTGAGCCACCAGGGAAGCCCAGAGAATTAGCATGGGGTGGGAGGATGTTAAGGATATATTGCAGGTGTAGGTAGTACAGAAAGTAAGGAAGAGTATATGGTTCCAGAGGTGGAGTCTGACCATAAGGATCCTGCGGAGAGGAAGATGGTGCCAGATTGGAAGCCTGAAATGAAAATCCAAAGAAAAAGAGCCTGAGATTTTGTGAGCCATTTCATCTTTCACTAATTACTTGTCTGCCTTGGTTAATCTTAAGATCTTGTTTTTCAGAAAGGCAACTTTAGACTCCTGATAATTTTGGGAAGGTTCAAAGTACCAATTAAAATAAGCATTCCACTCAGCTCTGAAAATTTTTCAGCTATCATAGTCCATTTCAGTTTTTAGGAAATTAAATTTGAAGATTTCAAAAGTTCCCCATGATGGCCACTGATACTCTAAATTGCTTTTGCTCAGGTCAGTCTAACTAAAGTTAGAAATGTGAATAAAAACAAATGCAATTTTAAGCTTAAAATAAGACAGAGTTCCTGTGTGGAGTGGGAGGAATGGGGGCTTCAAAATATTAAATAACTGGAATTCCATTTCTTAGAGTCTTTTCCTCCTGAGTAAAGAAGAATTTCCAAACAGCCTACAGCACACATGGTTTAATTCAAACAGCTGGCAAACAAATCCCAAGTTCAAAGGAGAGATCTTGGTCCCAGTGGAGTCAGGCTGAAAGCTTTCTCTTTCCTTTTTTTTTTTCTCCCAGTCTCCAGAAGACAGCCTTTCCAAAAGAATCAGCTGAAAGCTGAAAAACCTGGCACTGTTTCAGAGAAACAGCTCATCTTCCCATAGGAATCTGCTGAAGACTAACCAGTTTCAGGATAAGCAGCTCGTGTTCCAAAGGAAATTGTATGAAGGCTAGCCAGCTTCAGTGAAACAGTCTGGTCTCAAATCAGACCAAAGTGCCAAATGAGTACTCACATGGAGAACAAGGCTTTAACCAAAAAGAAGAAACCTTTAAATAGATCTTGAATAAAACTTGTTGTTAATGCTGCTGCTAAGTCGCTTTAGTCATGTCTGACTCTGTGCGACCCCACAGATGCCATCCCTGGGATTCTCCATCCTCCTGGAGTAGGTTGCCATTTAACTTGGAGAGCTTCAGAAAGCAAAGAGAATGTGAGCTTTGTTGTATTAGACATGTTCAAACTCCAGGGTTGACAAGAAAAGCAGTAAATACCAATGGGCTCCATTGTGGGTATCACACCTGTTTGCTCACCAAAGCAGATATTCAGGCTCCTCTCGGGTCCTAGTGCAGGCCAACAAAATACTGACCTGAAATGAACAGACTGACAGATTTCTCCAGCAAGATGGACTTATTCAGAATCAGCAGAGAATGGCAAGTTGAGATCTGGAATCATGGCGAACCACATGTTAAGTCCCAAACAGCAAAGGGAAGGAGAAGGCTTTTATAGAAAGGAAAGGAAGGTTGTGTGGGGGCTCTAGTACACAAAGAATCTGTGATTTGTCCCTGGCTGAGTCCTCGCCAAGAATGCTTTTCACTGACTCAGCTGTTGTCACAGGGAATGAGAGCTCCCCTTGCTGGTCTCCCAAATCTACTTAACTGATATTTCTGTTTATTTTTTGAAATTATAATCATCAAGAGGATAGGCATCTTTGTTTTCTTCACTGTTGTGCAATTGTTTAGCACAGTATGTGAAACTTAGTAGGTGCTCGATATATATGTTTGTATATGTATATATATATAAATTGCTGTGGAGAAAGAAATGGCAACTCACTCCAATACTCTTGCCTGGAGAATCCCATGGGCAGAGGAGTACAGACCATGGGGTCACAAGAGTAGGACACAGCTTAGTGACTAAACGACGACCACCACCATATATTGCTGAATAAGTAAATGAAAGAATGATGATTGTAAGTTTTATAAACTGAAATATGGGGAAATTGAGTCATTTATTGGTGGGGAAAGAATATGGGAAAAGCAACTTTGGGATGGAGTAGGAAAGGGGCTCAAGAGTTAGTTCTTGGCATTTTAAATTTGATAAAACTTGCTAAACTGTCAAGTGATGAAGCTGTGAAAACAAATATTGTGGTTTGGAGGTCAAAGAAGGGATTCAACTATTGATATAAATTTAAGAGTTATTTTAATGGAGATCATCTACGAAGCTCTGAGAATAAATGAAATTTTAATTTATACATTATGGCAACACTTTTAGATGATGGAAATGAAGAATCATAAAATGAAAATACAAAAAAGTGGGAGGGAGAAGGAGTGGAGTCCAAGAAGGCAGGATAAGAAGGCGTTCTAAGAAGGAGAATTTGTGACATATGCTGCATATAGATGTGAGAACACTGGACAACAGTCACTGTGATCATCCTACAGAGCTGCAGAAAGGATCAGAATCCCATCCTGGCCCAGCAGTCAAAGGAAGTACAATTCAATACTTCAACGCTGCTCCGTTCTTGCATCCATGGGACTCTCTATATTTTATGTCCCCGTGCATATGTGGTAAGGGGTGGTAAAGAAGACAAGTCCTAAAATTCTTATTTATTTATCTGGATGTGCCAGATATGAGGTATGAGGAATCTTCAGTCTTTATTGAGGCATATGGGATCTTTAGTGTTAGTCACTCAGTCGTGCCCGACTCTTTGCAACTCCATGTACTGCAGCCCTCCAGGCTCCTTTGTCCATGAGATTTTCCAGGCAAGGATACTGGAGTGGGTTGCCATTTCCTTCTCCAAGAGATCTTCCCAACTCAGGGATGGAACCCGGGTCTCCTGCACTGCAGGCAGATTCTTTACCAACTGAGCTACAAGGAAACCCCATGGGATCTTTAGTTGCAGCATAAAATTTTTGATAAGAGTAAGATCAGAGTGGCTTTCTATTCTCTGTCCCCTAAGTTTTAAAAGAAAACTATTTTCTTTCTCATCTCTTTCAGCCTGAAAGTCAGGGAAAATATTCTTTCTCAATATAACTTTTCCCAAGTATTGTATTCTTATTCATAAGCTGAGCTTTTTGAACTCAAAAGCCTAAGGTAACTGCCATTAATTACTGTTTCCCTAGATATTCCATGTAAGAGTGATTGGGATTGGTACAGTCACAGTTTTACATCTTGTTAATATAATACCTGGGAAAACTAAACCATCCTGCCACAATCATATGGTCCACAGATCTGTCATTTGGAAGGCAGATCCAAAACATGTTTTTTCACCCCAATATTATCCTCCTCCTAGATCATCTTGAATAACCATATCTGAAAAATAAAAAAAATCTCTCACACATGAGGAATTTTTGTGGCTGCCCCAGAAGAATAATCATCTGATTTTGACTTCTCCTCACAGTGTCTATTTTACAAAAGCAGTAGGGCAGAGTCATTAAGAACTTGGCTTTGGAGCTGTAAGTCCAAAACTCAAGCCTAGCTCTTGTAATTACTATTTTGTGATTTCAGGCAAATTATAGATTTTTCATTTTTACAAATTTGATATCATAGTAATACTTATATTTGAGGACTGTGAAGAGGATTAAACATGCAAAAGCATAGAAAAGGCCCTTAGCACGTGACCAACATTCAGTGTATGTTAACTGGGATGATGTCAAATGATTTTATGGTTTCTTGACAGTGTGAGATGAAGGCACATCTCTATGGTCTCTATGTTTTGTGTGTGTGTGTCCTCATCTACTCTTTCAGCCTGTATTTCTGCAAATATTGCCTGGAAAAAGCAAAGTCCCCTCCCCCCAGACCACAGACACACTTAAAATACAGGCAAACATTTGTCAAACAGACACAGGGGAAACACAAGAAATAAGGCTCCACCAACAACAAAATAGGTCTTTTACAATATTAGAGGTCCCTTGCCTTTCTTATGGGGCTTCCCAGATAGTTCAGTGGTAAAAACTCCTCCTGTCAGTGCAAGAGATGCAAAAGCTATGGGTTTGATCTGTGGATCAGGAAGATGCCCTGGAGCAGGAAATGATATCCCACTTCTGTATTTTTGCCTGGAAAATTTCATGGACTGAGGAGCCTGGTGGGCTACAACTTATGGGGTGGCAGAGTTGGACAAGACTGAGTGACTGAGCACACACAGTTCTTTCTTAAATGTCTCAAACAATGCTAAGAGTTAAAACAATAGTGCTTCCCCTTGTTTAAAAGTCTCAAAAACATTTAAATATATATATTTCAATTGTCAGCTACAGAAATGCATTCTAGGAAGTGATGATATTTGATTGCTCTGAAAATTTTATTCTCTGAAACTTTTTGACTAGCAATTATAATTTGATCAACCTCTAGAGATCTCCCCTTTGACACTGTTAATCCCTTCAGTTAACTATCTTGGTCTCCTGTTTTTTAACACTTGAAAGACAATTTTCTCACTATCTGTTCACTTCTTATTTTTTTTAAATCTCCCTTATGCTTCCACTCTCCTCCTAAAATAACTTTTTAAAAGATGTCCAGCATTCTCCTTATGACAACTTCAAAAGGCCCTATATGTCTCTCTTTCTCTAATATCTAGGATAGAATTTTAGTTCTCCATTTTATTAGTTGTATGACTTTGGTCAACCTATTACAATTTTGTAAATATCAGATTTTTACTTATCAGAATTGTTTTAAAATATTTCTGAAAACACACAATATAGTAAAACACCAATAAAAAATGATATTCCTTTTTCAATATGTTTATCCTGCCTTCCTTTCTTTGACTCAAATATCTTGGCTCTGAATCGCTCCTTGAGAATATATTCTTTTGGCTTCCCAGACTCTACATCCTCCAGCTAACTCCCTTGCCTGTCTTTCACTGTTCCAGCCTTGTTTTTGTATATAAAGTGAATTCATTTTTAATGGCACCATGTGACTCACCCTCAGTTTTTCCCAGTCTCTCTCCTATTGACCTATTCCACTGTGTTGATAAGCTAGGTCTGTAATTTCAAATTTTATCTGGCTCAAATGAATATCTTCATCTTGATAAAAAATCAATTCTTCATTTTTGTCATTTCCATAGAAGCCTTAATCAAGTCTATTTCAACTCCTCTTGCCGTGAATCCAAGCATAACTATGACAAAGCATGTCATTATTTGATCAGTATTAAATATTGAAGAACATTTTTGAACTGGTTATTGTTCCAATATCTCAGCATCAAATTGATTTTACATTAAAGAATAGCTCTGATCAGGTCATTCTCCATATCAAAAATGGTCATTGTCTTGTAAAACCTAACACTGCCTGTGGTATTACTTAATCATCTTCTTAATATTTTTTTATTCTATTAAACAATAGATAGATGCTATCATGTTTATAGATTAAGAGAATATAGTGAAGTGAGTATTTCCTCTCATTTCTCAAATGAATGTCAGGAAGATTAAGCAGACTATGTAAGAACAGAGGACTTTTCATTCCTTCTTCGGAAATACATACTTTAAAATCTGTGCTCTCTCTACAGTATTATATCACTTCCAAGACAAAATTGGCATCTGCTTCCAAGGTCCATAAACTGTAACTACCTTGGCATCCATCTTTGAATCTTGTTTCAGTTATATTTCCACTCATCCTCAAATATTATTACTATACCAACCTGTGTAAACAACTTTCTGGAAAAAGAAAAAGAAAAGTTGTAGAGACAGACACAGAAACAGAGACATGCACAGGAATGCATGTCTCTTTTGTAGACTTGGAAATTTATGGATGTAAATTATAACTTGATAAATATGGCTTTTCAAAAACTACCTAAAACATCATTTGATAAGTGAGGTTTTCTAGATAAACAGAACCACTAAGAGATCATATTTTTTTGTTGTTCAATCATTAAGTCATGTCTGACTCTTGTGACCCCATTGGCTGTAGCCCTCCAGGTTCCTCTGTCCATGATCATATACATATATGATTCGATTTACTATAAGTAATTGGTTCCTTCCACTTATAGAAGGTGACAAATTCCAGGATCTGCAGGGTAAGTTGGCAAGCTTTCCATTCAGAATCCAAAGGCCTAAGCAGCAGGAGAGCTAATGGAGTGGTTTCAGTCTGAAGAATGGCAGATGACAGACCCAGAAGAGCAATATTTCAGTTTGAGTCCAAATTCAGGAGAAAGTCATTGGCCCAATTCAGAGGCAGTCAGGCAGAAGAATTATTTTACTTAGGAGAGGGTAAACTTTTTGGTTTACTTAGGCCACCAGCTAATTGGATTATCCCCAACCTCATTCAGGACAACAATCCTCAGTCTACCTGTTTAAATGTTAATCTCACCTGAAAACATCAAGAGCAATGCTTGACTAAATATATGGGCATTCTGTAGCCCAATCAAGCTGACACATAAAATTAACCATCACAACCATTCATAATCATATCCCTTAATATTTGTGTTACAGACTTCAACATGTAAAAACACAATACTTATCCATGTATCAATAATCATGTAATTTAGGAAGAAAATTTCAATAAAGATATTATTTAAGCATTCTCATTAATATTAGAAAGATGTTTGGAAACATTTGTGTATTTTAAAATTTAAAGAAAATCAAATTGTTAGAAGAACAAATAAAAATGAATAATTTCTAATAGGTGATTTTTATTGTGCTTGATGCTAACATTTTTACAAGATACACCACTTTATCCTCAAAATAATCTTACCAAGTAAGTATTAATAATAGCATTGTAAATTAATAATCAGATAATTACACTAAATAATTTTCCATAGTTCAAATTGTAAGTACTGATTGGACAATCATAACCCAGCTTCATAATATGGGTTGTATCTAGTTTTGCTGGCAATAGCAATGTTATTTGGAGGAGGTTAAACATTTAAGATTCACTCAGATATTGTTCCCTATATTCCAACATATATTTAATGAGATTTACCGGTTTTCATGATTTTTTTTTTTAATAATTTTTATTTTTACTTTAGTTTACTTTACATTACTGTATTGGTTTTGCCAAACATTGACATCAATTCACCACGAGTGTACATGCGTTCCCAAACACGAATCCCCTCCCATCTCCCACCCCATATCATCCCTCTGGGTCCTCTCCCTGCACCAGTCCCAAGCATCCTGCATCCTGCATCAGACATTGACTGGCGATTCGTTTCTTACATGATAGTATACATGTTTCAATTCCATTCTCCCATCTCATCCCACCCTTTCCCTCCCTCCCTCCCCTAGAGTCCAACTGTTCACTCTATAGATCTGAGTCTCTTTTGTTGTCTCGCATACAGGGTCATCATCCCTATCTTTCTAAATTCCATATATATGCGTCAGTATACTGTATTGGTGTTTTTCTTTCTGGCTTACTTCACTCTGTATAATCGGTTCCAGCTCCATCCATCTCCTTAGAACTGATTCAAATGTATTTGTCAGTTTTTTAATAGAATATTTAAGCTATTTTGGGGGGTTCTTAGAAACACAAGTAACACACATATGTGTGTTTTAACTTAGCAGTAAATGTAATTCAGCTAGAAATGGATTGTCTATACAATAAGTAGATAGTCTTTGGAAAATACAGATTTTTAAAATTACTTTTATTCAGGAAATTGGTGATTTGCATTCTTTGCATTTTTAGTAGAAGGATTATGATACCTTGATAACCTGAGTGTTCCTCCATGGAAAGTGAATGCCACAGACAAATCTATATAGGCTGCCAGGTAAGAAACCTGTTTTATTAATTTAAAAATGCCAACACAAAAGAAACAAGTATGAAAGATTAAAGAAAAATATATGTGATATTATTATTTCATCATGTGGATACATCAATGCCTGAAGTTAGCTTTATTTTTTAACAAGTTAATAAATATCCTTTTTGGCTTAAAACAAGCAAGTAAAAAAAGAAAATGCCAATTGCGATTTAAGGCAGATTTTGAAGATTAGTTCATTGGAAAGAAGTTGTAAAATAATATGTATAAACAATTATTTAAATTGGAATTGAGCCAGAGTCGAAGGATTAGCAACATACTTAAAAAATGGTTGACCAGTGTTTTTTAACTGCAAATTGCCACCTAATTTTATATTACTAGTGTGTTCCATTTAAAAATTTCACACACACTGACATGTATAATATAATGTGTGAAATAGCCAGTTGGTAAGAAGTTGATACATAGCACAGGGAGCTCAGCTTGGTGCTCTGTGACTACCTAGAGGAGTTGATGAGGGGTAGGGGTGGGAGGGAAGTAAAAGTGGGAGGGGATATGTGTATACTTTATGGCTGGTTCATATTGTACTGAAGAAACCAACACACTATTGTAAAGAAATCATTTGCCAATTATAAATAATAAAATTTAAAAATCGACAATAAAATTAAATATCATTTTTATAAAGAAGTTGATA
>SJYR01002119.1:284345-296573 GCA_006410655.1 Kobus ellipsiprymnus | reverse complement strand
AATATCTGTTAGATATTAAATCAGTAATGTCACCTGCCAAGTCATCTCACTTAGAAGGAGAGAAACTTAGTCCCTGGATCTTTCTGTATATGTTTGTTTATTTAGCTAATTTCAACTGAATCTTAACAACCTGGCTGTGCAAGATAATGGATAATATTTCATGGTTTGGATTCTTTTTCATGTAACACTGAAGTTTATTTACCCATTATCATTCATGTTATAATTTATGGATGTGCTTTTTTTTTTTTTAACTTAAAAGTTAGATCCTGAAATTATCTCCCAAAGGACAAATTAATGTACATTTTGTCTACCATGTGAATAGGGTCTAATGTATGTGGAAATTTGACTCAGAGTACTACATAGAATCCATTTTAAGATAGGATAATAAGCATTCACTTAATTGTGATTAAATTTTCTCATTGGCTACTTGTTGGACAAATGCATTGATTTTAAAACTACTCTCATTACTTGGAACAATTTTATCCCCATGCTAGCATAATTTAGCACACTTCCAGGATGCTTTGGTGTACATTGACATCTAGAGAGATAATTAAAAAAAAATCCTCATAAATGGCAACTTCTCTTTATTTTTCTTAGTTTTCATTTTTTACAGATATTGTCAAGTGCAGTTTTAAATAATTCTTGGAATTTTTTCATCTTATTTTAAGCAATAAAGACTCTTTTTAATTTTTATTAAACTTTAATTTTTCTCCAGAAAATTCAGATATCAACTAATTATTTCTATCAATACACTTTGATCATGTTTTACACACTCACATATCCCCCACACACATAAATATATACACAAGTTTTCCCCAGATCCCGTGTTTAATTAATTGTATTAACTTCTTCAACAAAATAGCATTTCCTCAATCATCTGTAAATTGTGCTAAAGCTTTACGTAGGTATGTCAAGGCAAAAGTTGCGCCAGACAAATTTAAATTGGTAAGAAAGGCTTTATAAGGTTATAGCAGTACAGAAGAGAGAGCAGAACCCCTATCAATCCACTTCTGTTGGGGCAACAGTGGAAAGGTTCAACTGCTGGGAACTAGTGATAAAGTTCTTGAAAGAAGTTGACCAATGAGATGCATGTTTCACATTGATATATTCCTGCATTTGCAAACACTCTTCTCTGTGCTGACACCATCAGTGTTTGCTTGTCAAAAACAAGGCTCCCACCCTTCACACGGTGTCACAGCCTTTTTTGATGATTACATTTCAAAGAAATGGCTTCTAGGTTCAAGAGAGAGAGACATACATGGGTCATAAAATTGTCAAAATGGCTCTTAAGATTTGCACCTAAAAGGGGCAGAGAAGAATATTAAATTTACAAGTTTTCTAAAGAAAATGTCCTAAGAAAAGAGAGTTCAGTGTTCAGACTCAGGAAAAACCCCGTCTAAATTTTATCAAGTAGAGTGAAATATTAATACTGCACTATCTCTCAGGTATTGAGTGTTCAACTATGTCAGCTCACTGCTTTGCTTGCCAAAGATAATATAAAGTTCATAAGGTAGGCTTTTGTTTGCTCAACATTCTAAACACCTAGAAAATTGCCTGACATATTTAATATAATTACTTTTCAACAAATATCTGCTGAATAAATGAATTAATTAGGAATGATTTCGCTCCCAATATTTTCATTTTAATAAAACAAATACTAGTCTGTACATTCTTCTAAAGCTGACAAAACTATTCAAAATATTTTTGTCACTACACTATTTCTATGACATTATTAAATATTCAAGCAAGTTAAAATTATTTAAAGAGTAAGAGAAAAAAGGGAGAATGTGAACTAGAGTATATTGAATAATTAGTGAATGCCATCTGATGTCAAAACACTTTATTAAGACATTGCAATCAAATTTTTACCTTTTCCATGTCAATTCTTCACTTCCCTAACCGTTTTCACTCAACAAGCAAGGTTCTACCTTTAAAACACAACTCTGATCCTATCACTCTCCTGATTAAAACCTTTGAGTCACTGTCTCTCCTTCTCTCTCTCTCTCTCAGACACACACACGTACGCACACACACAAGAAATGAGTAGCACACTAATCAAAGTATTTTGCATTTATTAACTCAAATTTTGCTCAAATCAACTCTATGAAGTATTTGCTATTGTTAACGAAAGTTAGGTGTAGTGGGTCTGGGTCCTCACTACTCAAAAGCCAGTAAACAGGCCAAAAGGTGTAAAAGAAAGTTTCCTTCATTTTAGATAATGGCAGTGGGGGTCGGGGGGAGGGTGGCAGACATCTGTCCAAAGGCTGACTCCCCCTCTCCCCTGCTCCTCTACCCCAGCCAAAAAGCAGGGGTGAGAGCATTTATGGACAGAGTCAGGGAGCTGGAGGCACCACATGCCAAAAAAAGTCATCTCTAACAGCTGTCTTCAAACTGGCATTGGTGGTCTGACCAGAATCATCTTAACAGTTACTCTTCAGTTCTGTGGTGCACCATTTCTTTGTGGTCAGTTCTCAAAATTGTTGCAGCTCATGTTCTGGGAACAGCCTAGTCACCATATAGGTAACTTCTCCACCTCGTGTTTTGGTATCTATAAGACAGCTCACATGATATAGCTCAGAATATTATCTATAGCACTTGAGAAAGAACTAAAAGTCCTTGACTATGACCACATTATCACTATTTAGTCTCCTTAGACTTGTTTTCCTTTGTTTCAGCATTTCTCATTTATCGGATTAAAGTTATTCTTTGGGTAAAGCCTTCCACAGGCAAAAGGCAGGCAGAAGACATGGTGGGGTGGGGGTGGGGGTAGTGGCAAGGATCATAAAGTCCCACTTCATTTCTATTACTATTCTCACACTTAAAAGTGAAAAATCTGAAGTACAGAAAAGTTAAGTAACTTCCTAAAAGTTACACAGCTTATCAGTGTCGGGCTCTTCTTGCAACTGCTGTCAGTGTGTGCCCTCAGCTCCTCCCCCACTGAATCTAGCATCCTTATTCTGGTACCCCAGGCCCTGCAGCACCCAGCGCCACCTGCTCTGTCCTCACCCTCTCGGGCTCTCCTCTCCAAAAGCATCCTTCTTCTCTTCAGAGGCACAGCATCCCACCCTTCCTGAGCCCCTTCATTTAACCTAATCCTGCCTAGAATGCTTGACTCCAGAGCCACCATTCTCAGAGGCCACATCCTTATGTCCTTATTCAAGTACTCCTACCTTCTGTCTTCATCACTGCTCCTCGTTCTCCTACTGAGGTCTCCACTTCATCTTATCACAATTTGTGATTATATTGAATGTATGTATGTACTTACACTGATTATTTTCTTGACTTTAGTCTCAATAAAAACAGGAAACATATAACTACTGTGTATCTAGTTATTGCATAGTAGGACTTCAATAAATGTTTACTGAGCAAATAAATGAAATATGGTTATAACTTTCACAAAATTTACAAAACATATAAATGGATGCGTAAATGCATTCAAAATGTGCATGGACTTCATCAGCAGCAGTAATAAGGATTTCTGTTTGGTTGTTTTCTATCAGTTTCTCTCAGGTAGAAACTGAGGTGGAAAATTGTAACAAAATGCAGTTTTCTACCATAGTGTAGTATCAGCTAGACCCAGTCTGGTCCAAATTCAGAATCTTTGGCATCCCCAGTGTTTCTGCCTGGAGCTGCAGGTTACCTGGAAGCCTTCTGCCCAGATGCTGCCACCACTGCAGACGGTGTTGCCGTCCAGAGACACAGCCTCCATGCTGATTCTGCTCTTGGGCTGCTAATCTCACAAATGCTACAGATTCACTATCGCTGCCTTTGTGTACTGGCTCAGGTCCTGGGGCTGCACTTTCATTCCTTTTGTACCCTGGACCCTAAAGAAAACCTTGACCAAAATGTCTTGACCACTCAAAAAATTCAAGCTAGGTAGTATCTCACTGCAGTCAACGGTTGCTTCTGGAGCTCCTTTTTTTACCTGCCTTCTTTTATCCTGGTGGGATTGACAGGAAGCAAACTGCTCCTCTTATTTTTGTTTCCCAGTGGTGGGGTGGGAGTGTGGGTGAGCGTGGGGGTATATTCCTGGTGATTTAGCAGGTCAGCTGGTAAAGGATCCTCCTGCCACTGCAGGAGGCTGTAATGCAAGAGACCCAGATTTGATCCCTGGGTTGGGAAGATAGATCCCCTGGAGGAGAGCATGGCAACCCACTCCATTATGTTTGCCTGGAGAGTAACATGGACAGAGGAGATTGGCCGGTCACAGTCCATAGGGTCCCAAAGAGTAAGGCACTGAGGACCACAGAGGGAGCTCTGAGGCAGGAGCAGGGCTGGGGCAGCACTCCCCTGCTGGAAGTCTGTTTTCCTACCTCTTTCTTCTGATTGGCTCCTTGATGCTGCACTTGATGGTACACTTATTTTTATTTTATTTTATTTTTTTGAATATTCTGACATAAAGTTAAAGTTTGGGTTATCCATAGATGATTTGAGAATACTTTGTGTATAGAAACTGTGGCATCTCAAGTGATCTCCCATAATAGAGTTCAGGCTGTAAATGGACTCAAGGGCTTGACTTTCCCAATCCATTGTTTGTGTGGTATGCCTGACAGGCAGTGGAGACAGATATAGAAGAGATGCTACTTAAATGTAGCTGCCTCCATGGAAAAGAAACTCTCCAGATTCAAACTAGATCACAGGAACAGGCTGGTATATACATTTGTGCTTCTCCCCAAATCATTCTTCTCTAAATATCCATTGAGTGCTACTACACAAAAGGCCCAAAGCTTAGTGCTGGAGATAAAATGTTAGGGAAAAAAGATATGAAACCCCACCCTGTGATTAACTGCATTAGACAATAACATTTTTCCCAATGTTTTCTTCTTCCAAAATTCCTTTTTCTTTTCCTGAATGTGGTGAAAAGAAAATAGGAGAAAGACACACAGGATAAACAGAAACACTGAAGTTGGTGATTATGTATGTCATACATCTTATTCAATTTACTTCTTTCCACACAGCTTTCACAGTTCCATACTGAGAAGGCAAAACCAGTTTTTTTTTTTTTTTTAAACTAGTACCTGTTTATTGTAAATCAAAACATTATCACAAATAAGATTACCTGTACTTGATAGTCTACATGTTTCAATGCCATTGATGGTACATTTAAATGATTCTTTTTTGTCATCTCTCTAAATCTCTTCCTTCACAATCATAAGCTAAATGTTCTGGGGTTTTGAGAATAGTGAGAACCTGGAATATTTAAAACTTCTGAAAGAGACAAGTTTAAGAGGGAGAAAGATACAAAGAAGAAGAAAGTATGTGTTTTAAAGCATTATTCAATTAAAAAACAATGAGCAAATGTGAGTGCCTATTATATTCACATTATTAGAGTAGTGTTGAAAAAAACAACGAGATAAGCATCATGGGAGAAAATGAAGCAGGTGCATTTACAGGAAATAATAAGTACTTTGAATTTAGAGATACAGTTCCATAAAAGTTAAAGGTAGACTGTGTCAAACAACTTGAGTTTGAATTTTGACTCAGTGCTTAATTTGATTTGTGATTTTGGTGAGAAGTTTCTGTATGCTCATGTCAGAAATATTATATTTTTCATATATGTATACATACATGCCAAAACACTTGTTTGGTCATTTGGTGAGTTTCTAACCATTGCTGTCTTTATTAGTGTTATTTTATCCAAAAGTTGACTGAATAGGACAGATGCTTATGATAAAGTCTCCAGATATTTGCTATGTCGTGCCATGTATGATATAGCAGGTATTTACTAAGCAAGAAAGGTTGCAACATATAGACTACTAGAGGGATATTTTGTTAAAATAGCTATCACATAATACACAGTGTTTTTAAATATGCAGAGGATGTTATGCTAAGCAACATAGCAATGAGATTAAACAGACATTTATAACACTGCCCATTTTATCTCTTCAATGGAGGAGAAAGGGGCTAAGATTTGAAAATGGCTGAAAATGGTCACTGCTGGCTGCTTATTGTTCCCACGTTTCCCAAAAAAACAAAAAAGGGTCTAATGTTAAAGCATTGTCCTTAAAAGCCAAAAGAAAAAAAAAAAAAAAATTGCCACCATCTCACATACAACAAGCCAGTATTTTCAGTAAGGTAACTGAATCATTTTTTAAACGAAGAAAATGAGTATTCAAACACGGTGCAATCAAATAAATTATTTTTAAAAATAAATAAAAATAAAATACTGCAGATTAAAAAATAAACAAACCTTATGGGATTCAAATTTCCCAGAGTCAGCCTGAAGGAACTAAAGGATATCTCTCTTAAATTTTAAAGTTTGAAAATCACTGAGAAGGGCTTCCTTTGTTCTTTTATTTCGATTAAACTATGTAAAGGAAATAGCCTCCAAAACTGAAAGGGATGTGCTGAAGCACTTAGGCTAGTGATGACTCATTTCTTCCTTAGGTCTGCCACAGCCAGGGATCTTTAGCTGGAAGTCTGACACCTGGGGTGGCAATGACCTTTGAACTATCCCAGAACATTGCAGTCTCACTGTTTTTAGAGCTCTTTGACTCTCTATCAGCAGGTAATTTTGCAGGTTTCTGCCTAGGGGATAAGATTCACGAATATTATTAGTCTTTGTGACCTGCAGTAAAGCTTTTTTGAATGAACATAAGGTTTACCTGACACAAAGAGCATGACTTTTACTTTTTTTAAACTCTAAACTGAATATGAATTATTTGACCTCTATATTTTGCCTTTTGGTTCCTAGAAAGTTGAAGTGTTTTATATCAGGTTGAAAATGTCTGTTGAAAGAGAGAAAAGTAATTATTTTTTTCCCCCTAAAGGAGATCAAATTCTTAGAAACTCAAAGGAATCCCTGTGTAAAATTGATTTAAAACCATAATAACTTTCATAACAAAAAGATTACACAGGATCTGGAATACTGTAGGGAATATTCCTATACATGCCAATGTATAATGTAAGCCTGGTCTCCTATGCCTGAGACTTTTCCCCTGGACCTGCTTTCCCATCTATTTCTTTCTTTCTATCTATCTTTCTTTCTTTTTTTTTTTTTAATCACTGAACCTTCCGGACTTGTATTTTATTGTCCTGGATTCCCCACATGCACATCTTGTAACACTTTATGCTAGATAACATGTTGTTTTAACAATAATGAAATGTAAGAATATTATTGGAATGCCTACTCTGTTGAGATGCTGCCTCTGAATAACCGTTTGAACCCATAATGCTTGTTCTTAGACACTCACCACTTGATACTATTATTTCAAATTCACGTTAAATACTACCATTGCTCTATCTTTATGAGAAGTTATTGCTCTGTTTTTCAGTATCATTCTTGAGATACAGATATTAATAGCTAGATCTAGAAAGTGTATAAAAGTAATATGTGCTTATGTTCAGTTATTCAATCATATTTGACTCTTTGTGACCCCATAGACTGTAGCCCACAAGATTCCTCTGTCCATGGGATTATCCTGGCAGAAATACTGCAATGTGTTGCCATTTCCTCCTCCAAAGTGTCTTCCTGACTCAGGGAATGAACTCATATCTCCTTCACTAGCAGGCAGATTCTTTACAACTGAGTGGCTTGGAAAATCCCCAAGCAAATAGATTTTCTTTTAATCTCTCTCCAGAAAGTTGAAAGTGAAAATCTAACATGTGAGAATGGGCTATAGGTTGAAAACAGTATTGGATTAGGCTCAGATTTTGAAATCAGTCTCCACCACTTATTAGCTCTGTGTTCCCTAGTTCTCTCAGCTGAGACAGTAGAAACAATGAAGATAAATATTTTTCAGAGCTAATTCAAGTGAGAAAATTAGAATAGCCTGTCACATAGTAGATACTCAAGAAATATTAACTATTAAAATTATCTTCCCTGGCGGCTCAGGGGTAAAGAATTTGCCTGGAACCAGGAAACCCACGTTTGATCCCTGGGTCACCCATTCCAGTCCATTTTAGTTCACTGATTCCTAAAATATTGACGTTCACTCTTGCCATCTCCTGTTTGATCACTTCCAATTTGCCTTGATTCATGGACCTAACATTCCAGGTTCCTATGCAGTATTGCTATTTACAGCATCAGACCTTGCTTCCGTCACCAGTCACATCCACAACGGGATGTCATTTTTGCTTTGGCTCCATCTCTTCATTCTTTCTGGAGTTATTTCTCCACTGATCTCCAGTAGCATATTGGGTACCTACTGACCTGGGTAGTTCATCTTTCAGTGTCCTATCTTTTTGCCTTTTCATACTGTCCATGGGGTTCTCAAGGCACAAATAGTGAAGTGGTTTGCCATTCCCTTCTCCAGTGGACCACATTTTGTCAGAACTCTACACCATGACCTGTCTGAGGGCCTCAGGTGGCACTCGAGGGCATGGCTCATAGTTTCATTTAGTTAGACAAGACTGTGTTCTATGTGATCTGATTGGTCAGTTTTCTTGACTGTGGTTTTCAGTAAGCTTCCTGATGGTATAGACTGATTGTGGGGGACACTGGGTCTTGTTCTGATGGGCAGGGCCATATTCGGTAAATCTTTAATCCAATTTTCTGTTGATGGGTAGAGCTGTGTTCCCTCCCTGCTATTTACCTGGGCCAGACTATGGTGGGCTTCCCTTGTAGCTCAGTTGGTAAAGAATCTGCCTGCAATGCAGGAGACCCAGGTTCAATTCCTGGGTTGGGAAAATTCTCTGGAGAAGGAAATGTCGACCCATTCCAGTGTATTTGCCTGGAGAATCCTATGGGGAGAGGAGTCTGGCAGGCTACAGTCCATGGGGCCACAAGAGTTGGGCACAACTTAGCAACTAAACAACCACCAAACTACGGTGGAGTTAATGAAGATAATGGTGAACTCCCTCAAAAGATCCCAGGCATGTACTACTATAGTCCATGCTCCCAACCCTTCAGCAGGCCACCACCCACCCATGCCTTCACTGGAGATTCCCAGACACCCCACAGGCATGTCTCCTGGGGGTCACTCTTTCTTTCTCCTGGGTCCTGGTGCACAAGGTTCTGTTGCGCCCTCCAAGATTCTATTTCCCTGTCCTATGTAAGTTCTGGCAGCTCTATGGGAGGCCTAATGGCGACCTCCTCCAAGAGGACTTATGCCATACCCACACCCAGAGTCTCTGTCCCTATTCAGCCTCAAAAACAGTAAAATGATTTTTGTATTCTGTTATCATTTACTACTATATTTAGAGCATTTTCTCTGAATAAAATTGTGTGTGGGTGAGAGAGAGAGTGAGAGAAGAAAAAGATAAAGAGGCTATGAGAATGGCTTCTTGTTTCTAGGCAGTTTATGCTCATAGTCTTTAGAAATCAAGATTTAGAAATATAAATGTCACCTGATGAAGTAATTTTCACTTCACCTTAGAGGAGAGATTGTGAAGACAAGGGAGTTGGGAGAGTAAAATGATTGACGTTTTAATTGGCCACAAATTTTATGAGTATTTTAACACTGAAATGAATATATATACACACACAAACATATATCATATACTATATATTAGTTTTATAATCTGTCCATCTCTTTGCAGTCCAAGGGAATCTCAAGAGTTTTCTCCAAAACCACAGTTCAGAAGCATCAATTCTTCAGTGCACAGCTTTCTTCACAGTCTAGCTCTCACATCCATACATGACCACTGGAAAAACCATAGCCTTGACTAGATGGAGCTTTGTTGGCAAAGTAATATCTCTGCTTTTGCATATGCTATCTAGTTTGCATATCTAGGTTGCAGGATTATAGTACTATAATTGTGATTATCTGGGGCATGAAAATCTTTTTTGTACAGTTCTTCTGTGTATTCTTGCCACTTCTTAATATCTTCTGCTTGTGTTGCGTCCATACCATTTATTTTATCGACCCCATCTTTGCATGAAATGTTCCCTTGGTATCTCTAATTTTCTTGAAGAAATCTCTAGTCTTTCCCATTCTGTTCTTTTCCTCTATTTCTTGGCATTGATTGCTGAGGAAAGCTTTCTTATCTCTCTGCTATTGTTTGGAACTCTGCATTCAGATGCTTATATCTTTCCTGTTTTGCTTTTCACTTCTCTTCTTTTCAAAGCTATTTGTAAGGCCTCCCCAGACAGCCATTTTGCTTTTTTGCATTTCGTTTCTACGGGGATGGTGTTGATCCCTTTCTCCTGTACAATGCCACGAACCTCCATCCATAGTTCATCAGGCACTCTATCAGATTTATTCCTTTAAATCTATTTATAATCATAAGAACTTTTATTTAAGTCATACCTGAATGGTTTAATGGTTTTCCCTACTTTCTTCAACTTAAGTTTGAATTTGGCAGTAAAGAGTTCATGATCTGAGCCACAGTCAGCTCCCAGTCTTGTTTTGCTGACAGTATAGAGCTTCACCTTCTTTGGCTGAAAAGAATATAATCAGTCTGATTTCGGTATTGACCATCTGGTGATGTCCATGTGTAGAGTCTTCTTTTATTTTGTTGGAAGAGGGTGTTTGCTATGACTACTGTGTTCTTTTTGTGTGTGTGTGTGTGTAATAAAGTTTTATTAAAGTATAAAGGAGATAGAGAAAGCTTCTGACATAGGCATCAGAAGGGGGCAGAAAGAGTACCCTCCTGCTAGTCTTCAGCTGGATGTTATATAGTCACTGCTGCTGCTGCTGCTAAGTCGCTTCAGTCATGTCCAACTCTGTGCGACCCCATAGACGGCAGCCCACCAGGCTCCCCCATCGCTGGGATTCTCCAGGCAAGAACACTGGAGTGGGTTGCCATTTCCTTCTCCAATGCATGAAAGTGAAAAGTGAAACTCAAGTCGCTCAGTCGTGTCCGACTAGTAGTGATCCCGTGGACTGCAGCCCACCAGGCTCCTCAGTCCATGAGATTTTCTAGGCAAGAGTACTGGAGTAGCTTGCCAGTCACTAGCAGTCTGTTAATGAAAGAAAGGGATGTCTTAAAACTCAGAATGGCACCAGGACCCTCACCCATAAGATACATTTTGGGATAATCTTGGCACCAAATGGTTCATCCTGGGCCATAAAATGATTAACTTGAATCTTGAAGAAGGGCAGATCACACCATACAAATAGTTTCATTGACATAGATTAGAGGAACAATATCTGACTATAACATGCTGGTTTGTCAAGTAGGTTCTGAGCCAAGAGGCGGAACCAACTTGAAGACAGAATTTGGGGTAAATGCATAGTACATTAGCATAGCTTAAGATAAACATTTCCATAAGAAAAAGGCATTGGTTATCTCTAGGTTTGAGAATAGTTAACTTCAGATGAAACCAGGTGTCATTATGGCAACACAGTATTTTAAGATAAACCTCCTTTTAAATTTGTACAGAGAAGGAAAACATATCACTAGTTTGTTTCCTCCTGCCACTTAAGAGAGATTTAAAAATGTCTGACACTTGCAGGCTATTTCCTCTGTTTGGAGACTGGCCTTCCTGCCTGTTACCCTCTCAATAATATACATGTTTCAATGCTATTCTCTCAAATCATCCCACCCTCGCCTTCTCCCACAGAGTACAGAAGTCTGTTCTTTACATATGTGTCTCTTTTGCTGTCTCACCTATAGGGTCATATTACCATCTTTCTAAACTCCATGTATATGCATTAACTCCATATATATAAATAACTCAAGAAAGAAAGAAGGTATGGAGCCAAAGCAAAAACAATACCCACTTGTGGATGTGACTGGTGATAGAAGCAAAATCCGATGCTGTAAAGAGCAATATTGCATAGGAACCTGGAATGTCAGGTCCATGAATCAAGGCAAATTGGAAGTGGTCAAACAAGAGATGGCAAGAGTGAACGTCAACATTCTAGGAATCAATGAACTAAAATGGACTGGAATGGGTGAATTTAACTCGGATGACCATTACATCTACTACTGCAGACAGGAATCCCTCAGAAGAAATGGAGTAGCCATCATGGTCAACAGAAGAGTCCGAAATGCAGTACTTGGATGCAATCTCAAAAACGACAGAATGATATCTGTTCATCTCCAAGGCAATCCATTCAATATCACAGTTATTCAAGTTTATGCCCCAACCAGTAACACTGAAGAAGCTGAAGTTGAACGGTTTTATGAAGACCTACAAGATCTTTTAGAACTAACACCCTAAAAAGATGTCCTTTTCATTCTAGGGGACTGGAATGCAAAAGTAGGAAGTCAAGAAACACCTGGAGGAACAGGCAAATTTGGCCTTGGAATGTGAAATGAAGCAGGGCAAAGACTAATAGAGTTTTGCCAAGAAAATGCACTGGTCATAGCAAACACCCTCTTCCAACAACACAAGAGAAG
>SJYR01002119.1:259386-272720 GCA_006410655.1 Kobus ellipsiprymnus | reverse complement strand
TTTTTTTTTGTTTTGGCTCACTGTTCGACCTCACTGTGGGCAGGGAGGGATGCTGCACACCGTTAACACTGTCGTGTGAACGTGGTGCCTGAGCCCCATTTGGTCTGTCCCTGCTCGTGGCGCACAGGCCACTCGCGGCGGTGGGAGGGGTGCCCAGGCCGCTCGTGGCATCGGGCTGGGGCACACAAGCCATGCCGCTCAGGCTCCACACTGCTCCGCTGGCAACCATCTGAGGCCGGCCCTCGGCTGCGTTCCCCTCCCCAGTCTAATCCGCTCGGGTTCAGCACTCAGCCATCTCCCAGTGGGGCAGATTGGGCTGGGGTTGCGCCTCGTGCCCTTCCCAAGTCCTAGTTTCCCAGGTGCCCGGCAAACGCAGTCTCTGTGACCCGTCACGTTTCTCGCCCCTGCTGCCCAGTCTTCTGGGTGTACCACTGACCAGCACCCCCAGAAGTTTTAGCAAAGAAGCCTGCTTGCTGTTTCGCAGGGAAAATCTCTCCAGAGCTGCGATTGTCCCTTTCCAGCCCTTACGGCTATGGCTGCCTGTCCCTGGTGGGGGATGGTCTGCAGCCAGCTACTTCCATTCTGTCCTTTGTTCTGTGTCCGGTCCTGGCGGTGTCCTATGTTCGAGCTTTTCGTGTGGTTATCTATCCCCCAGTCTGGTTTACTAGCCCAAGTTAGTTCGTTCCGGTTACTTGCCGGGCGTTCCAACCCGATTCTTACAAAGCCGTGCAGCCTGCACCTCCTGCGCGTCCCTGCCCTGCCTCCACTTGCTAGTGGCTGGTGCAGGTTTCTGTGCTGCTTTTCCGCTGGGGAAGTCACTGTTGTGCTTGTAATCTGTCGGTTTTAATTATTCATTTATGTATCGTTCCTGTTATGATGCCCTCTGTGCTTCCAGGGCTCGCCACAGACTCGGCAGGGAGAGTGTTTCCTGGTGTTTGGAAACCTCTCTTCTTAAAGTTCCTTTCCCGGGTCGGGCTTCCCTACCTGGGATGGAGCTCCCTCTCCACCTCCTTTGTCTCTTTTTTTGTCTTTTATATTTTTTTTCCCTACCTGTTTTTGAAGGCAATGATCTGCTTTTCTGGGTGCTTGATGTCTGCTGCCAGCATTCAGAAGTTGTTTTGTGGAGTTTGCTTGGCGTTGAAATGTTTTTTTGAGAAATTTGTGAGGGAGAAAGTAATCTCCTCGTCCTATTCCTCTGCCATCTTCTCCCCCTCCTCTTCGACTACTGTGTTCTTTTGGCAAAACTCGATTAGCTTTTGCCCTGCTTTATTCCGTATTCCAAGGCCAAATTTGCCTGTTTCTGCAGGTGTTTCTTGACTTCTTACTTTTGCATCCTAGTCCCCTATAATGAAAAGGACATCTTTTTTGGGTGTTAGTTATAAGAGGTCTTGTAGGTCTTCCTAGAACCATTCAATGTCAGCTTCTTAAGCATTACTGGTTGGGGAATAGACTTGGATTA
Organism: Kobus ellipsiprymnus; assembly: GCA_006410655.1. NCBI lineage: Eukaryota > Metazoa > Chordata > Mammalia > Artiodactyla > Bovidae > Kobus > Kobus ellipsiprymnus. The sequence goes on along the minus strand of SJYR01002119.1, from coordinate 271,261 downwards.
CTGTGATATTGAATGGTGTGCCTCGGAAACAGAGATCATTCTTTTGTTCTTGAGATTGCATCAAAGTACTGCATTTTGGACTCTTTTGTTGACCATGATGGCTACTCCATTTCTTCTAAGTGATTCCTGCCCACAATAGTAGATATAATAGTCATACGAGTTAAATTTACCAGGCCTTATTTTAATTTTCTGGTTTCTAGGATGTCAAGGAATAGTTGTTTTAAAATGCTGAGTTAGTTTTTGCTGTATAAAATGAATCAGATACACACACACACACACACACACACACACACACACACACACACACACACATGCACACAGATGTCTCCTCTCCTAGATCCCCTTCCCACTTTGTCTTATCCTTCCCAATAATGGCATTGCAGAGCAGTGAGCTGAGCTCTCTGTGCTACAAAGCAAGTTACCACTAGCTATTTATTTTACACATGACAATGTACACCTGTCAATTCCAACCTCCCAATTCATCCTTTCTCCTCTTCAGCCCACCCTCTGTGTCTATGCGTCTGTTCTCTATAGTTCAGTACAGTTCCATCACTCAGTCGTGTCTGAAGATTTGTGACCCCATGAACTGCAGCACACCAGGCCTCCCTGTCTATCACCAACTCCCGGAGTCCACCCAAACCCATGTCCATTGATTCGGTGATGCCATTCAACCATCTCATCCTCTGTCATCCCCTTCTCCTCCTGCCATCAATCTTTACCACCATTGGGGTCTTTTCCAATGAGTTAGCTGTTTGCATCAGGTGGCCAAAGTATTGGAGTTTCCACTTCAACATCAGTCCTTCCAATGAACACCCAGGACTGATCTCCTTTAGGATGGACTGGTTGGATCTCCTTACAGTCCAAGGGACTCTCAAGAGTCTTCTCTAACATCACAGTTCAAAAGCATCAATTCTTCAATGCTCAGCTTTCTTTATAGTCCAACTCTCACATCCATACATGATCACTGGGAAAACCATAGCCTTGACTAAACAGACCTTTGTTGACCAAGTTCTCTATATCTGCATCTCTATTCCTGTCTTGAACATAGGTTCATCTGTATAATTTTTCTAGATTCCATATATGTGTGTTAATAAACAATATTTGTTTTTCATCAAAGAACCTTGACAGACACATCACTTGTGTCAGATTTTTGTTGGTCTTCAAGGACTGAGCAAGATCTAATCAAGTTAAAGGCAGCACCAAACCTCTCATTGTGTTATGATAACCTGATCACAGAAGGAAGTATAGGCTTTGTGAGGCAGGGCAGGCAAACAGGCAGCACTGTGGATTTAAGGAGGGGAGAGTAAGAATGTACTGAGGGATTTATTGGCTGGAGAAAAGGAGAGTAGTGTGGGAGATGCTATAGACCCCAAACTAGAGGTGATGCATGTATTTTCTCCTCAACTACTATTAGTCAAATGTTATTCAAATAGCCCCATCCAGATGCAAAGTTTAGAGATATAACCCATGTTCAAGAAGCATTTCTGAGTACCCCTCTATACTATGGGAAAAGCTACTTTTCTACCACAGTGTGGACACATCCTGGGATCCCACAGGATAGGAGGGGACTTCAGAGATGTAAACGTTTGGTTATGTACTGTTTGCCCAACAGTCAAATTTTTCAGAAGCATTTGCTGTTCATTATTTGCTAATATTCAATAAGCTAGTCACTCAGCCTGCTGTCAGAAGTGGTTTGGGGATTTTGACCAAGAGCTTTCCCTTGGTCAAGAGTGTTAAGTGGAGCAGAGCATGCCTCCCTAATCATAATTGCAATCAAAACATGAATTAAAGGAGAATTTTGATACAACATAGACCAAGCTCCAGCTCCCTCTTCCTATACTGAGACTATCTTTATTTATAAAACATATTTTAAATGATGTAGTGTTCAAAAATATTTAATAGAAAGTGGCTATATATTTTCACATAATGATTTTTGTTACTAAATTTAGGCAAAAAACATGAAGGAATATTTGGACTATAAAAAATAATGATCTACATTTTTTAGCCCAGTTTTACACATATCTTATTATTATTATTATCTTAATATTAATGAAGTGGATATTCTACATTGAATTCAAAAGTTAGAAAAGTAAATAGATATGTAAGTAGATGAAATAATTACCTATTCAAAGGTCGTCAAAAAAATGCCTCTTAATGATTTTCTTTTCATTTTTAAATTGTGTTGCACTGACCATATTAAAGAGGTTTCTGAATTTCCATTTTCAATTAAAGCTAATAGGTTTTCATTTTCTCTTTTACAAAGAATTAAAAAGTTTCTTGCCGAGTTTAAAATTTTTAAATTAACCTGCAGAAAGTCATATTTCAACAGAACACAGTCTAGTTGAATACAGATTAAAGAATATTTATCTTTAACACTGGGTTTTAAAAATATTACAGGAAGTGTCAAGATGGTGGAATAAGACATAGAATCCATCCTTCCTCACAACTACATCAAAAATACTTCTGCAAATGGACCAGTTATCACAGAGCACCTGCTGAACATTAACTGAAGTCCTTGGACACCTAAAAGGACAAGAAAAAACCCCTTGCAGCCCAGTAGGATGAAAGAAAGAAATAAAAAGTCAGAAAAAGAAAGATGTGAAACTGCAGGTAAGAAGGGGGAAAATGCCCTCACAGTGGGATAATCAGCTGGAGCAGAAAGAGACCTTTGGAAGATCAAAGGAGACCTTTTGCAGAAGGTCTGCAGAATGCAGGACAAAGTAAGAGCTGTGTGCATCGTCTGTACTACAGCACAGTGTACCCCAACCTGAGTCATGAATCTCTTATTGTGGAAGGGGGCTAAGGTGCTAGAAAGTGGCTTTGGAGCACAGACCCAGGGAGGGGACAGCTGTTGGCTGTGAAAAGACAGCCTGAAGGGACAGGAGTAAGGAACTCCACAACGGGAAGGTTTTCAGAAAAAGTCAGGATACCATAGAAGCAAGGTGTTATAGTTGAGCAGTACACAAGGGATTGGGCCAGCCACCACTCTAATGCCCTTCTACATTCACTGACTTTTGCCTCCAAGATCATTGTGAGGGACACCCATCTAAGCAGGCTCACCTGTTCCTCAAGGTAAGGCCTCTCCCACCTATGTAGTCTGTGGGGTCTTGTGCACTGCCCATCCCAAAGCCTTCTTGGGAATCCTGCCTGAGACAGGAATACCAGTTTTGGCACTGGCTGAGTGCTAAAACATGAGATTGAGAGAGCAGATTCAGGGAGAAAACCACTGTTGGCTGCTCGGATTAAACAGAAAGAACAGGAGTGACAGGTTCCACCACGCCTGAAATACCCCTAGAGGAAATATGGTCTGCCTGGCAAACAAGGCGTCAGTATTGAGTGGCGTGCAGGGGGTGAGACCACCACCACTTCTACACCCCAGTCCCTGTCTGCACAAGCACTGTGAGGAAATCCCACCAGAGCAAGCAAACCCTAGACTATCCCAACTGCCTGCCAGCCTACACTGCTGCAGGGGACTCTCATACCAGCTGTGACCACCATAATCCTCCTTAGCCTGAGTGAGGCCCAATCAGCTGTTACTTTTCTTGTCTCTTGCCTGGGTGGGGAAGAGATATCTGAAGGTGACTCATATGCAGAGATGGGACCAAAAATCAAACCTGAGCCCCACAGGCAATGCAATTAAGGAAAGGAACAGAAATCTCTTCATGCAGCTGCACAAGCCATGGATTAAGTTCTACCTACCAGATTGCTAAATCATGCATCTGTGCTGCTGCTGTCAGACTCTGCGACCTCATAGACGAGAGCCCACCAGGCTCCGCCATCCCTGGGATTCTCCGGGCAAGAACACTGGAGTGGGTTGCCATTTCCTTCTCCAATGCATGAAAGTGAAAAGTGAAAGTGAAGTCATTCAGCCGTGTCTGACTCTTTGCAGACCCCATAAACTGCAGCCTACCAGGTTCCTCCATCCATGGGATTTTCCAGGCAAGAGTACTGGAGTGGGGTGCCATTGCCTTCTCCAATGCATCTGTGGGATATCTAAATAGACAATAAGTTTTCCCACAACTGAAACCAGTCTAGTAGCAGTGGATTTTGGGGGCAAATACATGTGGGAGTTAGGCCAAGTCAGAGTGCCAGCTGATGTCACAGATCTCACAGCAGGTTCAGAGACCTCTATAGAGGAAATGGAGGGCTTCTTGAGGAGGGAAGGATTGGCTCTGGGATGTTATGGGAGCTAGGACACTGATAGATGAGACACTGGGAAGACGTTATCACTATCATAATTTTCCTTTTTCATTTTGCTTAGTTGTTGATGTTTTCGAATTTTTTTTAATTTTTATTAAGTTTAAATATATATTTATATGTGGCTGTTGTTTTGTATTTTTTCTTAATTTTCATTCTTTATCATACATATTTTTTAACGATTGCTTTCTTTAACTTTGCTTTCTACTTTTGTTCCATTTTTCACTTTTTTTTTTAATAAATACAGTATTTATCGATTGTTTTCATTTTTAGTTTCTTTGTTTTGTTTTCCTTTTTGTTTTATTTATTTGTTTTTCTATCTGCTTCTTTGTTTCTGCTTGGCTTTTTTTCATTTGTCTAGGTGTTGGTTTGTCAGTTTGATTTGTGTGTGTGTGTGTGTATGTCTCTTGTTATTGTTTCTGTTTGTTTTGGTTTTAGATTTTGTTTATACATTTCTTTGCTTTTCCTTCTTTCTTTATTTTTCTTTTCATTTCTTTTTTCTTTGGCTTTGTTACATGACACTTTGTTCCCCAGTCAGGAGTCAGACCCTGGCCTCTTACGTGGGACTGCCAAGTCGAGGATGCAAGACTGCCCAGGAATCCATGTGCCCAGGGAATATTATTTGAAGTGTGCTTTTCTGGGGGTGTGCATCTCAACACCAAGACCCAGCTCCACCTAACTGTGTGCAGGTTTCGATACTGGGCATCTCATGCCAAATCCAGTAAGATAAGAATATAGGCCCATACATCAATAGACAGGGTGCCTAAAATCATACTAAGCTTATGGAAACTCTAAACAAGACACCTGATGTGGCCTTGCCCATCAGAGGGAAAACCTCAGCCACATCTATGAGAGTACAGACACTGTTCCCACAACCAGAAAGTCTACACAAGCCCCTTGACCAAACTCACCCACCAAGGGGCAGACAACAGACACAAGAAGAATTATGACCCTGTGGCCTGCAGAAAGAAAAGCATGAATACAGTTATTTAGACAAAATGAAATACAGAAAAATATGTTTCAGATGAAGAAGCAAGATAAAAAAAACACAAGATCAAATAAATGAAGACGAAATAGGCAATCTACTCCAAAAATAATATGGAGTGTTAACAGTAAAGATGATCCAAGATCTTGGAAGTAAAATGAAACCATGGATTAGAAGATATAAAAAATGTTTAACAAAGACAGAACTAAAGAACAAAACAATCAGTGGTGACTGCACAGTAACTGAAATGAAAAGTATACTAGGAGGAATTAAGAGCAGAATAACTGAGGCAGACGAATAGATAAGTGAGCTACAATGGTGGAAATAACTGCCACAGAGTAAAAAAAAAAAGAAATGAGGACAGTCTCAGAAGCCTCTGAGACAACACTAAAAGCACAACACTCATGTTTTAGGAATCTCAGAAGAAGAGAAATAGAAAGTGTCTGAGAAAATATTCAAAGAGATTATAGTGGAAAATTCCGTAACATGAGAAAGAAAACAGCCTTCAAGTACAGGAAGCACAGAAAGTCCCACTCAAGATAAACCCAAGCCGAAACACCTGAGACAAATATTAATCAAACTAGCAAAAATTTAAAATAAAAACTATTAAAAGAAGAAAAGTAAAAGCAATGAATGATATCCAAGGAAATTCCCATCCTGTTATCAGCTGATATTTCAGCCGAAACTCTGAAGGCCAGAAGGGTATGGTAGGATATATTTAAATAAAGAAAAGGAAAAACTCACAATCAAGATTACTCTAACCAGCAAGAATCACATTCAAAGTCAGTGGAGAAATCAAAAGCTTCACAGAAAACCAAAAGCAAAGAGAAGTCAGCATCACCAAACAAGCTGTACAACAAATGTTAAAGGAACTTCTTTAGATGGGAAAGAAGAGAAAAGACCTGCAAAAACAAACCCAAAATAATTGAGAGAATGCTAATAGGAACACAAATATTGACAATTAACTTACATGTAAAGGTATTAAATGCTCCAATCTAAAGACAGAAACTGGCTGAATAGATACAAAAACATAACTCATATATATGCTGTCTTATCACAGACCTATTTCAGACCTAGGGACACATATAGACTGAAAGTGAACAGATGGGAAAGTATTCCATGAAATGGAAATTAAAAGAAAATGGAGTAGCAGTATTTATATCAGACAAAATAGACTTTAAAGACTTTTACAAGAGACAGAGAAAGACACTACCTAATAATCAAAGTAACAATCCAAGAAGAAGATATAACAATTGTAAATATTAACACACTCCAGAATAGGAGCATCTCAATATATAAGGCAAATGCTAAAAGTCATAAAGAGGAAATCAACATTAACATAATAATAGTAAAGGACTTAAAACTTCACATAAACTAATGAGTAGACTAAAGAGACAGAAATTAATAAGGAAACATAACCCTTAAAAATGCATTAAATCCAATAGACTTAATATTTATAGAACATCTCATCTAAAAGCAGCAGAATGTACTTTCTTCTTAAATTCACATGGAACATTCCCCAGGATTGATCACACATTTGGTCAAAAATCAAGCCTTGGTAAATTTAAGAAAACTGAGCTCATATCAAGCATCTTTCCTGAGCATAATGCTAAGGGATTAGATATCAGTTGCAGAGAAAAAAGCAGTAAAAACACAAACACCTGAAGGCTAAACAATATGCTACTAAATAACTAAGAGATCCCTGAATAAATCAAAGAAGAAGCCAAAGCATACCTAGAAACAAATGACAATGAAAATTCAGCAATAGAAAACCTATGGGACACCACAAAAGCATATCTAAATTGAACATTTATAGGAGTGCAATCCTATCTCAAAAAAAAAACAAGAAAAACTCAAATAAACTAACATCACAACCAAAGCAACTAGGGAAAAATAACAAACAAAACCCAATACTAATAGAAGAAAAGAAATTATAAAGATCAAAGCAGAAATAAATGCAATAGAGATGAGGAAAAAATTATTAGATACTGGTGAAAATAAAAGCATGTTTAAGAAGATAAACAAAATAGATAAACCTTTAGATGGACTCATCAAGAAAATTAGGGAGACAATTCAAACAAATAAAATTAGGAATAAAAAAGAAGTTACAACTGACAACACAGAAATACAAAAGATCATTAGAAACTACTACAAGCATCTATATTCCAATACAATGGACAAGCTGGAAGAAATGTACACATTCTTAAAGAGGTACAACTTCCAAGACTGAACCAGCAAGAAATAAAAAAGTATGGAAAGACCAATCACAATTACTGAAATTGAAATTGTGATAAAAAATCTTCCAACAAAAAAAATCTAGCACCAGAGGGCTTCACAGGTGAATTCTGCAAACACTTAGAGAAGAGCTAACACCTATATTTCTCAAAATCTTCCCTAAAATTGAAGAGGAAGCTTCATTTCTTCAAGAAGGAAAGCTCCCAAGCTCATTCTATGAGGTCACCATCAATCTGATACCAAAACCAGAGGAAGATATCACAAAAAAAGAAAACTACAGGCTGATATCACAGATGAACATAGACACAAAAATCCTCAACAAAATACTTGCAAGCAGAATCCGACAACACATTGAAAGGATCATACACCAGGATCAAGTGGGATTTATCCCAGGAATGCAAGAATTCCTCAATAGAAGCAAATTAATCAATCTGATGCACCATATTAACAAAATGGAGAATACAAAACACATGGTTATTCCAATAGGTGCATGAAAAGCATCTGTTAATACTGACAAACTTTAACACCCATTTATCATTAAAAAAAAACAAAAGAAAGAAAGAAAATAATAGACAATGCCTATAGAGGAAAACTACCTCAACATAATAAGGCCACACACAACAAATCTAGAACAAACATTATTCTCAATGGTGAAAAACTGAAACATTTCCTCTAAGATCAGAAACAATACAAGGGTGTCCACTCTAGTCATTATTATTCAACATATTTTGGAAGTCCTATAAATGGCAATCAGAGAAGAAAATTAAATAAAAGGAATATAAATTAGAAAAGAAGAAAAACTGCCACTCTTCACAGATTACCCCATCAGGTTCTCCTGTCTGTGGGAGTTTTCAGGCAAGAATACTGGAGTAGGATGCCATTTCCTTCTCCAGGAGGTCTTTTGGACCCAGTAAGCAAATCAGCATGTCCTACATATCCTGCATTGCAGGTGGAATCTTTATCTGCTTAGCCATTAGGGAAGCCTCCTAAATTGGAAGAGAAGTAAAACTGCCACTGTTTACAGATGCTGTGATACATAAAAAATCCAAACATGCCACCAGAAAGCTATCAGAGCTAATCAATTAATTTAGTAAAGGTGCAGGATACAAAAATAATACACAGAAATCTATCATTCCTATATAGTAACAAGGAAATATCACAAAGATAAATTAATAAAATAGGAATTTTAAAAATTACATTTACCATTGTCACAAAAATAATAAAATTCCTAGGTATAAGCCTACCTAAGGAGGCAAAAGACCTCTACTCAGAAAACTATAAGATACTTATCAGAGACAATGCAAATGGAGAGATATACCATGTTCTTGGACTGGAAGAATCAATCTACAGACTCAATGCAATCCCTTTAAAATTGCTAGTGGCATTTTTCACAGAATTAGAACCAAATATTTTAGAATTTATATGAAACCACAAAAACCCCTGAATAACCAAAACAGTCTTATGATAAACCAACAACAGTTGGAGGAATCAGACTCTCTGACTTCAGACTATTCTATAAAACTACAGTAATCAAGAGAGTATTATACTGACACAAAAAGAGACATGTCAATCAATGAAACAGGATACAAGATCAGAGGGAGAGCCACACACCTGTGGTCACCTAATCTATGAGAAAGGAGGCAAGGTAACACAGTACAGAAAAGGCAGACACCTCAATAATTGGCACTGGGAAAACTGGACAGCTACACGTAAAGAATGAAATTAGAACATTCCTTAATATCATGCAGAAAAATAAACTCAAAACACATTGAACACTGAGATGGGGTGCCAGACACTATTAAGGCCTTGGAAGAAATCATGAGAAACACACTCTTTGATAAGTGTTCTGTGAGATATTTTTTTTTTAATAATTTTTATTTTTACTTTAGTTTACTTTACATTACTGTATTGGTTTTGCCAAACATTGACATTAATTCACCATGAGTGTACATGCGTTCCCAAACACGAATCCCCTCCCATGAGATATTTTTTATGTTTCAAAAATATCTGCAGTGAGATACTTTTGATCCACCTCCTAAAGCAATGAAAAGAAAAACTAAAATAAACAAATGGGACCTAATTACATTTAAAAGCTTTTGCCCAAAAAATTTAAAAATAAAAGCTTTTACATAGCAAAGGAAGCCATAAACAAGGTGAAAAATAACCCTCTGAATCAGAGAAAATATTTGCAAATGAAGCAACCAAAAAAGGATTAATATCAAAAGTATATAAACAGCTCCTGGAGCTCAATATCAAAACATAAACAATTCATTTAAAAAGTGGGTAGGAGACCTAGACATTTCTTTGAAAAAGATCGACAAATAGTCAACAAACACATGGAAAATTGCTCAGCATCACTATATTATTGGAATAGCAAATCAAAACTCTAATGAAGTATCACCTCACACTGGTCAGAAAGACTATCATCAAAAAATCTATAAACAATAAATGCTAGAAAGAATGTGGAAAGAAGAGAATCATCTTACATTGGTGGGAATGTAAATTGATACAGCTACTATGAAGAACAATATGGAGGTTAATAAAACTAAAAATAAAACAACTATATGACCCAGAAATCTATCTCTTGGGCATATACCCAGAGAAAATTATAGTCAAATGATATATGCACTATTTACAATAGCCAGGACATGCTGCTGCTGCTGCTGCTGCTATTAAGTCACTTCAGTCGTGTCCGACTCTGTGCGACCCCATAGACAGCAGTCCACCAGGCTCCCCTGTCCCTGGAATTTTCCAGGCAAGAGTACTGGAGTGGGTTGCCATTGCTTTCTCCAAGCAAGGACATGGAAGCAACCTAAATGTCCATCAACAAAGGAACAGATAAATGTGATGTGGTACATATGTACAGTAGAATATTACTTAGGCAAAAGGAATAAAAGTGTGCATTTGGAGAAACATGGATGGATCTAGAGATTGTCATAAAGAGTGAAGTCAGAAAGAAAAAAAATATCATATATTAAGACACATATGTGGAAATCAAGAAAAAGGTGAAGATGATACTATTGGCAAAGAAGAAACAGAGACACCGACATAGAGAACAAATTTACGAATACCAATGGAAGAAGGGGGGTGGAATTCATTGGGAGACTGAGATTGACATTTATATATCCCAGGTTACACTAGTGGTAAATGACCCACCTGCCAGTGCAGAAAACATAAAAGACATAGGTTCAATCCCTGGGTGGGTAAGAATCCCTGGAGTAGGAAATAGCAATTCACTCCAGTATTCTCTCCTGGAGAATCCATGGACAGAGAAGCCTGCCAGGTTACAGCCCATAGGGTTGCACAGAGTCACACACGGCTGAAGTGAACCAGCATGCACAGGATTCTGTATAAATTAGGTAACTAATAAGAACCTAGTGTATAGCACAGGGAACTCTGCTCAGTGCTCTGTGGTGACCTAAATGGGAAGGGAATCTGAAAAACGAGGACATGTGTATATTATGGCTGATTCACTTTGCTCTATAGAGGAAACTAACACAAGAGTGTAAAAAAAAAACTATACTCTGATAAACAAAAAACAACTATACTCTGATAAACAAAAATTAATACAAAATAAAGGTTCTGAGAAGTCCTATTTGAAAATAGCCTGTCTAGTTAAGTAAACTAAATTAAAACTAAAAATTAAAAAAATAAAATAAAACTAAAAAAAATGAAAATAGCCTGTCTAAATTCATATTTACTTTCATGCTATACTTAAATACATCCTTACAAACATAATGTTACATGGAATAAATCTTGGTACTGCTAAAAGAAAAATTTCTTAAAAAAGGAATACCAGAAGCATCCCATAGCATAATTCCTTATGGAAAACAGTGTTGCATGGTGTTTAATATTTCCACATGTATTTGTAGCTTTCATAAATTTTAAATCAGTCAACAGAACTCATACAGGAAAAAAAAAAGTGAAGCAGAAAATGATACAATTCATAGACAAGAGAAAGCACAAATATGACATTGAAAGTTTGGCTTTGAAAATCTGTCAGATATTTCTTCATAGTATATTAACCGAAGGAAAAAAAAATGGAGCTCCAGGACGTTTGGCCATGCATCATTTCAGCTGGAATTTTCAATTTGTAAAGGTTGAGAAGTCATTTTTTCCTTTCCAGCTCATAAAAGATGAAGCTTTATAGCCAGAGGGCATTTTGTTCAGATCTCAGATCCCAGTCTTCTTTGCCTCCTGTGTGAATACATTACCCTGGTTTCACAGTTACTTCTAATTTCTATTTATCTGGAAGAATAAAGTCACAATTTTTTCTCGACAATGAATGTTTCAAAATATGAATATTTGAATCAAATTGTCTTACAGTTTTTATTTTACCTAGCTTATTTTTTTAATTGGTTATAACTAGAGACATATTTCTGAATTCATATAAGCAGTACTGGAGAGATAACAAATATGGTATTTATTTGACTCAGCTAAATTAAAACCATATAATAA
>SJYR01002119.1:232666-250698 GCA_006410655.1 Kobus ellipsiprymnus | reverse complement strand
AGACTGAGCAAAATTCCCACAGATATAGTGAAAAAGGATTCTAATATCAAAGGAGCTTTAGATCAGATGTCCTCTAATGCCCTTTCCAAGCTTGGGACTATAAAATATAAACTTTGCCATTTCTCAAGAAGAGAATAGACCTTTTATACTTAAGACCAAAGGATCTTGAGTACTATACTTAAGTACTCAAGATCCAGTACTCATAAAAAACATTGGAAGAAATGTTTTAAAATCATTTATAGAACTACAGATAGATAAAAAATATAAAACAAATAAATATGATTTATTATTACAGGACTACTAAAATAGAATGTTTTTATTCTACACATATTTTGTCATTTTGTATGAATATTATAAACATTTTTATACTTGACTGGTCTAATTTAACCACTTTGTACTCTTCAAAGGAATAGGATTGAATTCGAGGTTAATTTCTACCTCTTTCTACAACTCAACACTTCCTTCATTAAAGGTATATTTATTTTGCTTACCTACACTATTTAAAGGTATTCATAGCTTTTGCTTTAAAGTTAATAAGATATAGACCTATGTCTAGTGAACTTTTCTGATTTTAGACTTTCATATGAAGGAATGCTGGGTTTCCCTGGTGGCTCAGATGATAGGGAATCTGCCTGCAATGCAGGAGAACTGGGTTTGATTCCTGCATTGGGAAGATTTCTTGGAAGAGGGCATGGCAATCTACTCAAGTATTCTTGTCTGGAGAATCCCTATGGATAGAGGAACCTGGAAGCCTATGGCCCATGGGGTCACAAAGAGTTGAACACGACTGAGTGACTAAGCACACACACAAGAAGGAATGTTAAAGAATGCCATTTATAGCTTTGCTAATAAAATTAGTTCATTCAGAAATATTTTAGAAACTTTATATGCTAACAAATAAAACCGCTAGCATATTTCTTTATTTGTGGCTTTTCATTTTCAACCTTTTTAGTAAGAAAAGTCATTCTTAATAATAAATAAAATTTCATAATGCCTTCAGGAAAAAGATGATCATCAATTTCAGTGGTGTGGAAAAAAAAAAAGTCAATTATTGTATAACTGGTGGAAAGGGCACTGTAATATTCCTATCTATGACTGTAAGTAAAATGATCAGGATTTTATTATACTTTAAAGTGTGTCACTTAAATTAGCCACGTTAAGAATTATGTAGGAAAACTGTTAATGGACACAGTACTAGGCTTTTAGAATCAAATTTCTGAGAATCGATTTGAAGATTTGTATATATCATAAAGACACATTCAAGTCTCATGACAGCAACAATTAAATAAATAATAAAATAATTATTAAAATAAAACTCTTTATGTAGTGAGAAAAATAATGTTTAATGATTTTGAAGAGCTATAAACTTATGTATAAAACCTTACACTTTGCCTTGCTTTAAAAAAACACCTTTAGACAGAGATGTATAGAAGAGTCTTTTAGACTCTGTGGGAGAGGGAGAGGGTGGGATGATTTGGGAGAATGGCATTGAAACATGTATAATATCATATATGAAACGAATTGCCAGTCCAGGTTCAAGGCATGATACTGGATGTTTGGGGCTGGTGCACTGAAACGACCCAGAGGGGTGGTATGGGAAGGGCGGAGGAAGGGGGGTTCAGGATGGGGAACAATGGTATACCTGTGGCGGATTCATGATGATGTGTGGCAAAACCAATACAATATTGTAAAGTAATTAAACTCCAATTAAAGTAAATTTATATTTTAAAAAATTAAAAATAAAAAAAAATAAAAAAACACCTTTATCTCCATCAGAAGATTAATTGTCTCATGGGCTATTTAGTAGATGGGAACTACTCTGAAACTTTTTATTATTTGTACAAATAAAGCAGACTGGAACATATATAGCACTAAATATTTGGGAATAATATTTTCACAAATTGAAAATTTGTGGGGATTTAGCTCAGAAGTTCCTAAGTGTCATCCAAAAAGGAATAAAAAGCTTTGTTCTTAGTGTTTTAATCTGTTTGAGGGGTTACTGCACAAAAAATAAGGTGAGGAGGCTCCCGGTAGAATGGTTGAAGGAGATTCCACCAACCCTTGCCATGCAGTTCATCAGGAAAAGGTTCCGTGGTTGTGTTGTTGTGTCCACAGTTGGACCTTTTCCCGTCCTGGTTTTTGCACTCTTCTGTGTGAAGATTGTATCAGATTCTGTGTGTGTGTGTCATCCAGACCCAAAGGTTGGTTTTGTCTTTGGTTTTCATGACAACGAATCTGCACACATAGAAACTTTTCATGACTTCTGTACATTATTCTGTATTGAAGGAGTTCTAAGAATAATAAAGCATACACACTTCTGCAAAAACCTGTTTCCCTTATTTCTTTCTTTCTGTTTACAAAACTTGTATATATATGCAATACATCTTCTACTCTAAAAGAATCTTCAAAGACTCTTTTTCAAATACAAATAATTATATTTGTGAAAGAACTCCTGAAGACATGTTTACTCCCATGAGAATGAAAAAGTTTTATCACCTGTAAACTGTTGTTTATTTATTTTTGTTGCTTTTTATCAAATCCCCAGGGAGTTGGTCAAGTAAGTGCCTGGAACATAGTTCTAGACTCTCAACAACTAATTGATCTTGACTAAACAAGTGAGATGCTTTGTCTACTGAGAATTTTCTTTTTCTTTTTCTTTTCCAGGTGGAGTATAATTGTTTTTCAATTGCTTTGTGTTAGTTTCTGCTGTATGACAAAGTGAATCAGCTATAGGCATGTATGTGTGTGAGTATAAATCCATGTCTAATATAAACCCATATTCATATTTATATGGCTTCCCAGGTAACACTAGTGGTAAAGAACCTACTTGCCAATGCAGGAGACATGAGAGATGCAGGTTCAACCCCTGGATCTGGAAGATCTGCTGGGGAAAGTCATGGGAATCCACTCCAGTATTCTTGCCTGGAGAATCCTATGGACAGAGGAGCCTGGTGGTCTATAGTCCATAGGGTCTCAAAGAGTCAGACACGACTGAAGTGACTTAGCACACAGACACACACACATATATATATTTATATTTATCCCCTCCCTCATGGACCTCACTCCCATCTCAACCCCATCCTATCCTTCCAGGTCATCAGTTCAGTTCAGTTCAGTTCAGTCTCTGAGTCATGTCTGACTCTGTGCGACCCCATGAATTGCAGCACGCAAGGCCTCCCTGTCCATCACCAACTCCCGGAGTTCACTCAGACTCACGTCCATCGAGTCAGTGATGCCATCCAGCCATCTCATCCTCGGTTGTCCCCTTATCCTCCTGCCCCCAATCCTTCCCAGTATCAGAGTCTTTTCCAATGAGTCAACTCTTCGCATGAGGTGGCCAAAGCACTGGAGTTTCAGCTTTAGCATCATTCCTTCCAAAGAAATCCTAGGGCTCATCTCCTTCAGAATGGACTGGTTGGATCTCCTTGCAGTCCAAGGGACTCTCAAGAGTCTTCTCCAACACCACAGTTCAAAAGCATCAATTCTTCTTCACTCAGCTTTCTTTATAGTCCAACTCTCACATCCATACATGACNCTCCTTCAGAATGGACTGGTTGGATCTCCTTGCAGTCCAAGGGACTCTCAAGAGTCTTCTCCAACACCACAGTTCAAAAGCATCAATTCTTCGGTGCTCTGGCTTCTTCAAAGTCCAACTCTCACATCCATACATGACTACAGGAAAAATCATAGCCTTGACTAGATGCACCTTTGTTGGAAAAGGAATGTCTCTGCTTTTGAATATGCTATCTAGGTTGGTCATAACTTTTCTTCTAAGGAGTGTCTTTTAATTTCATGGTTGCAATCCCTATCTGCAGTGATTTTGGAGCCCCCCCAAAATAAAGCTTGACACTGTTTCCCCATCTATTTCCCATGAAGTGATGGGACCGGATGCCATGATCTTCGTCTTCTGAATGTTGAGCTTTAAGCCAACTTTTTCATTCTTCACTTTCACTTTCATCAAGAGGCTTTTTAGTTCCTCTTCACTTTCTGCCATAAGGGTGATGTCATCTGCATATCTGAGGTTATTGATATTTCTCCCGGCAGTCTTGATTCCAGCTTGTGTTTCTTCCAGTCCAGCGTTTCTCATGATGGACTCTGCATAGAAGTTAAATAAGCAGGGTCATCAATGAGCAGCAAATCGAGCTTCCTGTGCTATACAGCCGGTTACTGCTATCTATTTTGCACATAGTTGTGTATATCTGGGCTTCCCTAGTAGTGCTGATGGTGAAGAGTCTGCCTGCAATTTGGGAGATCTGGGTTTGATCCCGGGGTCAGGAAGATCCACTGGAGAAGATAATGACAACCCACTCCAATATTCTTGTCTGAAAAATACCATGGACAGAGGCGCCTGCCTGGCTACAGTCTATGGGGTAACAAAGAGTCAGGAAAGACTGAGTGACTAANCAGGGTCCAGGTGCTCAGGCTTCAGTAGCTATAGCATGTCGTAGCTTGCAGGCTCCAGAGTGCTGGCTCATTATTGTTCCATATGGGCTCAGCAGCTCCCCAGCACGTGGGACCCTTCTGTACCAGGGGTCAAACCAGTGTCCCTTGCATTGCAAGGCAGATTCTTAACCACCGGACAACCAGGGAAGCCCTGTCTTGTTCTTTTTTTGTGGATGAATAGTATTCTATTATGTGTATATATATATATATATATATATATATATATATATGTACCACATTTTTTTTTTTTTATCCACTGCTCATTTAATGGACATCTAGATTACTTCCATATCCAAGGTATTGTAAATAATGCTGAAATGAACACTGGAGTACATATGTCTCTTTGAATTATGGTTTTCTAAGGGTATGTGGTTTTTCTCAGAATATATTTATAGGGATTTCTGGGTAATACGGTAGTTCTATTTTTACTCTTTTATAGAATCTCCATACTATTCTCCATAGTGGCTATAGAGGGTTCCCCTTTTTCCACATTCTCTCCACCATTTGGAATTTGTAGATTTTCTGATGATGGTTATTCTGACCAGTGTGAGGTGATACCTCTTTGTAGTTTTGACTTACATTTCTCTAATAATTGGTAATGTTGAGTATCTTTCCATGTGTTTATTGGTCATCAGTTTATCTTCTTTGGAAAAATGTCTATTTAGGTCTTCTGCTACTTTTTTAATTGGATTGTTTATTTATTTACATTTATATTGAACTCCATGAGTAGTTTGTATACTCATGATATTAATTCCTTGTCAGTTGCTTGGATTGCAAATATTTTCCCCCATTCTAAAGGTTGCCTTTCATATTGTTTATGGTTTCCTTTGCTATGCAAAAACTTTTTAAAATTAGGTCTCATTTGTTTAGTTGTATTTTCACTACTCTAGGAAGTGAGTCAAAAAATATCTTGCTTTGACTTATTTATGTCAAAGAATGTTCTGTCTATGTTTTCCTCTAAGTGTTTAATAGTGTCTGGCCTTACATTTAGGTCTTTAATGCATTTTGAGTTTATGTTTGTGTATGGTGTTTGGGAATCTTCTAATTTCATTCTTTTACATGTAGCTGTCCAGTTTTCCCATAACTACTTATTGAAGAGGCTGTCTTTTCTCTATTGTGTAGTCTTGCCTCCTTTTTCGCAGATTACAATCTATGAACCTCCATACACAGGTGTATGGGTTTACCTCTGGGTTTTCTGTCCTGTACCATTGATCTATATTTCTTTTTATGCCAGTACAATATTGCAGTGATTACTGTAGTAATCATTTGTAGTGATAACTGTAGCTTTGTGGTATAAGCTGAAGATGTAGAATCTGATTCCTTTAGCTCTGTTTTTCTGTCTCAAGATTGTGGTATTTGGGGTCTTTGATGTTTCCACACAAATTGTAAAATATTTGGTTTTGATTTTGTGGAAAAAAAAATTGGTAATTTGAAATGACTGCACTGAATCTGTAGATTGCTTTGGGTAATACAGTCATTTTCACCATATAGATTCTTCCAGTTCAATGACATGGTATATCCGTTTGTCTGTTTGCGTTGTCTTCAATCAGTATCTTATAGTTTTCTGAGCAGAGGTCTTTTGTCTTCTTAGTTAGTTAGTTAAGTCACTCAGTCGTGTCCTACTCTTTGTGACCCCATGGACTGTAGCCCACCAGGCTCCTCCATCCATGGGATTCTCCAGGCAAGAATACTGGAGTGGGTTTCCATTTCCTTCTCCAGAGGATCTTCCCGACCCAGGGATCGAACCCAGGTCTCTTGCATTAGAGGCAGATGCTTTAAACTTAGGTAGGTTTATTCCTAAGAATTTTATTCTTTTTGTTGCAATGGTAAATGGGATTGTTGTATTAATTTCTCTTTGTGATCTTTCTTTGTTAGTGTATAGGAATGCAAAATGTATTCATATTGTATCCTGTAACTTTACTAAGTTAAGTGATTAGCTCTATCATTTTTCTGGGGGTATGTTAGGATTTTCTATGTATCATGGCATCTGTAAATAGTGACAGTTTTACTTCTTATCCAATTTAGATTTCTTTATTTCGTTTTCTTCTCTCATTACCATTTCTAGGACTTCCAAAATGATGTTGAATAAGAGTAGCTAGAGAGGATATCCTTATTTTATTCCTGATCTTCGAGGAAACGCTTTCAGTTTTTCAGGGTTGAGAATGACGTTTATTGCCTTTATTAAGTTGAAGTAAGTTTCCTCTATGTCCACTTTCTAGAGAGCTTTCCTCATAAATGGGTGATGACTGTTATCAAAAGCTATGCCTGCATCTACTGAGATGGCCATATAGCTTTTAGTATTCAGTTTTTTTTTTAATATGAGGTATTATATTATATTGATTTGCATAAATTGAAGAATCCTTGTACCCCTGGGATAAATCCCAGTTGATCATGATGCATGATCCTTTCAATGTGTTGTTGAATTCTGTTTGCTAATATTTTGCTCAAGATTTTTGCACTTATGTTCATCAGTGACATTGGCCTGTAACTTTCCTTTTTTGTAATATCTTTGTCTGGTTTTGTATCAGGGTGATTGTGGCCTGGTAGCATGAGTTTGAGAGTCTTCTTGAGTATTTTCTTATATGGGTTCAAATATACATATCTTACTAACCCTCCTTAACATGCCTTTCACAAGTGAGGAAAAAAACTCTTGCTGGTTCAGGCCACTTTGTGATATACGTCTTCATTGTAGCAAAGTAAGTTGGAGAGTTTCCTGTCTTCTAACCTGTACAAACAACTGTGACTCCATATACATTTCCACAAAGAAACACACACACAGAAACACACTCCAGGGCCTTGGTTTAAGTTTAAGGAGCATTCTGATGGATGGGGAAGTAGTTGTTCCTACAGGAAGGTATTACTGTGTGACAGACTAAATCATATCTGCGTCAACTCCAGCTCTCTAAATAAGGCTAATGTTGCTGCTTCTGACCTGGTTGTTTGGTCTCACTTTCTGAGGATAACTCATAGTTTCTCACTCACATTTTTTTTTTTTAAGAAGAATCCACACTTACACTTCTCTGTGATCCATTTCCACAGTAACTCAGGTTGACTTGGATGAGTTTCCCAGGCAGTATTTTGTCTTATCTTACCGACAGTTTCATTCCAAAATATATATATTATTCCTCTTCTTTCATGTTTTCTAATCATAAATACATATAGAATATGGTCATATTTAGTCTGGTACAGGTTTCTGGGAACATGAGGTACCTTTACTTCTCCAGTTAGGGTCCTTTTCCTTCTTCATGAATCAATCTTTTACTTTTTTTTTTTCTGGATTTTTTTTTTTTTTTAGTTCCTATGCCACACAGAAAAATGGAAAATTATTCTTCTCGTCCATGGAAAAGGATGACCAAAGGGCTGAATTACAAGGACATGTGGTGTTTTGGTTGGTCCTGTAGACATGTCTTCTCTTGTGTTGTTGGAAAAGGGTGTTTGTTATGACCAGTGCATTTTCTTGCAAAACTCTGTTAGTCTTTGCCCTGCTTCATTCTGCATTCCAAGGCAAAATTTGCCTGTTACTCCAGGTGTTTCTTGACTTCCTACTTTTGCATTCCAGTTCCCTATAATGAAAAGGACATCTTTTTTTGGGCGTTAGTTCTAAAAGGTCTTGTAGGTCTTCATAGAACCATTCAACTTCAGCTTCTTCAGCGTTACTGGTTGGGGCATAGACTTGGATTACCTTGGAAATGAACAGAGATCATCTTGTCGTTTTTGAGATTGCATCCAAGTATTGCATTTCAGACTCTTTTGCTGACCATGATGGCTACTCCATTTCTTCTGAGGGACTCCTGCCCACAGTAGTAGACATAATGGTCATCTGAGTTAAATTCACCCATTCCAGTCCATTTCAGTTCACTGATTCCTAGAATGTCGACATTCACTCTTGCCGTCTCTTGTTTGGCAACTTCCAATTTGCCTTGATTCATGGACCTGACTTTCCAGGTTCCTATGCAATATTGCTCTGTATAGCATCGGACTTTGTTTCTATCACCAGTCACATCCACAGCTTGGGTATTGTTTTTGCTTTGGCTCTCTCCTTTCTTTCTTTCTTTCTGGAGTTATTTCTCCACTAATCTCCAGTAGCATATTGGACACCTACTGACCTGGGGAGTTCCTCTTTAAGTATCCTATCATTTTGCCTTTTCATACTGTTCATGGGGTTCTCAAGGCAAGAATACTGAAATGGTTTGCCATTCCCTTCTCCAGTGGACCACATTCTGTCAGACCTCTCCACCATGACCCGCCCATCTTGGGTTGCCCCAAGGGCATGGCTTGGTTAGAACTGGACATGGAACAACAAACTGGTTCCAAATAGGAAAAGGTGTGCGTTGAGGCTGTATATTGTCACCCTGCTTATTTAACTTATAGGCAGAGTACATCATGTGAAACACTGGACTGGAAGAAACACAAGCTGGAATCAAGATTGCAGGTAGAAATATCAATAACCTCAGATATGCAGATAACACCACCCTTATGGCAGAAAGTGAAGAGGAACTAAAAAGTCTCTTGATGAAAGTGAAAGAGAAGAGTGGAAAAGTTGTCTTAAAGCTCAACATTCAGAAAACAAAGATCATGGCATGCGGCCCCATCACTTCATGGGAAATAGATGGGGAAACGGTNTCTCTTGATGAAAGTGAAAGAGAAGAGTGGAAAAGTTGTCTTAAAGCTCAACATTCAGAAAACAAAGATCATGGCATGCGGCCCCATCACTTCATGGGAAATAGATGGGGAAACGGTGGAAACAGTGTCAGAGTTTATTTTTGGGGGCTCCAAAATCACCGCAGATGGTGACTGCAGCCATGAAATTAAAAGATGCTTACTCCTTGGAAGAAAAGTTATGACCAACCTAGACAGTATATTCAAAAGCAAAGACATTACTTTGCTGACTAAGGTCTGTCTAGCCAAGGCTATGGTTTTCCCAGTGGTCATGTATGGATGTGAGAGTTGGACTGTGAAGAAAGCTGAGTGCCAAAGAATTGATGCTTTTGAACTGTGGTGTTGGAGAACTCTTGAGAGTCCCTTGGACTGCAAGGAGATTCAACCAGTCCATTCTGTAGGAGATGAGCCCTGGGATTTCTTTGGAGGGAATGATGCTAAAGCTGAAACTCTAGTACTTTGGCCACCTCATGCAAAGAGTTGACTCATTGGAAAAGACTCTAATGCTGGGAAGGATTGGGGGCAGGAGGAGAAGGGGACAACCGAGGATGAGATGGCTGGATGGCATCACTGACTTGATGGACGTGAGTCTGAGTGAACTCCGGGAGTTGGTGATGGACAGGGAGGCCCGGCGTGCTACAATTCATGGAGTCGCAAAGAGTCGGACAGGACTGAGCGACTGAACTGTAGACATGTCAGTCTCTAACAGCTGCAGCATCTCAAGTTTTTATAAGATTGCTAGATGCCAGAATCAAAAGCAATTGAGAAGGGGTTAATTAGATAAGTGAGGAGAAAGGATGTTTGCAGCAGCCATTGATGGATCATTTATAAAGGTGGTGTTCAGAGGTAGTTCAGTTCAGTTCAGTCGCTCAGTGGTGTCCAACTTTTCACGACCCCATGGACTGCATCATGCCAGGCTTCCCTGTCCATCACCAACTTCCAGAGTTAACTCAAACTCATGCCTATTGAGTCAGTGATGCCACTCCACTCTCTTGGTAGAGGTAGAGAACTCTCTAAATTTTAAAACGACAGTGACCTGTTTGCAAGTGTTTTCTGTTATCATAAATACCATCCTGCTGCATAGCAGACTGAATTTGATTTTTGCTCCCTGAAAAATAATCACTTGACATGTGATATAAGTTTCAGTACCTTAAAAATTGTTTTACCACTTGTCTCCAGGATGGCTATTTTACAATCCAATATACATATAACAATCTTAAAAATATATATATATGAGGCCTCACAATTGTAGAAAAGGACTCATAAGTATATTATTTCTCTAATATTAATGTAGTTACTGCCTTAATACTGAAGGTAACAAATCTTTAGTAGTAGAAAAAAATATTAAGCCTCTCATTGTTGTTTGCTAGGCAGCATTTCATGAGATTTCCTGCCTGTGTCATTACACATAGAGGAAACATTGGTTTTACAATAGAAATGCTGTGCAGCAAACCTGTAATCACCAGATTGTCTTCATAAGTAACACCAATGTGGATTTCCATCCAATAATTTACACTCCTTCAGCTCCATTGGTTCACAGTAGAAATAGGTATTGTATAAGGGCCTTACTCAAATAAACCCCTAAATTACAAATCCTCGTGTCCAACCACAATTCATATTTGGTCCTTTCCCTCACTCCTCATGTCAGAGATGTTGCTGATGCCTTTGCCATGATAAATGCTGCAGAAACAAACCAACAACTCACACATGAACTCCAGATTTTAGGAAATGTGTAAATTTCAAAATAGGACCTGAAAGAATTAAAAACCTGAGATTTAAATGTTGTACTGGAAATAGATTGAAAGTTGGGGTTGATTTCCATGTATGTTAAACCAAAATACTACCCAACTGTGTGGGCTCAGAGGACATTCATCTCCCTTTAATAGAGCCATAAACTCAGTACTTTACTTTGTTATACAGTCAAAAC
This sequence comes from Kobus ellipsiprymnus, assembly GCA_006410655.1. Taxonomy (NCBI): domain Eukaryota; kingdom Metazoa; phylum Chordata; class Mammalia; order Artiodactyla; family Bovidae; genus Kobus; species Kobus ellipsiprymnus. Next base: position 239,669 of record SJYR01002119.1, on the reverse strand, counting down.
CTAAGAACAAAATTTTCAGGTGGATACACATACGTTGTAAGAGATTCTTGTTCAGCCATCTCAAGTAACACTGCCCAGTAGAAACACTGTTCAGTTCAGTTCAGTTGCTCAGTTGTGTCCGACTCTTTGCAACTTCATGAATTGCAGAACGCCAGGCCTCCCTGTCCATCATCAACTCCTGGAGCTTACTCAAACTCATATCCATAGAGTTGGTAATGCCATCCAGCCATTTCATCCTCTGTTGTTCCCTTCTCTTCCTGCCCCCAATCCCTCCCAGCATCAGGGTATTTTCCAATGAGTCAACTCTTCGCATGAGGTGGCCAAAGTACTGGGGTTTCAGCTTTAGCATCAGTCCTTCCAATGAAAACCCAGGGTTGATCTCCTTCACAATGGACTGGCTGGATCTCCTTGCAGTCCAAGGGATTCTCAATAGTCTTCTCCAACACTGCAATTCAAAAGCATCAATTCTTTGACACTCAGCTTTCTTCACAGTCCAACTCTCACATCCATACATGACCACTGGAAATACCATAGCCTTGACTGCTGGTGCTGCTGCTAAGTCGCTTCAGTGGTTGCTGACTCTGTGTGACGCCATAGATGTCAACCCACCAGGCTCCCCTGTCCCTGGGATTCTCCAGGCAAGAACACTGGAGTGGGTTGCCATTTCCTTCTCCAATGCATGAAAGTGAAAAGTGAAAGTTAATTCATTCAGTCGTGTCCGACTTCTAGTGAATTCAGGGACTGCAGCCTATCAGGCTCCTCTGTCCATGGGAATTTCCAGGCAAGACTACTGGGGTGTTGTGCCACTGCCTTCTCCTTAAAATTGTCTAGACGGATCTTTGTTGGCAAAGTAATGTCTCTGCTTTTGAATATGCTATCTATGTTGGTAATAACTTTCTTCCAAGGAGTGTCTTTTAGTTTCATGGCTGCAATCACCATCTGCAGTGATGTTGGAGCCCCCAAAAATAAAGTCTGACACTGTTTCCACTCTTTCCTCATCTACTTCTCATGAAGTGATGGGAGCAGATGTCATGATCTTCATTTTCTGAATGTTGAGTTTTAAGCCAACGTTTTCACTCTCTTCTTTCACTTTCATCAAGAGGCTGTTTAGTTCCTCTTCACTTTCTGCCATAAGGGTGGTGTTATCTGCATATCTGAGGTTATGGATATTTCTTCTGGCGATCTTGATTCCAGCTTGTGTTTCTTCCAGCGCAGATTTTCTCATGATGTACTCTGCATGTAAGTTAAATAAGCAGGGTGACAGTATACAACCTTGACATACTCTTTTTCCTATTTGGAACTAATCTGTTTTTCCATGTTCAGTTATAAATTGCTTCTAGACCTACGTACAGGTTTCTCAAGAGGCAGGCCAGGTGGTCTGGTATTCCCATCTCTTTCAGCATTTTCTACAGTTTATTGTGATCCCACAGTCAAAGGCTTTGGCATAGTCAATAAAGCAGAAATAAATGCTTTTCTGGAACTCTCTCGCTTTTTTGATGATCCAGCAGATGTTGGCAATTTGATCTCTGGTTCCTCTGCCTTTTCTAAAACCAGCTTGAACATCTGGAAGTTCACACTTCATGTATTACTGAAGCTTGGCTTGGTGAATTTTGAGCATTGCTTTACTAGCATGTGAGATGAGTGCAAATGTACCATAGTTTGAGCATTTTTTGGCATTGTTTTTCTTCGGGATTGGAATGAAAACTGACCTTTTCCAGTCCTGTGGCCACTGCTGAGTTTTACAAATTTGTTGGCATATTGAGTGCAGCACTTTCAGAGCATCATCTTTCAGGATTTGAAATAGCTCAGCTGGAATTCCATCACCTCCACTAGCTTTGTTCATAGTGATGCTTCCTAAGACCCACTTGATTTCACAGTCCAGAATGTCTGGCTCACTCATATGAGTGATCATATGATCATGATTATCTGGGTCATGAAGTTCTTCTTTGTACAGTTCTTCTGTGTATTCTTGCCACCTCTTCTTAATATCTTCTGCTTCTGTTAGGTACATACAATTTCTGTTCTTTATCGAGCCAATCTTTGCATGAAATGTTCCCCTAGTATCTCTAATTTTCTTGAAGAGATCTCTAGTCTTCCCCATTCTGTTGTTTTCCTCTATTTCTTGGCATTGATTGCTGAGGAAGGCTTTCTTATCTCTCCTTGCTATTCTTTGGAACTCTGCATTCAGATGCTTATATCTTTCCTTTTCTCCTTTCTTTTTCACTTCTCTTCTTTTCACAGCTATTTGTAAGGCCTCTCCAGACAGCCATTTTGCTTTTTTGCATTTCTTTTCCATGGGGATGGTCTTGATCCCTGTCTCCTGTACAATGTCACGAACCTCCATCCATAGTTCATCAGGCTCTCTGTCTATGAGTTCTAGTCCCTTAAATTTATTTCTCACTTCCACTGTATAATCATGAGGGATTTTATTTAGGTCATACTTGAGGTTTTTTAGGTCATGTTCTAGTGGTTTTCCCTACTTTCTTCAATTTAACTGTGAATTTGGCAATAAACTGTTCATGATCTGAGTGACAGTCCGCTCCTGGTCTTTTTTTTGCTGACTGTATAGAGCTTCTCCATCTTTGGCTGCAAAAAATATAATCAATCTGATTTGGGTGTTTACCATCTTGTCATGTCCATGTATAGAGTTGGCTCTTGTGTTGTTGAAAGAGGGCGTTTTCTATGACCAGTGTGTTCTCTTGGCAAAACTTTATTTGTTTTTTCCTTGTTTCATTTTGTACTCCAAGGCCAAATTTCCCTGTTACTCCAGGTATCTCTTGAGTTCCTACTTTTGTATTATAGTCCCCTTGATGAAATGGACACCTTTTATGGTTTTAGTTTTAGAAGGTCTTGTAGGTCTTCATAGGATCATTCACTCTCGTCTTTTTTGCCATTAATAATTGGTGCATAGACTTGGATTATTTTGATGTTGAATGGTTTGCTTAGGAATGAGCTGATATTATTCTGTCATTTTTGAGATTGCAGCTAAGTACTGCATTTTAGAGTCCTTTGTTGATTATGAGGCTACTCCATTTCATCTAAGGGATTCTTGCCCAAAGTAGTAGAAACAATGGTTATCTAAATTCAATTCGCCCAATTCCATCCATTTTAGTTCACTGATTTCTAAAATGTCAGTGGTCGGTTTTTCCAACCCCAGTTTGACCACATCAAATTTGCCTTGATTCATGGACTTGATATTTCAGGTTCCTACATATCGTTCTTTATAGCTTCACAGTTTACTTTCACCACCAGAGACATCAACAGCTGGGTGTCCTTTCTGCTTTTGCTTAGCCTCTTCATTCTTTCTGGAGCTATTTCGCTGATCTTCCCCAGTAGTTGTTTGGACAACTACCAACCTGGGAGGCTCATCTTTCAGTGTCATATATTTTTGTCTTTTTATATTGTTCATGGGGTTTTCAAAGCAGGAATACTGAAGTGGCTTACCATTCCCTTCTCTACTGAACCACATTTTGTCAGGCCCTGACTAGCAGGGACAAGCCTTTCAGCTGCTTCTTGTATCCAGAGGACATGCCTGGTGACCTAGTTGTTCCACAGCTGGTCTTCTTGAGTGTGTAAACCTTCAGTGGCCACTGTGTCTTGGTCAATGTACTGCTGTCTGGAGGCCTGGGCAAAGGCCCTGCTGGAATTGTTGGCTGCTGCCAATTGAAGTTGGAGAATGCCCAGGAGGAGAGTGTTTTCTGGCTTAACCATTGTCATTGGCCACCCTGGGGCAATCTAAGAGGCTGAAATTTACAGTGTTTTGTTCCCAGGAGATGAGAAAGAAGCTTATGCATTTAGTTGGGAGGTTACCCCCAATCCCAATAAGTTTCATTATGAGAATCAGTGTCCAGCACATTGACATTACTTTGTCAATCTGAGGTACACAAAAAAAAAAAAAAAAAAAAAACTTCCTTAAATGATGTCTTGTCTTTTAAGTTTTAGACAACTTCTTAAAATGTATGCCCAAGGTGAGTAAGTCACGTGTCTCCCTATAATCCTTCCTCCTGAGTGTCAAAGATGATCTGCATACATTTAGGTTGCTACCAGTGGCTAGCCCTGGATCACTGTGCTGGGGAAATCTTTTTCCAACTCCTCCACTCCTTCTGCCTCAGGACTCCTTGACTTCAAACAAGCAAGCGGTTAGCCACTAGTCTTAGACCCAGTTAAATCAATAGGTACATGTTTTGCACTTTGTTATTATTTTTAATAATGTCATTTCTATGGGAAATGTGTTTACAGTTTCAAGTAATTATCTTTAATAATTTTTCTTTCAGTTCATAATTATTTCATTAAGAACAATGCTGTGTTTGCACTATTTGGGATGAATTTTATTTTTATTTTTGTTATAATATCTTATTTATTTATTTACTTATTTTCAGTTCTCTTCTACAATCTGCCTGGATGCTCACTCACCCTATTTCTTTTCTTTCTTTCTTTCTTTTTTACTTTACAATATTGCATTGGTTTTGCCATACATCAACATGAATCCGCCACAGGTAAACACGTGTTCCCCAGCTCAAACCCCCCTCCCGCCTCCCTCCCTATACCATCCCTCTGGGTCGTCCCAGTGCACTGGCCCCAAGCATCCAGTATCATTCATCGAACTTGGACTGGTGATTAGTTTCATATATGATATTATACATGTTTCAAAGCCTTTCTACCAAAGCATCCCACCTTTTCCTTTTCCCACAGAGTCCAAAAGCCTGTTCTATACATCTGTGTCTCTTTTGCTGTCTCGCATTATTATAGAGAATATGGAAGGGAGAGACTGATGCTTAAAGAACACACATTCTAAAAGGGTCTTCCCTAAGGAACCAAAGGGTCAGTTCAGTTCAGTCGATCAGTCGTGTCTGACTCTCTCCGACCCCATGAATCGCAGCATGCCAGGCCTCCCTGTCTATCACCAACTCCCAGAGTTCACTCAGACTCACGTCCATCGAGTCAGTGATGCCATCCAGCCATCTCATCCTCTGTCGTCCCCTTCACCTCCTGCCCCCAATCCCTCCCAGCAACAGAGTCTTTTCCAATGAGTCAACTCTTCACATGAGGTGGCCAAAGTACTTGAGTTTCAGCTTTAGCATCATTCCTTCCAAAGAAATCCCAGGGCTCAACTCCTTCAGAAGGGACTGGTTGGATCTCCTTGCAGTCCAAGGGACTCTCAAGAGTCTTCTCCAACACCACAGTTCAAACGCATAAATTCTTCGGTGCTCTGGCTTCTTCAAAGTCCAACTCTCACATCCATACATGACCACAGGAATAACCATAGCCTTCAATAGACGGATCTTAGTCAGCAAAGTAATGTCTCTGCTTTTGAATATACTATCTAGGTTGGTCATAACTTTTCTTCCAAGGAGTAAGCGTCTTTTAATTCCATGGCTGCAGTCACCATCTGCGGTGACTTTGGAGCCCCCCAAAATAAAGCTTGACACTGTTTCCACTGTTTCCCCATCTATTTCCCATGAAGTGTTGGGAACGGATGCCATGATCTTCGTTTTCTGAATATTGAGCTTTAAGTCAACCTTTTCACTCTTCTCTTTCACTTTCATCAAGAGGCTTTTGAGTTCCTCTTCATTTTCTGCCATAAGGGTGATATCATCTGCGTATCTGAGTTTATTGATATTTCTCTCGGCAATCTTGATTCCAGCTTGTGCTTCCTCCAGCCCAGTATTCCTCATGATGTATTCTGCATATAAGTTAAATAAGCAGGGTGACAATATACAGCCTTGACATACTCCTTTTCCTATTTGGAATCAGTCTGTTGTTCCATGTCCAGTTCTAATTGTTGCTTTCTGACCTGCATACAGATTTCTCAAGAGGCAGGTTAGATGGTCTGGTATTCCCATCTCTTTCAGCATTTTTCACAGTTTATTGTGATCCACACAGTCAAAGGCTTTGGCCTAGTCAATAAAGCAGAAATAGATGTTTTTCTGGAACTCTCTTGCTTTTTCCATGATCCAACGGATGTTGGCAATTTGATCTCTGGTTTCTCTGCCTTTTCTAAAACCAGCTTGAACATCAGGAAGTTCACGGTTCACGTATTGCTGAAGCCTGGCTTGGAGAATTTTGAGCATCACTTTACTAGCATGTGAGATGAATGCAATTGTGCAGTAGTTTGAGCATTCTTTGTCACTGCCTTTCTTTGGGATTGGAATGAAAAGTGACCTTTTTCCAGTCCTGTGGCCACTGCTGAGTTTTCCAAATTTGCTGGTATATTGAGTGCAGCACTTTCAGAGCATCATCTTTCAGAATTTGAAACAGCTCAACTGGAATTCCATTACCTCCACTAGCTTTGTTTGTAGTGATGCTTTCTAAGGCCCACTTGACTTCACATTCCAGGATGTCTGGCTCTATATGAATGATCCAACTGTCATGATTATCTAGGTCATGAAGATATTTTTTGTACGGTTCTTCTGTGTATTCTTGCCACCTCCTCTTAGTATCTTCTGTTTCTGTTTGGTCCATAACATTTCTGTACTTTATCAAGCCCATCTTTGAATGAAATGCTCCCTTGGTATCTTTAATTTTCTTGAAGAGATCTCTAGTCTTTCCCTTTCTGTTCTTTTCCTCTATTTCTTTGCATTAATCACTGAAGAAAGCTTTCTTATCTCTTCTTGCTTTTTTCTGGAACTCTGCATTCAGATGATTATATCTTTCCTTTTCTCCTTTGCTTTTCACCTCTCTTCTTTTCACAGGTATTTGTAAGGCCTCCCCAGACAGCTATTTTGCTTTTTTGCCTTTCTTTTCCATGGGGATGGTCTTGATCCCTGTCTCCTGCACAATGTCATGAACCTCATTCCATAGTTCATCAGGCACTCTATCTATCAGATCTAGGTCCTTAAATCTATTTCTCACTTCCACTGTATAATCATAAGGGATTTGATTGAGGTCATACTTGAATGGTCTAGTGGTTTTCCATACTTTCTTCAATTTGAGTCTAAATTTGGTAATAAGGAATTCATGATCTGAGCCACAGTCAGCTCCTGGTCTTGTGTTTTTTTTTTTT
>SJYR01002119.1:222133-232455 GCA_006410655.1 Kobus ellipsiprymnus | reverse complement strand
TTTTTTTTTTTTTTTTTTTGGACTGTATAGAGCTTTTTCATCTTTGGCTGCAAAGAATATAATCTATCTGATTTCGGTGTTGACCATCTGGTGATTTCCATGTGTAGAGTCTTTTCTTGTGTTGTTGGAAGAGGGTGCTTGCTGTGACCAGTGCATTTTCTTGGCAAAACTCTATTAGTCTTTGCCCTGCTTCATACTGCATTCCAAAGCCAAATTTGCCTGTTACTCTAGGTGTTTCTTGACTTCCTTTGAGCCAAAGTTAGTTTTGCTTAATTTTGCAAAGAGCTTCAAATGCATCGTCAACAGGTGATGTTCCCTCAAGTATTTCACAGGATGATTAATCTGGGCCTATCTCTTTCTGTCTGTAATGGTCATCTCAGTTATATTAAGGAAAATACTGATTAATTCTGGTCAAAGTTGTTTAGTTAGAGATGGTTGACCTAGCAATCTGTTAAATATAAGGATCTTGCAGTGGTTTGGGAGAGCTACCCAAGGGTATTCTCCTTTATATGATGATTGTAAAAGACAAAGTTTATCAATACTTCCTCACTCTCCTGTAACTCCAGGAGGTATTCCTTCTCCAGGAATCAGAACTGTTGCTTTTCTTCTATTGACCACAAATCCTCAAGCCCAAATAGCTTCAATCTACATTTACTGGAAATGACCTCTTTTATCCAAAACCATGTGTGGAAAGAAAAAAAAAAAATTTATGACATGTAAGAATTTTTTGTCCTTTTTCTGTTTAGGCCACTTTTTGAGGGGGTAGCAATCATCATACATGATCAAGTGTTCCTTTTCCTTTTGCTCTATTATTATATCAAGTCATCATGAGAATTCAGATGGCTCATTTAGCATTTTTGCCACTGTCTAGCTGAGCTGCCAGTTGGAACAGTTACCAACCAGTTCCACTTAGGGATGCAACTGGGGCAGAGAAAGGATCTGCCCAAAATCAAGCAGAGAAAAATTTCAGACTTTCTTTTTTTTAATATATATTTATTTATTTTAATTGGAGGTCAATTACTTTACAATATTGTATTGATTTTGCCATACATCAACATGAATCCGCCACAGGTATACACGTGTTTCCCATCCTGAACCCCACTCCCTCCTCTCTCCTTGTACCATCCCTCTGGGTAGTCCCAGTGTACCAGCCCCAAGCATCCAGTATCATGCACCGACCCTGGACTGACAATTCGTTTCATATATGATATTATACATGTTTCAATGCCATTCTCCCAAATCAAAATAGGTATATATGAAATTCCACACCTTTCATTCTGATCATTATCTAGAAAATCACTGAGTGGAGATGGTCCTTCTCTGAGGACAGCTCCATTCATGACCAAACGGCCCTACTAAGGTATGTAGACTAGGAGGAAGTGACGGAGACATAGCCATAAATTATTATGAATTTTGAGGAGGATGCTTCAATAATCAAGCTATTAGGGTACATGAAAAGTTTATTGAAAATGTTGATTACCAGACTATTGTTCATTAGCTTCTGTGAAAAAGTGTGATTCATTAGCAAATGAGATTGTCAGGAAACTGAAAACAAACATTTCAAAAGCCATGATCATATGGCCAAAGTCAGCTGATCAGAGCCATGACTTGAATAAGTGCCCATTTTGGTGTGACCTCACCAGTCATGAGGGTGATCAGATTCTGGCAGTCAGGAGTGAGCAGGGCCACAATCTATCATGTTGTTAGGAAACAAATAGATCAAAAAAGAGCCACAAGTCTGGCAGGAGCCACACATCTGGCAGGCACTGCTGACCTCTGCATCAGACACATAGATCTGTTTACTTTGTACCTGGTCTAGGAGAGTAGTTTTGTTGCCATATCTGGCACAATTATGAGCATAAGACAATAGTGGCAACAATTTGAATTTTAAGTCTCTTGATCAGGAACTTGACTGCATTTGGCTTCTTCAGTTAAGCAGCTCTTATTGTGGCCATTCTGTGATGATTTAATAACTCTGACATTTATCTCACATATGGAATTTCATCTTTTGGAAGATGGCCATGTGCATCTTCCAAAAGTGGTATCTTTAATTCCCCAATCTGTAGTTTTCTGAGTGTGAAACTAAACTGGAACTGGATCTCTGAGGAAATAGCTCAAGCAAACCGAACATATAATAGATTAATCAAGGGTAGAATTGACCAGCTAAATAACAGCCTTAGGCTGGGCCTATTAAATAAAAACCATGTCTTTCTCAACTGTGAAGCATAGAAGAGTGCAGCAGCCTAGTGGACAACATCAAGGTCCGCCTCGGCCAAAGCACAGTGAAGCTCTGTGAGTTAAGGGCCTTGTTGAGGACCAGCTTTGCTCCAGTCAATGGAATGGATATGAAATTTTCCTTCATAAGATAGTTGCCACTTTTTCACAAAAAATATTGAGGGGTCACTGGGGCCAAATAAACAGTGTTTTTGAATATAACGTTTCTGTTTGACTAGCTAAGTTCCTGGTCCTAATTTCTTTGTTAATCATTGAGCCTGAGTTGATCTACCCCCAGAAAGGAATGCATCTCAAAAACGTCTTGCATCTCAGCAGTTGCAAGACCATGGTACATGTGCTCAGGTTGCGCTGTGCTGTGCTCAGTCACTTGGTTGTGTACGACTCTTTGAGGTCTCAGGGACTGGAGCCCATCAGGTTACTCTGCATGGAATTTCTTAGGCAAGAACACTGGAGCAGGTTGCCATTTCCTACTCCAGAAGATCTTCCAGACCCAGGGATTGAACCTGCATCTCTTACATCTCCTGCATTGGCAGGTGGATTCTTTACCAATGCACCACATGAGAAGCATGCTCTGTTTATACAAAAGTTTAATAATAAGCTAATGGGTGCCTTTGAAAATGAATGTGTCCATTTGTCATGCCAGGGATATAATGAGCTCAAATCCTCAAGGCATGGGCTCCTTCCCATTTCTTGAGGTGCCTATCATCAACATCATCAAGCCCAGAGACTCACAGCTCTAAGGATTGTTAGAGCAGTGGGATCCAAAGAAGACACCTATTATCTTCATCTAATGATGTAAACACCAAAGTTCCCAACAACTGTCTACATGTGCATTTTTTTTTTCCATTTGAGGAATTCCTTCTGATACTAATGAGAAGTAGAAGCAAAAACATTTAACATGTTAACTCAGATGTAGAATCAACAACTACATGCATAGAATTGACTATAGAGGCTTCAGATCACTTCCAGAGTAGGGTGTACACTTTCTAGGATGGGGTAGATAGGATATGGGCCAATAACGGCACTCTAAAAGGGGAATGAACAGGGTTAGGCAGGTTTTCAGGATAGACTCAGAGCACTGTCTCTTCCCCAAATCCACAGATGTGTCCTGCTATGATCCCAACCCCCCACCATCAAATTCATATGTGAAAAACCTACTCTCCAAGGTGATAGTCTTAGGAGGCGGGGCCTTTAGAAGGTGATTAGGTCATGAGAGGAACCCTTCATGAATGGGGTTTCCTTTTTGTCTTGTTCTTCAGTCACCAAGTCATATCCAACTCTGTGATCCCATGGGCAGTTACTAACTTTCATTTCTAATGTTTTTAAATATGCTTTTTTTTTTTTTTTCAATATGTTCTTCTCCTTTCTATTTACTGCAGTAAGAAATCTTGGCCTGCCAAGACATAATCCATTCCACTACCATTCTGTTTTAAGGTGAATATCCCTTTTGCTCCCTGTAGTCATTTCAAGCTTAATTGTTCTTTTACTTCTGTCACTGTTTAAGACAACACACACACATATAATACCCAGATAATATTCAAAATACTGATGAATAAGAATCTAGGATTTTTGTATTGAAAATAGTTATAAACACTCCATTTCTTCTTTTGAATGATGGATACTTTATTTTTTTCTAAAAATTTCATAGGTGTGGTTTTCAGGGTGGTAATCCTGGTACTGAAATGAGTCAGGGACTCCAGGTCCAACCAAGTCTCTACTCAGCCAGGCCTCCTCAGGAAGCAGCATTTAGGGGTCCACCATGCTGGATCATGGAAAAAGCAAGAGAGTTACAGAAAAACATCTATTTCTGTTTTATTGACTATGCCAAAGCCTTTGACTCTGTGGATCACAATAAAATGTGGAAAATTATGAAAGAGATGGGAATACCAGACCACCTGACCTCCCTCTTGAGAAACCTATATGCAGGTCAGGAAGCAAGAGTTAGAACTGGACATGGAACAACAGACTGGTTCCAAATAGGAAAAGAGGTATGTCAAAGCAGTATATTGTCACCCTGCTTATTTAACTTCTATGCAGAGTATATCATGAGAAATGCTGGACTGGAAGAAACACAAGCTGGAATCAAGATTGCTGGGAGAAATATCAGTAGCCCCAGATATGCAGATGATACAAGCCTTATGGCAGAAAGTGAAGAGGAACTAAAAATCTTTCATTATGTTTTGTTCAATTAAAAAAAAAAAAAAAGCCTCTTGATGAAAGTGAAAGTGGAGAGTGAAAAAGTTGGCTTAAAGCTCAACACACAGAAAACAAAGATCATAGCATCCAGTTCCAACACTTCATGGGAAATAGATGGGGAAACAGTGAAACAGTGTCAGAATTTATTTTTGAGGGGACTCCAAAATCACTGCAGATGGTGGCTGCAGCCATGAAATTTAAAGATGCTTACTCCTTGGAAGAAAAGTTATGAGCAACCTATATGGCATATTGAAAAGCAGAGACATTACTTTGCTGACTAAGGTCCATCTAGTCAAGGCTATGGTTTTTCCTGTGGTCATGTATGGATGTGAGAGTTGGACTATGAAGAAGGCTGAGAACCGAGGAATTGATGCATTTGAACTGTGGTGTTGGAGAAGACTCTTGAGAGTCCCTTGGACTGCAAGGGGATCCAACCAGTCCATTCGGAAGGAGTTGAGCCCTGGGATTTCTTTGGAAAGAATGATGCTAAAGCTGAAACTCGAGTACTTTGGCCACCCCAGGCAAAGAGTTGACTCATTGGAAAAGACTCTAATGCTGGGAGGGATTGGGGGCAGGAGGAGAAGGGGATGACAGAGGATGAGATGGCTGGATGGCGTCACTGACTCGATAGACGCAAGTCTGAGTGAACTCTGAGAGTTGGTGATGGACAGGGAGGCCTGGCGTGCTGCGATTCATGGGGTCACAGAGAGTCGGACATGACTGAGCGACTGCACTGAACTGAACTGATGCAGGTGCAGGATGAGTGGACAGTGGGTGGAGGAACTTAAGGAACTTAATTTAAGCAATATTTTCCGAACCTTACAACCACAGGTTTTCAGATTTAGAGAGAGTAAATTATAAATATGAAAGTGGTATTTGCAGCAAGGTTATTGATAATGAGACTATAGTCAGTGCTTTGAGTTCATCTTGGCAGCCTTCATTTCAAGATATTTCAGGATTCTTAAAAGAACTCAATATTGCCAAAGGAAATGCAACATATTGAAATCCCAGGGTTAAAGGAGTAGAGATGTTCTAGCTAGGTGTTTGAGTGAGGAGTTCAGAGACCTGGCATTGCACAGCCATAGATATTGCATGGGGTGATGAGTTTATAATTGGGTTTATGATGCAAGCAGGTGAAGAATTTCTTGAAGATATACTTCGATTTCCCTTGCAGGGAAAGTCAAGTCATTGCCGGCATGTGGGGCTCCCTCCCATGGGCACACCTGAGAAAGGAACCTTTTTTGGAAGGCATGTCCTGATCACTGGAGAGAAGGAATGAATCGTCTTTGTGACCTACCCAGATGGCAGGCCAGCAGGGAAGGCTTATATCTTCTTTGCTGAGCCCAGAACACATTGAGGAGGCACAAGGACTTGTTAGATAAAAGATACATTGAGCTTCTCAGGAGCACAGAGTCTGACATTCAGCAAGTGTGTTGGGCTGCCACCATCCTGGCACAGGGATGTCTTCAAGAATCCTGAAGTTCTCTGAACTTCATACTATTGGGATTTTATTGAGGCTTCATACCAGAGGCATGACCAATTACTATTTCCATGTATAATCCCTCTCTTCTCTATAAGGAATGAAAGATGGGGCTGAAAGTCCCAAATTTTTAATTATAGCTTGGTCTTTCTGGTGACAAACCCCCATCCAAGAACCTAGGAAGAGTCACTTCATTATAATAAAAGACACTCCAGGAAACTCCAAGGAATTTAGGAGCATGGTGTCAGATGTTCTTAACACTTAGGAAATCTCAACAGCCTCATGAGTTCTGTGCCAGCAATTGGGATGAAGGACTAAAAGTTAGAACAAAAGATTCTCCTGTCAGCCTTCTTTACAAAGAGTTTAAGAGCTCTGCATCAAGAACCTTGTCAAGAGATCTATCTATCTATCTATCTATAATTATTTCACACCAGAGTAACTAGCCTTTTTTTTTTTTTTTTTTTTTTCCTCCTTACACCTTACCTTCACTCCACTCCCTCCCCTGCCACATGGTTTATCGGGTTGAACCAAAATCCTAGGCCATTGAAGTTTTCTTAGATGAAGCCACAGCTGGAATGCTAAGAGGCAGTTTGTATTAGCTTTCAACTACTGCATAACAAATTATCAACCACTTGTTGTCTTAAGCATCCATTAATTAGTTCATAGTTCTGTAGATCAGAAACTGGATGGGCTTGATATGTTCCCTGTATATGGCCTCATGAGATCAAAATTAAATGTTGGCCAGGCTGAGCTCTTACACAGAAGTTCTGGAGAAGAATCTAAACTTCCAGGCTTATTCAGATTGTTGGTAGATTTCAGTCTCTGTGGATACAGACTGAGGTTTTCTCTTCTTGCCTTGAGCTGAGGATCGGTCTCAGTATCCAGAGACCACCCTCTTCTTTCATGTGGCCTCCTCCTTCTTTAAGCTGGAAATCGCCTATGGGCATCCACACATGTCCATTGCTGGGCTCCAGCATCTCAGCGTGCATCCAGTCAGGAGAGTGGGCTCTCTCAAGTTCAGTTTCTTTTCCCAAACTGCCAAAGCCACTGGATCCTGGCAGCTCCCTGAAAGCTTGGGAGCCCCCTGCTGAGGTTCCCTGAACAAGAGGGAAATTTACCAGCAAAGGCCATGTCTGGCCCACCCAGATGAGGATGGCTACTTTTTTTTTAAGCTATAAATCTCAATATTTACAAGAATAATTCCATTCTTGGTTCTAAGCCTACTGGCCACATAAGGAACTGTTTACTTCTGATAACAAGAAAAGCCTAGGCATGTGCCTTCTATTAAAAAAATAGAATAACAAATAAAATTTAAAACTAAAAAAAAAATGCCTCCTTTGTTACATGAATGCTTTTTCTCCTTTTAGGAACAGCATACAACCAAATTTTGTCAGGGGGCCTTCCTGCCAACTACCCTGACCCTCAGTTATGACTCTATGCCTTTAAACATGCCTGAGGCTGTCATCACACTGGTAAAAGAGAGGCAGAATGTGGGCCTGGTGAGTCCCCAGACCAAGACTGCTTACAGCCTTCTCATCCCTTTTTGGGAGAGGTAAGTACTGAAGTAAGTGCATAAGGGTTTAGGAGTCTGGCAGGCTGTAGTCCATGGGGTTGCAAAGAGCTGGGGATGGCTGAACATGCACATACACACCTCAAAAATAAAATACGGAAGCAAAAATCATTTGTTAAATGCAAATTTTAAAGAAGGAACTAGATTTAAAGATTTGATTTTAACATGAAGATATTCTCAGTCTTCATTATACATTGCATAGTTCTGTGGGGTCATAATTGAAAAGAAATAAACATAACGGAACTTAAATTGTGTTTCTGTATTTGTATCATCTGATGTAGTCTATTGTACCCTGTATATTTTGTGAATTGTCTTTCCTAAACAAGATTATTCTACACTTAGTAAATGTTGTGGAGTGATTGTGGTGGTATAATTCTGATATCATCTAAACTTTTAAGAGTTCCTAGAACAAGAAAAAAAAAAAAAAAGAGCAATAGAAAAGCACATTTTGCCTATTTTGGGCAGCACTGTGTGGATGTTATTTTAAACAATGCTCTCTTGTTTTGCCCAAGTTCAGTTGACCCATCCAGCCCAGAGTTCATACTTGAGCATCGACTGACTGAGAGAAGAGAGTTAAGGAGAGCTTAAACATGCATCACTCAGACTCTGGAACAGGAGTGACAAGTAATGTCTATTCTTCTTCTGTATGTTTCCTTTCCCCTTCACTGTGAAAACTAACACCCGACACCACCCCACACCCTCAAAAAATAAATAAAATGAAATAAAAAAGACACCTACAATGGACCTGTTCCTTTCTGGGACAGGATCATGGGTTTCTTTGTCATGTCTGTTGGGGCTCGATGTGGCATAGTGGTAGGGTTTACTAGGTAAATTGTAACCAGTTCTTGTGACCCCATGAACCGTAGCTTGTCAGACTCCTCTGTCCATGGACTTTTATATAGAATCTAGAAAGATAGTACTGATCCTATGGGTATGGCAGCAGTGGAGACGTAGATATATAGACAGATTTTTGACACGGCTGGTGAAGGAAATGGTGGGATGATTTGAGAGAGTAGCATTGAAACATACATTGACATACGTCAAATAGATAGCCAGTGGAATTTGTTGTATAAAGTAGGAAATCCAAAACTGGTGCTCTGTGACAATTTAGAGAGATGGGATGGGGAGGGAGGTGGGAGGGAGGTTCAAGAAGGAAGGGACCATACTAAAGCATATATATGGAACTTAGAAAGCTGGTAACGATAACCCTGTATGCGAGACAGCAAAAGAGACACAGATGTATAGAGCAGTCTTTTGGACTTTGTGGGAGAGGGTTGGATGATTTGGGAGAATGGCGCTGAAACATATATAATATCATATAAGAAAGGAATTGCCAGTCTAGGTTCAGTGCAAGATACAGGATGCTTGGGGCCGGTGCACTGGGATGACCCAAAGGGATGGTTTGGGGAGGGAGGTGGGAGAGGGGTTCAGGATTGTGAACACGTGTACACCCATGGCGGATCCATGTTGATGTATGGCAAAACCAATACAATATTGTAAAGTAATTAGCCTCAAATTAGAATAAATAAATTTTAAAAAAGAAGGAAGGGACATATGTATGTCTATGCCTGATTGATGTTGACGTATGGCAGAACCCATAACACTATTGAAAAACAATCATACTCCAATTGTAAGTAAAAATAAAATTTTGAAAAAAGGATAATGGAGTGGGTTACCATGTTCTTCTCCAGGGGATCTTCCCAACCCAGGTTTTCTGCTTTGCTCACTGTCTTCTGCATTGCTTGTGGTCTCCTGCCTTTCTTTTCCAATTGAGCCAGCAGGGGAGGCCCAAAGTGGTGAAGACATAGTTGCAAAATAAAGTAGATGGTTGCCTGCATACAAAAGGTCACATTATATTATAAATGTCATAATATAACCTTTGCTTAAGACAAGAAAATTCCTAACCCCAAACAATTGCTAGTAATTTTAAACTTGAATTTCATGAATATATAAGTAACTTTGCCCTTAATTGGAAAATTAACAAGTGTAAGTGCTTAGTTTTCTAAGTTCTTTAATCTAGGAATTATTGATATTTGTAGCTATGCTAAAAATTATTATACCCAGAATAGTATTAACATTAAAAGAATCTTAAACCAGATTTCTCACTGCCAGAGAATGAAATTGAAAATAAACAAAGGAGGAATGCTGGAAGGAACTTATAGTGTTGAATCAAGCATAGATAGATAAATAGAAAGATACATACAGAAATGAAATACAGATGAGCATTTAGACCTGGGTAAGGTTTTTGTATTCAGCTCTTCTTGGGTCACTTTTTAAGCAACTGATGCTGCAGTGTTGTTCTGGTTGTTGATTATGTTGTAAAAAGAACAAGGTTATATTTTTTGTACTTGTGCCTCTTGATATCACTAGAAACATATGTATCTCAAAACTTATATATACATATATGCATATCAGGACCTTAATGTATGAGTCTGGAACATATGTAGTGCCAAACAGTGAGGGAATTCTTTAAGAAAGGATGGAGGCTTGACTACAGAAAACAGGATCCAAACTCAAAGTGCTTCCAAAGGTCATAAATATAACTGTCTTTGTAGTGGTAGCAATAGTAGTCATGGTAATAATAATAATGATAATAACTCAGTTCTAAGGAGATGGATGGAGCTGGAACCGATTATACAGAGTGAAGTAAGCCAGAAAGAAAAACACCAATACAGTATACTAATGCATATATATGGAATTTAGAAAGATAGGGATGATGACCCTGTATGCGAGACAACAAAAGAGACTCAGATCTATAGAGTGAACTGTTGGACTCTAGAGGATGGAGGGAAGGAAAGGGTGGCATGAGATTGGAGAATGGCATTGAAACATGTATACTAC
>SJYR01002119.1:176091-202506 GCA_006410655.1 Kobus ellipsiprymnus | reverse complement strand
CCCACCCTTAGCATCTATTCTGAATTGTCTAATTATTGTCCTTAATCCTTAGGACAGAAACTAATTTTTCTTATTCTTTATCAATTCTCATGTTCCTCACCAACAGAAAGTTAGTTTTGTTGGGGGTAGAATATGTCTGGCAAAGGAAACTATATTTACTAGTCTCCTATACCAATAGGACTGACCTGGATGTAACTAAGTCCTGGCTGATGACATATATCAATAGTTTCTGGTCATGTACATTGGGAATTCAAAAGAAGAAGGGATTTAAGTCAACAGGCATATGTCTCTTTATTACTGCCTGAAAAGCAAATGGGATGATGGGAATACTGGTTGTCATCTTGTAAGCACAAGGTTACTTTGAGAATGGAACTTCAGGATGCAGAGCACACACATAGAATAAAGCAAAACATTGTTGAGTTGACTTGAACAGCCCAACTGTATATGTCATTATTTGCAAGATTTATGAACCCCTATTTTATTTTAAGAATCAGTTTTGTTTTCTGTTACTCCAAGTCTAGCAAATTGATACATCATTCTGAGAGAGGTGACACAGATTACAAAAATGTTTATAATAATGATTTATAAAAAACCGTAATTTTCCAAAAGAATCAATCTGAAATGTAAATTTATTTTTTCATTTCAACAACAGAAGGGTTATTAGGAAAGAAGGTGTTGCCAGTTATTTCAGTTTCCAAAAGCGTAGAGGAAATTAAATCCTAAACCAAATGTTTTCTACTTGTTTATGAAAAGTGTTAGTGAATAATAAAGAACTATAAATTTTTTGAAGAACCCCATAAGCAAGCATGCATGGCAAATACATTCTATACAAGTTCTAATCCATGAAATAGTCACACTGTTTAAAATTTGTTAGAAAAAAAAAAAATATATATATATATATATTGGCTTTGAAGTATCATTGGGACTTTGGGTGGGACAAGAATTTGCAGTTAAGAGTTACCTATGGGCTTCCCAGGTGGTGCCAGTGGTTAAGAATCTGCCTGTCAATGCAGCAGACATGAGAGACATGGGTTCAATCCCTGGGTTGTGAAGATCCCTTGGGGTAGGAAATGACAAAACACCCTAGTATTTTTGTTTGGAAAATTCCAAGGAAAAAGGAGCCTGGCAGGCTACAGTTTATGGGGGTGCAAAGAGTCAGACATGACTGAGCAACTGAGCAAGGAAGGAGTGGTGCAAAATTGCCTATACATTGCAGAACATTTCATTTCTAGATTGCACTCACTAAAATAGCATTCTACCCTCATTCTTTGCTAAGGTTAAATAATTCATCCTGAGGAGATTTTGACCCTTTGTCCTTCCTGCTCTCACCTCTTCCTTCATCACCTCTTTGTTTAAAGCCACTGGAATCAGATGGAATCTAGTAAATCCTGCCTTGAGAGCATATTTCATTTATCCCTCTACTTATTTCACCCATTCCACATTTAAAACTCTATTTATCGCTATTGATTTAAAATATTGAAGTCAGTTTAAAAAATAAAGTTTATTTTTCCCTATTAATGAAATTCTGTTCACACAATCTCTCTTGATTACCATGAAATATGTTGGAAGATAGTAATTAGGATAAATGTCAGGCTCCTCCCTCCAGGGGATTCTCCAGGCAAGAGTACTGGAGTGGGTTTCCATTTCCTTCTCCAGGGTATCTTCCTGACCCAGGGATTGAACCCTGGTCTCCCGCATTCCAGACAGACACTTTAAACTCTGAGCCACCAGGGAAGCCCCTAAGAATTATATGTTAATAAGCTATTTAGGGATCTATAATGGAAAAAACAGGGAATTTTAATCTAGATCTACTACTAACGTGATGCAAGTCTCTTTTTTGTCTCTTTATTCACCAATAAAGCATGGTTAACAATAACTTTAATTACTATCACATGATAACATTATTAGAATCATATGGAATAGTGTGAGTATAGTAATCATTGTATGTGAAACACTGGGATAATATTTACTTGAAACGTGAAACACTTTTTTTCCTGTTTTTAAATGTATTTATTTTTAATTGAAGGGTAATTGCTTTATATTAATGTGTTGGTTTCTTCCAAAGATCACATGAATCGGCCACAGGTATATTTTACATATGTCTGATCCCTCTTGAACCCCCTCCAAACTCCCTTTTCCATTACACCCCTCTAGGTTGTTGCAGAGCCCTGACTTAAGTTCTCTGAGTCATACAGAAAATTCTCATTCACTATCTATTTTACATATGATAGTGTATGTTTCCATGTTACTCTCTCCACTTATCCCACCCTCTCCTCCCCCACACCACACTGTGAACATAAGTCTCTCTCCTATGTCTGTATCCCCGTCAGTTCAGTTCAGTTCAGTTCAGTCGCTCAGTCGTGTCCAACTCTTTGCGACCTCATGAATCGCAGCACGCTAGGCCTCCCTGTCCATCACCAACTCCTGGAGTTCACTCAGACTCACGTCCATCAAGTCCGTGATGCCATCCAGCCATCTCTTCCTCGGTCGTCCCCTTCTCCTCCTTCCCCTAATCCCTCCCAGCATCAGGGTCTTTTCCAATGAGTCAACTCTTCGCATGAGGTGGCCAAAGTACTGGAGTTTCAGCCTCAGCATCATTCCCTCCAAAGAAATCCCAGGGCTGATCTCCTTCAGAATGGACTGGTTGGATCTCCTTGCAGTCCAAAGGACTCTCAAGAGTCTTCTCCAACACCACAGTTCAAAAGCATCAATACTCAGCTTTCTTCACAGTCCAACTCTCATATCCATACATGACCACTCATCACTGCCCTACAAATAATTTCATCAGTGCCCTCTTTCCAGATTCCATATATATGCATTAGTATACGATTTTTTTTTTCTTTTTCTGACTAACTTCACTCTGTATAATAGGTTTAAGTCCATACACCTCATTAGAACTGACACAAATGTGTTCCACTTTGTGGCTGGATAATATTCCATTGTATTGTACTACATTATTGTACCACAGGATCTTTATCCATTCATCTGTCAATGGACATGTATGTTGCTTCCATGTCCTAGCTATTGTAAATACTGCTGCAATGAACATGGGGACACATGTGTCTTTTTAAATTTTGCTTTCCTCAGAGTATATGTCTAGTAGTGGGATTTCTAAGCCACATGGTGGTTTTATTTCTAGTTTTTAAAGGAATCTCCATACTGTTTTCCATAGTGACTGCATCAATTTACCTTATCCCACCAACAGTGCAAGAGGGATCCATTTTCTCCATACCCTCTCCAGCATTTTTTTGTTTGTAGACTTTTTGTTGATGGCCATTCTGGTAGATGTAAGGTGATATCTCAATGTAGTTTTGATTTGCATGCCTCTAATAATGAGTGATGTTGAGTATTTTTACATGTGTTTATTAGCCATCTGTATGTCTTCTTTGGAGAAATGTCTGTTTAGTTTTTTTTTTTTTGCCCACTTTTTTACTGGGTTGTTTGTTTTTCTGATATTGGCTTGTATTAGCTGTTTATAAATTTTGGAAATTAAACCTTGTCACTTGTTTCATTTTGCTAATATTTTCTCACATTCTCTGGGTTGTCTTTTTGTGTTGTTTAGTTTCTTTTCCTGTGCAAAAGCTTTTAAGTTTAACTAGCTTCCACTTGTTTTTTTTTTATGCTTATTTCCACTATTCTAGGAGGTGGATCATAGAGAATCATGTGATTTATGTTACAGAGTGTTTTGCTGACATTTTCTTCTAAGGGTTTTATAGAGTCTCATCTTACATTTAGGTCTTTAATCCATTTTGAGTTTATCTTTGTGTATGGTACTAGGAAATGTTCTAATTTTATTCTTTTGCACATAACTGTCCAGTTATTCCAGCACCACTTATTGAAGATGCTATCTTTGCTCTATTGCATATTCTTGCCTCCTTGGTCACAAATAAGGAACCCATGGGTGTGTGGGTTTATCTCTGGAATTTCTATTTTGTTCTGTTGGCCTATATTTCTGTTTTTGATCCAGTACCATATTGTCTTGATGAATGTAGCTTTGTATTATAATCTGAAGTCAGGGAAGGTTGATTCACCAGGTCCATTCTTCTTTCCCAAGATTGCTTTGGCTATTCAGAGTCTTTTTTGTTTCTATATGAATTCTGACATTTTTTGTTTGTTTGTTTTGTTTTGTTTTCATTCTGTGAAAACTGCCATTGGTAATTTGATAGGGATCACATTGAATCTGTACCTTGCATTTGGTAGTATATTTCTTTTTACAATATTGATTCTTCCAATCAGGAACATGGAGTATCTCCCCATCTGTTTATGTTGTCTTTAATCTTTTTTCATCAGTGTCTTATACTTTTCTATATACAGCACTTTTGTCTTCTTAGATAGGTTTATTCCTAGGAATATTTTTTGCTTTGTAGCAATGGTGAATGGGATTGATTCCTTGATTTCTCCTTATGATTCTTCATTGCTAGTGTATATGAATGCAAGTGTTTTCTGTGTACTGACTTTGCTAAATTCACTGATTAGCTCTAGTAATTTTCTGATAGTATCTTTAGGGTGTTCTGTGTATAGTATCATGTCATCTGCAAACAGTGAGTCTTACACCTTCTTTTCCAAACGGATTCCTCTTTTATTTATTTATTTTTCTTCTCTGCTAGGATTTCCAAAATTATGTTGAATAATACTGGTGAGAGTGGGCACCCTTTTCTTATTCCTGATCTTAAAGGGAATGCTTTTAGTTTTTCACCATTGAGATGAATGTTTGCTGTGGGTTTATCATATACACTAATTGCTGTGTTAAGGTTGGTTCTTCCTGTGCCCATTTTTTGATTTTTTTTTTTTTGATCATAAATGTGTTCTGAATTTTGTCAAAGGCCTTTTCTGCATCTATATAGATTATCATATTTTGTATTTTATCTTTTAATTTGGCAATATGGTCTATCACATTGATAGATTTGAGTATGTTGAAGAATACTTGCATTACTGGGATAAACCCAATTCCATCACGATGTATGATCTTTTTAATGTGTTGTTGAATTCTGTTTGCTAGAATTTTGTCGAGGATTTTTGCATCTATGTTCTTCAGTGATAATGGCTTATAATTTGCTTTTTTTGTCATGTCTTTGTCTGGTTGTGGTATCAGGGTGATGCTGGCCTTATAGAATGAATTTGTAGTGTTCTTTCCTCTGTAATTTTTTTTGTAAGAGTTTTAGAAGGATGTCATTAGTTCTCTGAATGTTTGACAGAATTCACCTGTGATGTTGTCTGGTCCTAGGCTTTTGTTTTTTGGGAGATTTTTGATCAGTTTTTATTTCAGTGCTTGTAGTTGGCTTGTTCATAATTTCTGTTTCTTCCTAGTTCAGTCTTGGAAGATTAAACTTTCTTAAGAATCTGTCCATTTATTCCAGTTTGTCCATTTTATTGTCATATAGTTTCTGATAATAGTCTCATGTTTTTTTGTATTTCTGTATTGTCTGTGGTAACTTCCTTCTCATTTCTAATTGTGTCAATTTTGATTTTTCTCTTTTTTTTTCCCTTGAAGACTCTGACTAATGGTTTGTCAATTTTATCTTCTCAAAGAATCAGCTTTATTAATATTTACTACTGTTTCCTTCATTTATTTTTCATTTATGTTTGCTCTGTATGTTAACTCTCCTTTTGCTAACTTTGGGTGTTTTGTTGTTGTCATTCTTCTTCTTCTTCTTTTCCAGTTATTTCAGGTGTAAAGTTCGGTTGTTTATTTGATATTTTTCTTGTTTCTTGAGGTAGGACTTTATTGCTATACACTTCCCTCTGAATACTGCTTTTGCTGCATCTGTGTTTTGAGTTGTCATATCATTTGTTTCTAGGATTTTTTTTTTTTAATTTCTTCAGTAACCTGTTTGCTATTTAAAAACATCCTGTTTAATCTTCATGTGTTTGTATTTTTTTTTTTTTTTGCAGTTTTTTTTTCCTGCTATTGCGCTCTAGTCTCATAGTGTTGTAGTCAGGAAAGTCTCTTTGTGTGATTTCAGCTTTATTAAAATTACTGAGGTTTGATTTGTGATCCAAGATGTGGCTTTTCCTAGAGAATGCTCCATGTGCACTTAAGAAGAAAGTGTATTCTTCTGTTTTTGGATGGAATGTCCTGAAAATATCAATGAGATCCATCTGGTCTAGTGTATTATCTAATGCTTGTGCTTCTTTATTAATTTTCTCTTCTGATGATCTGTCCAAAGGTTGTTAAATTTCCTTACTATTATTGTGTTACTGCCAATTTCTCTTCTAATGTTTATTAGTGTTTGTCTTATGTGTTGCTGCTGCTGCTAAGTAGCTTCAGCCGTGTCCTACTCTGTGCTACCTCATAGATGGCAGCCCACTAGGGTCCTCTGTCTCTGGGATTCTCCAGGCAAGAATACTGGAGTGGGTTGCCATGTCTTTCTCCAATGCATGAAAGTGAAAAGCGAAAGTGAAGTCGCTCAGTCGTGCCTGTCTCTTAGCGACCCCATGGACTGCAGCATACCAGGCTCCTCCATCCATGGGATTTTCCAGGCAAGAGTGATGGAGTGGGGTGCCACTGCCTTCTCTGGTCTTATGTATTAAGATGCTCCTATGTTGGGGGCATAGATATTTGCAATTGTTATGTCTCCGTGTTGGATATAGCCCTTAATCATTATGTAGTGCCATTCCTTATCTCTTGAAACATTCTTATTTTAGAGTTTATTTTGTTTGATATGAGGATTGTTATTCCATTTTTCTTTTGATTTTCATCTGCATGGTATATGTTTTCCATCCTCTCACTTTCAGTCTGTATGTGTCTCTAGGTCTGAAATGTGTCTATTTTAGACAGCATTTATGTGGATATTGTTTTTGTATGCATTCAGCCAATCTGTGTCTTTTGGTTGGAACATTTGATTCATTTACATTTAAAATAATTATTGATATATATGTTCTTATTGCCATTTTCTTAATTGTTTGAGGTTTGTTTCTTTAGCACTTTTTCTTCTCTTGTGTTTCCTGCCTATATAAGTCCCTTTAACAATTTTTGTAAAGCTGGCTTGGTGGTACTAAGTTCTCTTACCTAATGCTTGTCTGTAAAGCTTTTAATTCCGCCATCAACTTTCAATGAGATCCTTGCTGTGTAGAGTAATCTTGGTTGTGGGTTTCTGCTTTTCAATAGTATAAATATAGTCTGCCATTCTTTTGTGGGTTGCAAAGTTTTTGCTAAAAGATCAGCTGTGGTTCAGTGGGTAAAGTATCTGCCTGTAATGTCCAAGATACAGGTGATGTAGGTTCAATCCCTAGGTTGGGGAGATCCCCTGGAAGAGGGCATGGCAACTCACTCCAGTATTTTGCCTGAAGAATTCAATGGACTGTGGACTCTGGCAGGCTACAACTCATAGGGTTGCAAAGAGTTAGACATGACTGAAGCAAATGAACATGCGCATGCTATATTTATATTTATGACTGGAAGAACCATATTTTTTTTATTCCCATTCCTCATGGCTCTCAACAATTCTGAATTGATACAACTGAAATATATTGTGTATAGTTTCAATTTTCCAAAATAATAATGCATATATTTAACCAACACTTCTTAAATAGCCTATACTTTGTGTCAAACTTTGTTTACTGGTTTTAAGTAATTTAATCCACTTAACAAACTTAAAAGATAGATAGTATTACTATTTCCTTTTAAAGATGAAAAAACTAAGGCATAGACAGTCTAAAGAACTTGCAAAATGTCATATAACACAGAAAAGACACAAGTTGAAAAAACAAACAAAAATACAACCATATTGCACAAACTTACAAAATATCAGCCTTGGTATTTTACATTATTGTTGTTGTACCCAGTCGCCTAGTCATGTCCAACTCTCCACAACCCCATGCATTGCAGCATGACAAGCCTCCCTGTCTCTCACCATCTTCCAGAGTTTGCCCAAATTCATGTCCATTTTATCGGTGATGCCATCCAACCATCTCATCCTTTGTTACTCTCTTCTCCTTTTGCCTTCAGTCTTTCTCATCATCAAGATCTTTTCCAGTGAGTCAGCTTTTTGCATCAGATGACCAAAGTATCAGAGCTTCAGCTTCAGAACCAATCCTTCTAATAATTATTTAGGGTTGATTTCCTTTATGTTTAACTGGTCTGATTTCCTTGCTGTCCAAAGGACACTCAAGAGACTTCTCCAGCACCATCATCAAAAGCATCAATTCTATGGCCCTTTGCCTTCTTTTCCATCTAACTCTCAGAACCATACATGATTACTGGGAAGACCATAGTCTTAACTATGCAGACCTTTCTTGGCAAAGTGATGTTTGCTTTTTAACTCACTGTCTAGTTTTGTCATCACTTTCCTGCCAAGAAGCAATCATTTTCTAATTTCATGGCTTCAGTCACAATTCACAGTGATTTAGAGTCCAGGAAGAGGAAATCTGTCACTGCTTGCATCTTTCCCCTTCTATTTGCCATGAAGTAATGGGGCCAGATGCCACGATATTAGCTTTTTTAGTGTTTAGTTGAAAGCTGACTTTTTTGCTCTCTTCCTTCACCTTTGTCAAGAGGTTCTTTAGTTCTCTGCTTTCTGCCATTGTTCACATATCTGAGGTTGTTGATATTTCTCCCACCTATCTTAATTCCAGGTTGTAACTCAACCAGCAAGATATTTCTCATGATGTCTTCAGTGTATAAGTTAAATAAATGGGTTGAGAACAGACAGCCTTGTTGTACTTCTTTCTCAGTCCTGAACTAATCATTTGTTCCATACAGGGGTCTAAGGTTGCTTCTTGACCCACATACAGGTTTCTAGGGAGACAGGTAAGATGGTCTGGTACTCACATCTCTTTATCAGTTTTTCAGCTTTTTATGATCCACACAGTAAAAGGAAGAAACAATGAAACAGAGTCAAGTGCTTCCCCCCTCCCCCCGACCCCCTGGAATTTTTTTGCTTTCTATGTGATCCAGTGGATGTTGGCAATTTGATCTCTGGTTCCTTTGCCTTTAATAAACCCAGTTTGGACATCTGAAATTTCTCAATTCATGTAATGCTGAAGCCTAGCATGCAGGATTTTGAATATAACTTTACAAGCATGGAAGATGAATGCAATTGCCTGATGGTTTGAACATTCTTTAGTACTGCTCTTGGAAATGGGGATGAGGATTGACCTCTACTAGTGCTGTGGTCACTTCTGGGTTTTCCAGATTTCCTGACATAGTGTGTGAAACACTTTTATAGCATTATCTTTTAGGATTTTAAATAGCTCTACTGAAATTCCATTGCTTCCACTAGCTTTATTGACATATATGCTTCCTAAGGCCCACTTGACTTCATACCCAGAATGTCTGGCTCTGGGTGAGTGACCACATCATCATGGTTATCCGGGTCACTAAGAACTTTTTGGTACAGTTTTCTGTACAAAATACACAGTGCTTCTGTGTATTCTTTCCATCTATTCTTGATGTCTTCTGCTTCCTGTAGGTCTTTACCATTTCTGTCCTTATTGTGCCTATCTTTAGAAGAAACATTCATTTGACATTTCCAGTTTTCTTGAAGAAAATTTTAGTCTTTCCCCTTCTGCTGTTTTCCTCCACTTATTTGCATTGTTTATTGAAGAAGGCCTTTTTATCTATCCTTGCCATTCTCTGGAACACAGTGTTTATTTAAGTTTACCTTTCCCTTTCTCCCTTGCTTTTCATCTTTTTCTTCAGCTATTTTTAAATCTTCCTCAGATAACCACTCTGTCTTCTTGCTTTTCTTTTGTTTTGAAGTGGATTTGTTCATTGCCACCTGTATAATATCACAGACCTCTGTCTGTAGTTTTACAGGCACAGTTTACTAGATCTAATCTCTTGAATCTATTTATCACCTCTATTGTATATTCTTAGGGGATTTGATTTAAGTCATAGCTAGCTGGGCTAGTGGTTTTCCCACTTTATTTAGTTTAAGCCTGAATTTTGCTATGATAAACTGTCAGCCCCAGGTCTTGTTTCTGATGATTGTACACAAATTCGCCATCTTCACATACAAAGAATGCAATTAATCTAACTTTGGTATTGACTATTTGGTAATGTTCATGTGTAAAGTCATCTGCTGTGTGGTTGAAAAATGGTGTTTTCTATTACCAGTTCATTCTCTTGGAAAAATACTGTTAGCCTTTTTCCTGCTTCATTTTATAATCCAAGGCCAAACTTGCTATTACTCCAGGTATCTCTTGACTTCCTACTTGCATTCCAATCCCCATGGATGAATAGAACATCTTTTATGGGGTTTAGATCTAGGGGGTTTTCTAGGTCTTTATAGAGCTAATCAGCTTCAGCTTCTTCGACCCTGGTGATTGGGACTAGACTTAAATTACTGTGATGTTGAATGCTTTGCCTTGGAAACTGAGATCATTCTGTCATTTTTGAGGTTGCATCCCAGTATTGCATTTCAGACTCATTTGTTGATTATGAGAACTATTCCATTTCTTCTATGGGATCCTTGCTCACAGTAGTAGATATAATGGTCAGATGAATTAAATTCACTGATTCCTGTCTATTTTAGTTCACTGATTTAACATTTTTGCTTAGTAATTTATATATATATATTTTTTTTTTTGCATGTGTCCTTTGCTCTCTGGACCATTCTTCTTTTGGATATCCAAATGATTTACACCCTGAGATTTTTTTTTTTTTTTTAATCTGCTCAAATAGCATACTCAAAGTGAGCATTATTTGGCCACTTTGTTTAAAATTGCACAAACACTCCCTTATATCCTTGTCTTACTTCATTTTTCTCGTAATGCTATTACTTATTTGTGAGTAAGATTTTATTGGCACATAGCAGTGTATACTTATTTATGTATCGTTTCTGGTTGCTTTTCCCTTACAGTGGCAGGTTTTTGTCGTTAAAAGACATACCATATGGCCAAAAAACTGTTTACTGTTTGGCCCTTTACAGAAAAAGCGATTGCCAGATCATTCCCTAAACAATTCACTTATTTCTTGTGTATCACATATTACTGTAGATTATAAAAGCAGAGGAAGCAGATATTTTTTTCTTTAGTTTTATTTTTTTGACTTTATAACTTCTATAACCTCAAATCATCTGATAGCATATGGAACATAGAAGGCACTTGTTAAATATTTATATATAAAGAGTGAATAAATTAAACGAGTGAAAAGTTGATCATTTTATTAATGTGTAAACATATAAATAAATATTTATTATAAAACACATTTATATGTATTTGTTCTCCATTATTCCTTCAATGCTTTTTTAAAACAGTTTTGTATTTCATAAAAAAAAAAATAGTAGTTCATTAAGGAGATGTGTATAAGAGACAGGTATTTGTTCTCCATTAATCCTTCAATGCTTTTTTAAAACAGTTTTGTATTTCATAAAAAAAAAAATAGTAGTTCATGTATAAACTTGAGGGATTGAAATAAAACCAAATATAAAATTATTTATAGCAAGTTTTACGTATATCACAAATTGACTACAGCAAGAGTGAAAATAACAAATTATCAAATGATTTATTACATGGGGTTTTTAATAGTGTAAATAAGTTTTCTATTTAAATTTTTATATTAACTAGGTAAAATCCATTGGCAGAGAGTAAAACAGAAGTACTGCCATCTCTTTGAAAGTAGAAGTGACAAAAATGTCACTACTTTAGTTTTAATATGACCAAATATGAAAAACAAGCTTATGATATGAAAGAAGCTTAAAAGGAACAAACTGTTTCATTTTAGTATTTATAATAAACAATGAAAGCAATACGAAGAATCTTCAGAATTGAACAAAAGATATTAGGAAAGGAGATTACAGAAAAAGTCATGAGAACTATAATATAAAATTTCAACAGCCTGTATCTGTGACCATAGCTTAAAATTAGTGGAAAAAAAGTGTTAAAAGAATTTCTGATAAAACAGTATGAGTCAATATCAGTGAGGAAGAAAAGGAAGAAATACTTAGGAAATCTGAGTAGTTTCTTAAGGTATTGCTATGCTGAAAGCTTATGTACATAAAATTATCAAACATTTTAAATTAGTTAAACCTGATTGAAGCTGAGCTGAGACTTAAAAATGATAAAGAACAGAGAATGCATCATTTCTAAGACTCACATTATGAAAAGTAAAGAATTGTGCCCACTGATGGGAGAAAAGAGCTTAATACTCTACAATGAAAATGAGAAAAAAATAATTCCTCACCTGACTGGAAGGTTGGGTTCCCAGGTGCTAGAAAACAGATTCTGAGACAGAGATTATCCTGAAGGACATTTATTCCTGAGTTCTTGTGAGACTGAAACCCATGAAAGGGAGGTAAATAAAAACTGGGCAGAGGGAAGAGATGAGTTAGACTCCCAACAAAAAAGGAGTCTTGAGTGATATGTGGTATGATGCCCCCCACCCCCAGAATTCCCCAAATTGGAAATAGAATGAGGTCATGTTGATCAGCCATCATGTGAGGCTGCCACTGAAAGGATTAATAAAGTGGGTCTGGCAAAATTTTCCAGAGTAGCAATTTTCAAACAGAACTTAAATGTCTTCCAATGGACCTTTCTTGATGAGATACTTAGAAAATGAAGGTTAGTGGAATAAATGTAAGTTTTTGCTTCTGCAGCTAATATCTGGATAACAGCAAGACAGTCATCATCTTCATCCTCTGCTACCCATTCTCAATTGCCCTTTCTTTCTTTGGATTTATTTAATCTTATAAAGCACATTTTATACCTGAGGGTTTTAAAGCATCAGTTGCCATGTCCTTCTCAGGCTGGGGTTGCTTCACTATTTCACTTACTGTTCATGTCTTCTACATCTTCGCTGACTTTCAGTCAAGTAAATTTATCCATCATTGATATCTTTAATCATCACTATTGTTTTGCTTATTTCACCCTTCAACTCCCTTAATATCTGCTTTATATACTTTTGAGCTCTGCATTTATTTTTATGTATAATTACAATTTTTGTATCTTCATAATAATGAACACTTTTGTTATTCTGAAATACTTCTCTTTGAATCTAACAGCATTTTCTGTTTAAAGACCCACTTCAATGAGATTAATTTAACCATTTCAATTCTTTTATGCTTTCTTGTTACATAATCTTTTTTTTTCTTTTATCGTTTATTTGCATTCCAGTCCCCTATAATGAAAAGGACATCTTTTTGGGGTGTTAGTTCTAGAAGGCCTTGTAGATCTTCATAGAATTGTTCAACTTCAGCTTCTTCAGCATTACTGGTTGGGGCATAGACTTGGATAACCATGATATTGAATGGTTTGCCTTGGAAATGAACAGAGATCATTCTGTCATTTTTGAGACTGCATCCAAGTACTGCATTTCAGACTCTTTGTTGACTATGATGGATACTCCATTTCTTCTAAGGGATTCCTGCCCATAGTAGTAGATATAATGGTCATTTGAGTTAAATTCACCCATTCCAGTCCATCTTAGTTCATTGATTCCTAAAATGTCGATGTTCACTCTTGCCATCTCGTTTGACCACTTCCAATTTGCCTTGATTCATGGACTTAACATTCCAAGTTCTTATGCAATATTCCTTTTTACAGCATCAAATCTTGCTTCTATCACCAGTCCCATCCACAACTGGGTGCTGTTTTTCCTTTGGCCCATCTCTTCATTCTTTCTGGAGTTATTTCTCCACTGATTTCCAGTAGCATATTGGGCACCTACCGACCTAGGGAGTTCATCTTTCAGTATCATATCTTTTTGCCTTTTCATACTGTTCTTTGCCGCCAAAGATGGAGAAGTTCTATACAGTCAGCAGAAACAAGACTGGGGGCTGACTGTGGCTCAGATCAAAAAATCCATATTGCCAAATTCAGATTTAAATTGAAGAAAGTGAGGAAAACCACTAGACCATTCATGTATGACCTAAATCAAATCCATTATAAATATACAGTGGAAGTGAGAAATAGATTTATGGGAATAGATATGATAGATAGAGTACCTGATGAACTATGGACAAAGGTTTGTGACATTATACAAGAGACAGCAATCAAGACCATCCAAAAGAAAAATAAATGCAAAAAAGCAAAATGACTGTCTGAGGAGGCCTTAAAAATAGCTGTGAAAAGAAGAGAAGCCAAAAGCAAAGGAGAAAAGGAAAGATATACCCATTTGAATGCAGAGTTCCAAAGAAGAGCAAAGAGAGATAAGAAAGCCTTTCTCAGCAATCAATACAAAGAAATAGAGCAAAACAAGAGAATGGAAAAGACTAGAGATTCCTTCAAGAAAATTAAAGATACCAAGGGAACATTTCATGCAAAAATGGGCTCAATAAAGGACAGAAATTGTAGGAACCTAACAGAAGAAGAAGATATTAAGAAGAGGTGGCAAGAAGACACAAAAACACTATACATAAAAGAACTTCTCAACCCAGATAATCACGACGGTGTGATCACTCCCCTAGAGCCAGACATCCTGAAGTGTGAAGTCGCATGGGTCTTACGAGGCATCACTATGAACAAAGCTAGTGGAGGTGATGGAATTCCAGTTGAACTATCTCAAATTCTGAAAGATGATGCTGTGAAATTGCTGTACTCAATATGTCAGCAAATTTGGAAAGCTCAGCAGTGGCCACAGGATTAGAAAAGGTCACTTTTCATTCCAATCCCAAACAAAGGCAATGCCAAAGACTGTTCAAACCTCCGCACAATTGCACTCATCTCACATGCTAATAAAGTAATGGTCAAAATTCTCCAATCCAGACTTCAAGAGTGCATGAACCATGAAATGCAGGATGTTCAAGCCGGCTTTAGAAAAGGCAGAGGAACCAGAAATCAAATTGCCATCATCCGCTGGATCATCAGAAAATCAAGAGAGTGCCAGAAAAACATCTACGTCTGCTTTATTGACTATGCCAAAGCCTTTGACTGTGTGGATCACAATAAACTGTGGAAAATTCTGAAAGAGATGGGAATACCAGACCACCTGACCTGTTCTTGGGAAACCTGTATTCAGGACAGGGAGCAACAGTTACAACCGGACATGGAACAACTGACTGGTTCCAAATGGGAAAAGGAGTACGTCAAGGTTGTATATTGTCACCCTGTTTATTTAACTTATATGCAGAGAACATCATGCGAAATCCTGGGCTAGATGACTCAGAAGTTGGAATCAAAATTCCAAGAAAGTTGAAATCAAGAAATATCAATAACCTCAGATATGCAGATGATACCACCCATATGGCAGAAACTGAAGAACTTAAGAGCCTCTTGATGAAACTGAAAGAGTAAAGTGAAAAAGTTAGCTTAAAGCTCAGCATTAAGAAAACTAAGATAATCACATCTGGTCCCATTACTTCATGGCAAATACATGGGGAAACAGCAGAAGCAGTGGCTGACTTTATTTTTTTGGGCTCCAAAATCACTGCAGATGGTGATTGCAGCCATGAAATTAAAAGATGCTTACTCCTTGGAAGGAAAGTTATGACCAACCTAGATAGCATATTGAAAAGCAGAGACATTACTTTGCCAACAAAAGTCCATCTAGTCAAGGCTATGCTTTCTCCAGTGGTTATGTATGGATGTGAGAGTTGGACTGTGAAGAAGGCAGAGCACCGAAGAATTGATGCTTTTGAACTTTGGTGATGGAGAAGACTCTTGAAGTCCTTTGGACTGCAAGGAGGTCCAACTAGTCCATTCTAAAGGAGATCAGTCCCAGGTGTTCTTTGGAAGGACTGATGCTAAAACTGAAACTGCAATACCTCGGCCACCTCATGCGAAGAGTTGACTCATTGGGAAAGACTCTGATGCTGGGAGGGATTGGGGGAGGAGGAGAAGGGGACGACAGAGGATGAGATGGCTGGATGGCATCACCGGCTAGGATGACATGAGTCTGAGTAAACTCTGGGAGTTGGTAATGGACAGGGAGGCCTGGCATGCTGCGGTTCATGGTGTCACAAAGAGTCGGTCACAGCTGAGCGACTGAACTGACTGATCTTTATTTTCAGCACATTGCTGTCTAGATGGTGACAGAATTTGGGGCTATGGCTTGTAAGTTTTATTCCCCTTTTATTAATTTATTGATATAATTGTCCTCTAACTTGGGCAGTTTCATTCTAAATATCTTTTAATTTCTTTTTTTTTTCCCTCTATGTAAATTGTTTCTTTTTGTTGGTTTCCTTCAAGAATTTTCTTCATCTTTTATACAGATTTCTTTATCTTTGAGTATGATATATCTAGATGATATTTCCCCCTCTGGGATATATTTTGCCTATGTTAGTTTACTCTTGAGTGTTTTTTTTTTTTTTAATCTATGGCTTCAGTTCAGTTCAGTTCAGTTCAGTTGCTCAGTCATGTCCGACTCTTTGCGACCCCATGAATCGCAGCACGCCAGGCCTCCCTGTCCATCACCAACTCCCGGATTTCACTCAGACTCATGTCCATCGAGTAAGTGATGCCATCCAGCCATCTCATCCTCTGTCGTCCCCTTCTCCTCCTCCCCCAATCCCTCCCAGGATCAGAGTCTTTCCCAATGAGTCAACTGTTTGCATGAGGTGGCCAAAGTACTCGAGTTTCAGCTTTAGCATCATTCTTTCCAAAGAAATCCCAGGGCTGATCTCCTTCAGAATGGACTGGTTGGATCTCCTTGCAGACCAAGGGACTCTCAAGAGTCTTCTCCAACACCACAGTTTAAAAGCATCAGTTCTTCGGCGCTCAGCCTTCTTCATAGTCCAACTGTCACATCCATACATGACTACTGGAAAAACCATAGCCTTGACTAGACAGACCTTAGTCAGCAAAGTAATGTCTCCGTTTTTGAACATGCTATCTAGGTTGGTTGTAACTTTTCTTCCAAGGAGGAAGCGTCTTTTAATTTCATGGCTGCAATCACCATCTGCAGGGATTTTGTAGCCCCCAAAAGTAAAGTCTGACACTGTTTCCACTGTTCCCCCATCTATTTCCCATGAAGTGATGGGACTTGATGCCATGATCTTCGTTTTCTGAATGTTGAGCTTTAAGCCAACTTTTTCACTCTCCATTTTCACTTTCATCAGTCTTTGTCAATAATTTGGAAAATCTTCTAATTTTATGTTTTGTTTTGTTTTTTAAAACAATACTCTATTTGTTTTGCCATACATCAACGTGAATTTGCCATGGGTGTACACGTGTTCCCAATCCTGAACCCCCCTCTCACCTCCCTCCCCATACCATTTCTCAGGGTCATCCCACTGCACCAGCGCCAAGCATCCTTTATCCTCCATCGAACCTAAACTGGTGATTCATTTCTTATATGATATTATACATGTTTCTATGCCATTCTCCCAAATTATCCCACCCTCTCCCTCTTCAACAGAGTCCAAAAGACTGTTCTGTGTCTCTTTTGCTGTCTCACATACATGGTTATCATTACCATCTTTGTAAATTCCATATATTGGTGTTTTTCCTTCTGGCTTACTTCACTCTGTATAATTGGCTTCAATTTCATCCACCTCATTAGAACTGATTCAAATGTATTCTTTTTTAATGGCTGAGTAATACTCCATTGTGTATATGTACCACAGCTTTCTTATCCATTCATCTGCTGATGGACATCTAGGTTTCTTCCATGTCCTGGCTATTATAAACAGTACAAAGACAGAAATATAGGTCAATGGAACAAAATAGAAAGCCCAGGGATAAATCCACACACCTATGGACACCTTATCTTTGACAAAGGAGGCAAGAATATACAATGGATTAAAGACAATCTCTTCAGAAAGTGGTGGTGGGAAAACTGGCCAAACACTTGTAAAAGAATGAAACTAGAACACTTTCTAACACCATACACAAAAATAAACTCAAAATGGATTAAAGATCTAAATGTAAGACCAGAAACTATAAAACTCCTAGAGGAGAACATAGGCAAAACACTCTCCGACATAAATCACAGCAGGATCCTCTATGATCCACCCCCCAGAATTCTGGAAATTAAAGCAAAAATAAACAAATGGGATCTAATCAAAATTAAAAGCTTCTGCACAACAAAGGAAAATATAAGCAAAGTGAAAAGACAGCCTTCTGAATGGGAGAAAATAATAGCAAATGAAGCAACTGACAAACAACTAATCTCAAAAATATACAAGCAACTCCTGCAGCTCAATTCCAGAAAAATAAATGACCCAATCAAAAACTGGGCCAAAGAACTAAACAGACAGTTCTCCAAAGAAGATATACAGATGGCTAACAAACACATGAATACATGCTCAACATCACTCATTATCAGAGAAATGCAAATGAAAACCACAGTGAGGTACCATTTCACACCAGTGAGAATGGCTTTGATCCAAATGTCTACAAACAATAAATTCTGGAGAGGGTGTGGAGTAAAGGGAACACTCTTACATTGTTGGTGGGAATGCAAACTAGTACAGCCACTATGGAGAACAACGTGGAGATTCCTTAAAAAACTGGAAATAGAACTGCCTTATGACCCAGCAATCCCGCTGCTGGGCATACACACCGAGGAAACCAGAATTGAAAGAGACACATGTACCCCAATGTTCATCGCAGCACTGTTTATAATTTTACGTTTTGAAATACATTTTATTTTCCTTCTGAAATTCAAACACATTTATTACAATATGTGACATTGACTTATAGCTATTCTTGAATATTTTTGTAGTCTTTCCTCTTCCTCCCTTTATCCCCACTGAGTCTCACAGGAATACTTTAGGTCAATTTTTAATGACTTATCTTCAGGTTCATTAATTCTTTCCTTTATTATAATCAGCTTGCTAAAGTGTCTACCAAACTATTTGTTTTGTGCTTAAAAAATCATATACTATTTTCATTTGATCTTTCTTTTGGTTGTCATCTTAAGAAAAAAAACAGAAAAATCCTACTGACCTGATACCTTTTTCATTAGTACTATTAAAATATTAATTACAGTTATTGTATATTCTGTTAGATAATTAAGCATCAGTGTCATGTCTACGTGTGATTATTTTATCTTTGAGTGACCTTTTTCTTGTCTTTCATTGTTTCTCTTTGTTGTTGTTAGGCATCTTGTGCACAAGTATCTTGTACAGGTTGTTAGAGGCAGAGGTGAAGAGGTGTCTGCCTGGAAACAGACACTGCTTTTCTTCTACTGAGCCTTTAATGCAAGATATTAAGTTAATATAATCGGAGTATGGTTGAATTTGTTTTTGTTTTTTTTTTTTCTCTTCTCTTTTTAACTTTTTGGCTCTATAACTACCCTCCACGAGCAACTGGCCTCAGATTTCTATAGATATATCTAGTGTTTAAGGTGTAAATAGATTCTTCATAGAGATTGGGTTGAAATGTAAAATGTAGGCTTCCCTTTGTGCTATGCCTCACAGGTTTCTCCTATTTTCTCCTTCCTTTTCTGTCCTTCCAGGAGTCCTCTGGTATTGCTTATCAGTCCAATTTTGACAGTTGGGCAGTGAGAAGGGCAGTTGGAGGAGTTAATTCTCTGGTTTTCTAACTAGATTTCACCCTTAAGTATCCTTTGCATTTCTAGGTCTCAAGAATGCATCCTTATCTCTCCTCACTCTCCAGGGACTGTATTTGTGAGCTGATTTGTATTCTTTCCCTTCCCTTAGGAGAAATCTTATTTTCACTTTTGTCATTCCACTGGTGCAATGAGTTTGCAAGAGCAGCAAAGCCTTGTGTCCGTAAAACCAAAGTAAAGCTGTGTTTCATGGGAGAGGTTGAGGAGAAAGATCTAGGTGAAATTCCTTGCACTTTCTGAACAGCTATTATTCCCACATCTTAGGTTTACACCTTAATGAACCCTTCTTAGGTCTCTTTCTGATCTTTTCTGACAGTGCCTGGTAGAGTTTACAGAGAAATAGCCTTCAAAATAATAAACTTCTTAATTTCTGTACCCCCAAGCCACATAATTATTATTTCTATATATAAATATTTAAAAGTTCCATTCAGCCTTTATCTATTTTCAACCACTGTATTGAAAACCTTCTTACTGATATCCACTTGCTTCCACCCCCATTGAGCAAGTACTCACATCTTTTCTTTCCTAAAAGAAATCATCTATCCTTAGATTTTGGTTAATTTGTTGTCTGTTGTCCTTCAACTTCAACTATGAAATGATTTTGAAAAGAAAGGGTCCTAAATTTGAAATTAATTGGACTCTATATTCATCAGTAAGTGTTTTCAGATTTTTATTCTTTTTCCAGATTGCATTAACAATAAATACAGTTATGACCACCATCTTTGCTGCCACAGTTTCTCTTTAATTACACTCCTCATTTAAACATTTCATATTCTGTGTCAATGAATATGTTCTCTCTACAATATGCTGCATTGATTTACCACCACTGAAAGTATTATAAGTTACATAGCTACTTTTTTTCAGGTACTATTTATGCTTCAACTATCTCCAATGACAGACTTTTCAATGTTGTCACTATAGTAAGTGTTTTGGCTGCAAAATTCCCTCTTAAAATTGCTTTTTGACCATCCCTCCTCACCCACATTCAAGTAGGATTCCACAGGAGGAGGAATCCAAGCTGCCACCTGTGAAAGACACATTTTTTGTTTCCTGTTTCCACAGAGTCCACAGACTAGTTGAGAAGGTGAAGATCTGTGTCCTTAGTTAGCACTTTTTTTTTTTTTTTGAATATTTCACTTGTCTCCTCCTACTTCAGAAATAGGAGACTCATGTCAGTGTAACTTGAATATTTGCTCCAAGAAATCTTCACCCAGGAAGTTGAAACTGAAAACCAGTAAACAATTTAATTGTTTGATTCAGGAAATTACTGCAACAAAAGTGTTTGAGTAAACAGTTCTCTAATCTGAGCAAACACCTATCACAAATTTTTCACACCTGGAGGAAGAGCTCATTTGTCATGACAGTAGTTGTATCAAAATTTCCCTCCAAATTTTCACTACAAGTGTCTACTGATCCTATACTATGTGTATGTATGTGTATGTATGTATGTATGTATGTATATCTGTGTATGTGCATACACACATACACATATGTACACACATGTAGTCATACATACATGTATGTCTATAAACACACACATATGTATATATACATACACACACACAACATACAGAGTTAAAAAGTTCCCCACATGAAAAGACACAATTTAAATCACTTGAATTGAGTCTTTTAATCCAATAAATAATCTTCCCTGACTTGGTCTTTTTCTGATGCTATTACCAGTGGGTCAAGGCAGCATTATCTGTTCTTGCAACAAAAGAAAAATACATTAGGTTGACTTAGTCAATAGCCTTTTCTTGGGGTTTTAGGTGTGTGTGCTTACTCAGTTGTGTCTGACTTTTTGCAACCCCATGGACTGTAGCCTGACAGGCTCCTCTGTTCATGGGATTCTCCAGGCAAGAATAGTGGAGTGGGTTCAGTTCAGTTCAGTCACTCAGTCATGTCTGACTCTTTGCAACACAATGAATTGCAACATGCCAGGCCTCCCTGTCCATCACCAACTCCCGGAGTTCACACAAACTCATGTGAATCGAGGCAGTGATGTCAACCAGCCATCTCATCCTCGGTCGTCCCCTTCTCCTCCTTTCCCCAATCCCTCCCAGCATCATAGTCTTTTCCAGTGAGTCAACTCTTCGCATGAGGTGACCAAAATACTGGAGTTTCAGCTTTAAGATCAGTCCTTCCAAAGAATACCCAGGACTGATCTCATTTTGAATGGACTGGTTGGATCTCCTTGCAGTCCAAGGGACTCTCAAGAGTCTTCTCCAACACCACAGTTCAAAAGCATCTATTCTTAGGTGGTCAGTTTTCTTCACAGTCCAACTCTCACATCCATACATGACTAGTGGAAAAACAATAGCCTTGACTAGACGGACCTTTGTTGGCAAAGTAATGTCTCTGCTTTTGAATATACTATCTAGGATGGTCGTAACTTTTCCTCAAAGGAGTAAGTGTCTTTTAATTTCATGGCTGCAGTCACCATCTGCAGTGATTTTGGAGCCCCCCAAAATAAAGTCTGACACTGTTTCCACTGTTTCCCCATCTATCACCCATGAAGTGATGGGACCAGATGCCATGATCTTTGTTTTCTGAATGTTGAGCTTTAAAACAACTTTTTCACTATCCTCTTTTACATTCATCAAGAGGCTTTTTAGTTTCTCTTCACTTTCTGCCAGAAGGGTGATGTCATCTGCATATCTGAAATTATTGATATTTCTCCTGGCAATCTTGATTCCAGCTTGTGTTTCTTCCAGCCCAGCGTTTCACATGATGTACTCTGCATAAAAGTTAAATAAGCAGGGTGACAATATATATCCTTGACGTACTCCTTTTCCTATT
Organism: Kobus ellipsiprymnus; assembly: GCA_006410655.1. Lineage (NCBI taxonomy): Eukaryota > Metazoa > Chordata > Mammalia > Artiodactyla > Bovidae > Kobus > Kobus ellipsiprymnus. Next base: position 180,317 of record SJYR01002119.1, on the reverse strand, counting down.
TGGAACCAGTCTGTTGTTCCATGTCCAGTTCTAACTGTCGCTTCCTGACCTGCATATAGATTTCTCAAGAGGCAGGTCAGGTGGTCTGGTATTCCCATCTCTTTCAGAATTTTCCACAGTTTATTGTGATCCACACAGTCAAAGGCTTTGGTATAGTCAGTAAAGCACAAATAGATGGTTTTCTGAAACTCTCTTGCTTTTTTGATGATCTGCCATTCCCTTCTCCAGGGGATCTCCCTGATTCAGAGATCAAACCCAGGTCTCCTCCATTGCAAGGGGATTCTTTACTATCTGAGCCACCAAGGAAGCCCCTGTGATTTGTGGGGTGTAGTAGAATTGTCCATTCTGAAGATCCCCTCAAGGGCCTCCTAATATCTTCTTGCTGGTATGGTTTAAGGCTCTCTACTTTGAAACAAGATCTTCTGCTCAGGCCTTACAACTACCCTGTCCACAGATCTCTCCGATAAAGAGTAAATCATGCCTTACATTTAGTCTGAGTTCTGATCTCTGTTTGTCTGGATTAGGAACTGTCAAGCTATGAACTTCAGGTGGTAGTTGTTCGTGTCTATCTGTGAGGTCTTCGTGACACAACAGCAGAGTTTGAGAAAAGAACTTAGAAAGTAAGGTCCACATAGACTAGACTATTTGCTGTCTTCTCTTTCAGAGAAAAGTTCTCTGACTTTTGTTTAGATCCTCAATGCTGGGTTTATTTTATCTTCTGAGAATGGGGATTCCTTGTTTACAAATCATTTAATCTTAATCTGAAATTATTATCTTTGGTAAAAATGTGACTTTTGAAAACAACAGTATGCTTTTCCTCTCTCAGTCCTTGTCATTTTCAGTTTTGAGTTTGAGAGTTTTGTTTGGTTGTTTGGTTTGCTTTGCTTTGGTGTTTTTAGTAGTAGACTTGTAGTTTCAATCATTTCCCTTATTAAATCCACAAAAGAAGCCATGTGAAGAAATTTGAAATATGACAAGTTAAAAAAGAAAGTAACTTTAAAATTTTTCCTATAGCTTCTCACAGGTTAGATACAATTATTTTCTTTAGTCAACAGTCCACTTTAGATCAGAGAAATTTTATAGTGGGTTAACAAAGGTTTCAAATATATGAATCTCTATATACACCAAAAGTAATGCCACAAATGAACAGACGTTTAGGACTAACTTTTCTAGGGAAATCCCTTCCTTAAAGGTCTGCCTAAACCTGATTATGAGTTGTACTTACATTAAAACAAACAAACAAACAAAAACTTGAGAAAGAAAGAACAGAACAAATAAGCAGCTTCACATAGATTAGATTTTTACACAACAATTTAGGAGTTTTAGTCAATGCAAGCAAAGAAATGATACCCTGAAAATATGCAACATCTTGTGAGGATGAATGTTTTCAGTTCAAAAGATTATTTCTTCCCAAATATGGAAATAATTTTAAAACTCTAGTTTATTTAAAGGAGGGCAGTCTTCAATGGCTAATTTTCAATGCAAGAATTTATTTGTAAAGAAATCTTACCTCTGGTTTCAGTTTATGCTTAGCAAAGGAGTTAAGGACTCAGTCAGTTAGCTCAGTCACTCCATCCTGTCCCAATCTTTGCCACCCCATGGACTGCAGAACGCCAGGCTTCCATGTCCATTACCACCTCTCAGTTAAGGACTGGAAACCCCAAATATGTCACTTTGACATGTTGATTATTTTTAGCTAAACATACTTGAAAAACAGCAAGTGTAAGATGGACACTGTGATCTCCTCTTTTCTTCGTGAATGTAAGAAATGAAACTCCCATGTGAAGGATGCCTTCTCTATGCTAGGAGGAAAGGAATATTCTTTATTACCAGAAAAAGGGGTGCAGAGAATGAGAACTCTGTACAAACTGACTTTTACAAGTGGCTCACACCTTCCTGATATTGCCCTGCACCTTTCAGTAACTTTTCCACAGTTGTCACTTTGTTTAACCTGGCATTTGGGGCACTTGCCTCTTATCAATCCTCATTTTCCTGTGATGACTTCTATGTGTATGAAGGATTTATTAAATAAAATGGATGTGCTTTTCTCATATTAATTATCATATTGTAACAGGTCGTTCATTTAACATGTTAGTTCAGCCACAGAACACGGGAGGTAGGAGAAATTTTTTTTTTTTTTTTTTCCTTTCCTACATTACTTTTGACATTGTTTTCTTATAGAAAGTTCCCAGATGTTGTATCCTAAAACATCTTCCATCAGAATATATGGAGGACTCTTTAGAAATGTATGGAAGTATTTTTCTCTTAAAATATTTCTTTCAAAATGTTTGATGTTTTTAAAAGTCTGTATTAATGGTCAAAACATAGGTAAAAAATTTTAGTGACCACAAATCTACAAAATATGGTGCTATTTAATTTATAATGTTATACATATTGTTAAAAGAGAATTGTCTTACAGCTCTTAAAGAAATCTAGGAAAAAATTACAAATTATACTGTTATAACACCAAGTCTGAATCTCTCTTATTAACTTAATTAAAAAGAATTATGTCTCATGAAAAGTTTCATTAAATTCTTCCTGCCCAATCCTAAATTTTCTTAGACAATAGTCTACAGAATTTATGACAGGATAGTCTGAATAGCAAAGCTGCCTTGTACCATGCTAATTTCAAAAGATATATAGCTCAAATATAAGGATTGCATTGTATTGCAGATGAAAATTGGCAGGAAAGTGCAGAGATATTTAACAAGCTGTATAAACCTCGAGTAACACTCACTGCAACCATAAAAATGGAAAAAAAAATTACTACTGTTTGCCTACTCTTTTCATTCTACAAACGTCCAATCATCCAAGACCATTAAAAATGAAGGGAAAAAAATACTTTTATGGATTCCTAATCTCTGAAAATTAAATATATATCTAAGGTTTTGAATTCTTTTGAGCATCTTACCTTATTCCTACATTAAATTATGAGGACACCATTTCAGCTAAAATTTTAGCATAGTTGGAAGATAGATTTGTGATATTTCATTTTGTCTATTTCATTTACTGACCCTACTGCCACATCCAGACCCATTAATCTTGCTTGCCTCCAGACTGAAAGTTGTTTTTTCTTTTTTTTTTCCTGAGTTTATGAATGAGGACAGTCCAGAGATACATAGAGAATTTTCTGTAACATTTGAAACAGTCAGAAAAATCTATCATTTACAAGACTTCAAATGTATCTTTAAACAATTCTAGAGAATTAAAATTGTACAATTTATCTTATACATACACAAAACACATAAAATTATAAACGAATGTCTAAAAGAATACAATGTTAAATCATTTATGTCTTTAAACCAATAAAACACTTAAAGATAGGAAACTTCTCTGTATGACAAAATACTTAGAGCTAAGTGACAATGAAACAATGCATAATGTGTGAGACATATATTTTTTAAGATCCATAGATAAGAAAAAAAATGACAAAATCATGAGCTAAACACCCAACATAAAATCTAGAAATAAACATCAGAAAATCACATATTTCTAGCATTATGGCAGCCCAGGTAAATAGCTCAGTTGCCTAAAAATGCACAAATTCTAGATAATTGATAATAAATTTATTTTAAATACATTTCTGAATGTACAAGATAGTACAGGAAATTCCCAAGAGCTAAGAATAATAAAGGGTCTGAGATCATAGAAATAGCTGCATGAGAAGTTGCAAACCCATATTTCCCTAGGACATAAATCAGTATTTAGAACTCAGAATTTGGGGTATTATTTCATCTTAAAAGAAGAAGACACAAGTCTTTAAGTCCTGTCAAGTCAGTGAGTTTGTTAGAAGCTGATCCCCAGATAAAGATTTTTGTTCAGGAAATTGAGGAAGTATTGTTAGAAGGAGCCAGTAAAGTTTGGAGAAAATAAAAGAAGAAAGAGAAAGAAGCCAAGCAAAGGTATAATCTGAGGCAAAGTCCTGTTAAGGTAACTTCAACATGATCTCACAGAAAAATTCTAATATTATTACTTAGTTACTGTTAGGTATTTAGAATAGGAAACAGCAGTTGAGGAGTCCAGAATGGCAGTGGCTAAAAGACAAGGAAGAGAAAAGCCTGTGAAAACAGAACAGAGGAAGGTCCAAGGACTGGAGTAAGGACCTCAGGTAGGACAAACAGCCCTCCTGGCTAGCCCAATTTATATAGGGAAGGCCCAGGGATTAAAAATCATATAAAAAAGAGTAGCCAAAGGGCTTGGGGTATCTCTCTCTGTCCCCCACTCCC
>SJYR01002119.1:163771-176064 GCA_006410655.1 Kobus ellipsiprymnus | reverse complement strand
TTTGTGTCTTTGGGTCATCATGCCCTCATGCCTCGAGGGTGGATTTTCCTGCTATTATCTAAATAAAATAGAGCTGTAACAGGAAGCTGTAACACTGTTTTTTCTAAGACTTATAACACGGTCTGTTTGTGACCTGAGAGCTATAACATGGTCTGTCCAAGACCAGAGAGCTGTGACACACTGAGGGCTTTAATGTTCATCACTCCAAATCTTTGTTGTGATGAGACAGAATTGAGGAGTATACACTAGCCTGACATTAATGTACATTGTTATTTGTATGTTTATATGATACATAACTTATTGATATAATTAATATTATAATAATATTGAGATTAATTATCATTATCATACAATAATATTATAATAAATAATTTTTACCTGAGGAAAGGACACTGGATTTTCAAAACACTGTGCCTATCTGTAATTAGCTAGGGACTTGTGGGAGGAAGTTAGGGAGATAATGCCTAGGAAATTCTAGTTCTGTGAGCAGACTCAATGCATTGAATTTGGAAGTTCAAAACTTGTCTTCTTGAGAGGGTAACAGATAGGAAGGCCAGGGGTCCCCAAATGGAGGAAATAGGCTGCAAGTGTCAGACATTTTTTTTATATCTCTTAAGCTGCAGAGGAATCAAACTGCAAGTGTCAGTTCCCCACCCCCCTTCTCTATACAAAATTAAAAGGAGGTTTCCTTTAAAATTCAGAGTTGCCATGACAACACCTGGTTCCATGTAAACTAAACTTTTCTCAAATCTTGAGCTAACCACTACGTTTTTCTTATGGAAGTGTTTTTCTTAAGCTATGTTAATGAACTATGTATTTATCTTAGACTGTCTTTCTTCAAGTCAGTTTGCCTAAGACTCAGAAACAATTTGACAAACCAGTATGTTTTATTCAACAAACCAGTATGTTTTACTCATGCAAATGTTCTCTTAAGCTATGTTAATGAGACTATATATTTGCCTAGAAACCTGCCTTTCTTCAAGATTCATGTCAATCATTTTGTGGCCTAGGGTGATGCACCTTGTGCCAATGTTATCTCAAAATGCATGGTGTGGGTGAGAGGCCTGGCACCACTCTTTGAGTTGTAAGACAACTCCTTTCTCTAATTAGTAACCTGCTAGTAGGTATATAACTTCCTGCTAAAGACTAGCAGGTGGGCACTCTTTCTGCCCCTTCTGATGCCTGTGTCAGAAGGTTTCTCTATCTAATTTATACTTTAATAAAACTTTATTACACAGAAGCTCTGAATGATCAAGCCTCATCACTGGCCCTGGAATGAATTCATCTCCTCTGGAGGCCAAGAATCCCAGTGTCTTTCACAGTTCAGCAACAATCTTTCACTCTGAAGATCTCTTTAAGTTACAATGGATTGGAAGGAATCTGAGCACATCACTAACATTGTCTCCTAGTGAAGGGAACAGAAATGGAGAGACCTAATATCCCTGGACACTCATAGAAGTACAATTGCCGTGAAAGTGTGGACAAGGGGACGTCAATCTACTTAGAAACTGAAGCAATGAAAGAGCCAAATTATTTCTGCCTGTATAACATGCTGCTGCTGCTGCTAAGTCACTTCAGTCGTGTCCGACTCTGTGCGACCCCATAGACGGCAGCCCACCAGGCTCCCCCATCTCTAGGATTCTCCAGGCAAGAACAATGGAATGGGTTGCCATTTCCTTCTCCAATGCATGAAAGTGAAAAGTGAAAGTGAAGTCGCTCAGTCCTATCTGACTCTTTGCGACCCCATGGGCTTTAGCCCACCGGTTCCTCCATCCATGGGATTTTCCAGGCAAGAGTACTGGAGTGGGATGCCATTGCCTTCTCCGCTGTAACATGGGAATAGTTTTAATAAAAGACAGCAGTGGTTCTTTAAAATTTATGGCTATAGGTTATGTTCTCATATGCAATTTATGTAATCTATCCTGAGGACTAGTCACAGTGAGACCCAATGTAAAGTAAAAATGTGAGATCCCTTGCTTAGGAAATACTACTAATTTTAATATGACGACAATAGAGTATTAAGCCAAGTATGATGGTCTTCCCAGTTCAGGGCTCTTTGTGGCTGTACAGGTCATACACCATGAAGTTAACCTTAACCATCTTCTTAATAAAGTAGTTACTATATCAACATACATGCATATACACATGAATTATTTTTTTCCTATTGCTATTATTTGAAACATGTCATAGAAACAATTTAAATTTTTATCTTCATTAAACCATGTACAATCATTGTGCCTTAGGGTTTCCACAGAATAAATATTTACAAAACACATTGGAAACATCTCCAAGAGAGAAGGCAACAGAAATTTCATACAGAAGAGTTATACACCCAAAGGCATCAGATAATATAAATATCTTTTTTTTTTTTTTTTGTGAAGTCGCTCAGTTGTGCCTGACTCTTTGCAACCCCATGGATAGTAGCCTTCACCAAGCTCCTCCGTCCATGGGATTTTCAAGGCAAGAAGTACTGGAGTGGGTTGCCATTTCCGTCTCCAGGGAATCTTCCTGACCCAGGTCTCTCACACTGTAGACAGACGCTTTACCGTTTGAGCCACCAGGGAAGTCAGAGTAAAATAAATAGAAAATTATAATACAAAATGTATAAGAATCAAGAGGCTGTAAAAAGTGAGCAGAACTTTTTTTGTTTGTTTGGTTGGTTTTTAGTAGGAACACAGGAATTCCATCCCTGGGTCGAGAAATTCCCCAGAAAAAGGAAAGGACAACCTACTCCCATGTTCCCACCTGGGAAATTCCATGGACAGAGGAGTCTGGCAGTCTACAGTCCATGGGGTCACAAGAACTGGACATGATTTAGTGATTAAACCATGGGAATTCTAGTAGTGAAAAATATAATCAGTGGAATACAAATCACTATAGATGAGTTTTTATTTCATGTATGAATAACAAATATATATGCAATTCAGGATTTTGCTTCTGGGTATACATAAACCTTGGAGAAATTCCACACAGGAACTTATGGGCACATGAACAGGAATATAATTTCAGCACTGTTTTTTTCACAAAGGACTGAAATGCCCTCAGGGGAAAAATTTAAGTGAATTACAGTCCATGGCCAGATTAAATGAGCTATATCTTCAAGGAGAATGTTATAAAGTAATGATATTTAAAGGGAAAACAGAATGTGATTTAAAGCCTAATAATATTTAAATTTTAAACATGAACTTGCATGCATAATTCAGTTCATAAAACATTAACTTCAGATATTGATAGATGTAGATATAGATAGATATGTCGGGGGAGTGTGTACTTTCCTTGGTTCTGTCTCACCACAGCAAAGATTTGAAACAGCAGATCAGTTTTACAACTTGGTTACAGTTTGGAGTTTCATTCAGCAAGCAAAGGAAAGTATACCTTCGAGGCGTGAGGGTGGGCCAACCCTAAAGGAAAAGCTCAATCTTGGCTCTTCTTTCTATATACTTTGTCTCCTCCCTCTGAGCCTGCACTGTGTAAATCTGGCTAGCCAGGAGGGCTGCTTGTTTCACCTGAGGTTCTCACTCAGGTCCTTGGATTTTCTTTTGTTCTATTTTTGTGGGCTTTTTCCTTTCTTTGTCTTTTAGCCACTGCCATTTGGACTCCTTTTTCCTCTTCTAACTACCTAACATTCCTCTCTCAAGAGATGGGAGGCCCAGTTCCTTGGGAATAGGGGCATCAAGGTCTCTCTGGATACTTCCTGTTGAGCTGAGATGGAGAGGGACATTGGGCTTCCCCCTCTTGCTAGTCTCAAGCCTAAGAGTCCTTATAGTCATGTCCATCTAAGGGTGAGTGATATTTTCCATGGTCAGTTGTAGTTTTATAGATCCTTGTTGAACTGGCACTGCATGTTGTATCTTGTTGACCTGGGCAAAGACAAAATGGTTTATACAATTGATAATATACGGAACAATCATAAGCAGTGTCAATATGATGATAACAGGGATTAGTAAAGGCATTAGCCAACTCCAAATTCCCCCCCACCAGGAGAAGGATTCCCCAAAGAGAGATTGCCACCATCCTTAGAACTCCCCAGCTCATTCTTAGAGATCCCATAGAATCTGAATGTTTTTCCTGAGGACTGTGAGACTTTCTTTAACTTAGCTGGAGGTATTTACCCAGAAACAACATGTCTCATTCAAGATGGCTCAAGTATCCTTGTTTAGGGATCCAGAGAACTAGCTCCTGTCTATTTTGGAGTACAACACTTGTCAAGCTCTATTGACTCTTTAGAGCTATCCTGAGAAATCTTATCCCCATAAATTTAATTTTGGTGATGTTCATTGGAATGTCACTCATTTGTAGTCGTGAATAAGTATCTGAGATCTCCCAGGGGCTCACAGGTGTACTGAGTGTACTCTTATCTTTTCTTCTACAGATTGACTCATGAATCCAGGAAGAGTGCCCTGTTACCTTGACTGCTATGGGGCTAGAAAGTATTACAGGGTAGGGGCCCTTCCATGTGGGCTGAAGTTCAGCCTTTGGGAACCCATCTTTCCAGATAGACTTTAGTTAGGACTTGAGTCACTGGAGCATATATTGGTGCCTCTTTAGACTCTTGTGGGTCCTGGTTCTGGTTCACACCCCACAAGTGTATATCCTGTTGGAAGTGCCCAGCGGCCATGGTACAAGGCCAGAGGGTCTGAGCCCTTGCATCTAGGAAGACGTAATTGACATAAACAAAAGGTCTCTCATATAGCATCTCATAAAGACTAAGACCAACCTGTTCCTTAGGGGCAATATGGGTGTGGAGGACAGCTATTGGTAAAGCCTCCTTCCATCCCAAGGAGGTCTCCTGAGTTATCTTTTTAATTGGTGATTTTAAGAATTGGTTGGTTCTTTCTACTTTTCCTGAAGACTGAGGCCTCCAGGCACAATGGAGGTAATAATTAATGTCAAAAGTTTTAGAGACCTCTTGGGTGAGCTTAAGAGTAAATGATGTCCCACTGTCACTTTGTAATGGCCTGAGCAGGCAAAATTTCACAATGATTTCATGGTCTAGTTTTTTACCACCTCCTCAGCATTCTCAGTCTGGGTGGGAAAACTTTCAATCCATCCTGTGAATGTATCTATCATGACTTGTAGGTATTTATACCCTTGAGAAACTGGCATCTGGGTGAAGTCCATCTGCTAGTCCTCTCCTGGGTAGGTCCCATGCTGTTGGGCCCACTGGGCCAGCTGGGAACTTCGAGAGCCTTAGTGGTTGTTTAATTGGCAAGTGGGACAAGAGGAGACCACTTGCCTTGTAGTTGTTTGGAGGTCTGTTCCTCTGAAGGAATTTTTAGTAATTTTTGGGGGCCTTTTCCCCTAAATGAATGATGGCATGTAAGGAGTTAACCAACTTTCACTGGAAGTTCTGAGGCAGAAAAAGTCCTTCCTTTTGGAAGCACCTCATATGATCTTCTTGAAAGCCCTCACTCTTAGCTTTAAGAGTCTCACCTTCAGTATATGAAGGAGTTTCTGGCGAATTAGCTTGTGGAACTAAGGTAGCCACCTCTACTAGGTCATTGCTCTGTAATGCTGCTCTCTTAGCTGCCTGATCAGCTGCTTAGCTCCTTTGTGCCACTTCCGTGCTCACTTTTTGGTGTCCTTTACAGTGGGAGACTGAAAGAGCCTAAGGATTTGATCCTCATATTTGACTGGGGACTCTCGGGCGGTCAAGAGGTCTTTCTTTCCAAATAGCAACTATCACCTGAAAGGCATAATTCGAGTCAGTGTAAATGGTACTCTGTTTCCTTTTCCCAGCTCTAAAGTTCAAGTCAGGGCTATGAGGTCAGCTAATTGGGCTGAAGTACCTAGTCACAAAGGTTTAGCCTCTATGGTCTCAAAATTGAAAACTACTGCATATCTGGCTCTTCTTTTTCCATCTAAGCCAAAGCTGCTTCCATCAGTGTACCACATTTCCTCAGGATTCTTCAGAGGATCTCCAGACAATCCCTCTTGGGGTTTGGCCCAATGGTCCAAATTTCTAGGCAAAAGTGAAAGGGGAGAGAACCCTTGGGGGTAGCCATGAGGAGAGCTGGCTTAGGAACTTCACAAGGGGATATAGTCAGTCCTGGATTTTCCATCAGCACTCTACTTGATATCTGAGGATCCTTTAATCAGACACCTGTACATGTCCTCTCCTATTCAGGAGTCGTTTCACTTGGTGGTTGGTAAAAACAGTTTGCCCCCAAGAGAGAGTTTTAAAGCATTTTCTATCAGGACTGAAACAGCTGCAAAGCAGGGAGATATCTCGTCACATTAAGGGAGTAGGACACCAAGGACCACCAGAAACTGGTGGGAAAATATTTGTCCATCCCAGCAACAAAGTGCTCAGGTGGATCTTTTTGTAACTGTTTTTCCTGTAGCACCCAAAATGATACAGTTTTGCGAGGAGAAGTCTCCGGAGTAGGTGGTCAGGACAGAAGAGGTAGCCCCTGTGTCAACCAAGAAATTTTCAGACCTACCTGCCACACCCAGGTGCACCCTTGGCTCCTGCCCCATGATGGTTTTCTGTGACAGGTGGGCTGGAAGAATCAGGCCCCTTCAGTCCTGTTGAACCATCATGATTGAAGGCTTTGTGCTTGACTTTGAGACTAGTGGGCCCTGAGGGCAGAGTTCTGCCTAATGTCAAAATTGATGGGATTTGTATCAAGCCATCTTAGGAGACTTGCCACAGGTTGGACATTCTTTGGCCCAATATCCTTCCTGTCTACAGTTTAGGACTGCTTCGTGCCTTGTCATTCAAAGATTCGGGGTTTGCCATAGGGCTTCCCTGGAGGACAACAGTATCTAGGCATGCCTTGTCTCTCTCCTTTTCTCCCTTTCCTGTGCCTTGTCCTCCCTCTCCTGTCCTCTCTTAGAAGAGACAACAAAATCCTGCTGCTGTTGCTGTTATAATTTTAACCTGATATCTGATGTACATTAGGACAGGAATTTGTCCTTTAAAAATTGCCTACTCCTTGTAAGAGTCTAAGTCCAGATTGGTAAATATTTGGAGGGCCTCTTTTAGCCTTTCCAGAAAGGCAATGGGTTTCTCGCTGTGCTCCTGAGTTGTTGCTGAGACTGGGCACAGTGCCACAACTAATAGGCATCCTTCTATTTCCATAGGTGGACTTCCTTAGAGGTGTTTTATGAAGATTATCCTAAGCAGTACAGTTGCAACATGACAGCCAGGCATCCCTGGGTCAGAGTGCAGATCCCCAGGCAGCTTGAGGTGTGACAGCCTATCAGGGACCAGATCCCTAGGCAGGTCGAGGCAGGATGACCTCCTGGGATGCCCAGACTGGAGATGGATATCCCCAAGATCTCCAGCATGACTAGTTCTGGGTAGGATTAAGGGGTTATAATCTTAAATCATTGCTGGTTTGTTCACTGCAGAGGGGAATAGATACCATGATGTAAAGCAATCCAAGCCTGTGCACTCAGACTGTGAACCTGGAGAAATAGCCATAAGCCTTATCCTCTTATTGTTCTGAGGGAATGTAAGTCACTGATTTCTTCCCCTAGTCTTCCATAAGAGCAGATTAAGGTGTTTCCAACCGTAAACATTTCATTGTCAAAGACCCATTTTAGGTAATAACAGAAGTAATGAAAAACGAGTGTGCCAGGAGCCAGCGTGAGGAATCCTGCCCATGGCAAAGGTCATGAGGAAGGAAGCCTGACAAAACGCAAAGGCATGATCTGGCTTCAGGGGTTCCCCCTAAGCTTTCCTGAACATCTACCCCCAAAACCCAGAGTCAGCCTGATTTTATTGTACTGTGCTTTTCCACTCTTCTGACATTCTCTGGAAAAAGTTAACTTAGGGCTTCAGTCTTCTGCATTTGAAAGGAATGTTTCAGCTCAAACCCCCATCTGATGGCTCTGTAACTTGCCTGATAGGTTCCCCTGGAATTTTTACAATTTGTGAATTGCTTACAGCCCCCCAACTGTGAGAGGCACAAAGCCTAAAGCATCTTAAAGATACAGAGCCTTTTCTAAAGAGCTAAAAATCATATTGGTGATGGGTTTCCACTGTTGACTCAATGACTGCTGCCAGGCCTCCATATTCTTTATCTTTTAGGCAACTGAAGGATATTAATCAATGTAATTGGGATATAGAAATAGGAATATAGTAGTTTTGATGTTAGCAACACTAGACTTTTGAGTTAATTACTTTTCTTTGTTATACATCACTGCACTCCTCTTGTGTCCTTGCTATGTAAGAATGTAACTTTAGCGCTTTCTGAGAGTGGCACCAAACTTTGGGAAGAACAACATAAATAAATCTTCTGGTTGACAAACCCTTATCAGAAAAAAGGCCGTAAAATGTTAATTGGCCCTTTGGCCAGAAGATGATGTAAATCACCTAAGACTTGTGTAAACAACTAGGTATGCAGAGAGAAAGCCTGGTCTGGATAAGAGTCAGGGCTGCTGACGCTGCATAATTTTATATATTATCCATTGATCTCTATGTAAAAAAAAAGGAATAAAAGGCCTTTCTGGACAATAGAGGAGGGGCTACTCACTGGACTGGTTTCCCCCATGTCTCCTTTTTACTCTATTTTCAGGCTGAATTCCCATCTAGGGCGTGGAGGCTTGCCATGTCTACTTACTTGCCCTGGCTTCTAAGATCCACGCAAGAGGGAGCCCAAGGTGGGGCACCCCCTGCTATTCAAGAGGACACCGGTGGCCTAATGTAGATGTTGCAAATCTCTTGTACTGAGATTTTATTGGCTTCAGCCTCTTTTCTCTGCTAATTTTCCTACTATACTATTTCTTACTAGTCTTTCTTTATATTTCTAATGAAATAAGTTTTTCCTCGTCCATGTTGTCCCCACTTCGAATTACCCTGGATCCACCGGGGCTGGACCCCAGCAGGAGTGGACTATGTGGTCCTGTTAGGGGCATTAAGAGTATTTTAATAATAAATTGCATGGAGAGATGTTGCCTACATGGGGGCAGATTCCTGGTTGTAGGAGTTAGTAAATGGCTTATGAACAAATTGCTAAGAGGCAACAAAGCAGATGTTCCATAAAAGTGGAGTGGAGATTTGATTTGATCTGGGGGTATGTTTGTAACTTTAGGAGAAGAGTAATAAGGGCTTGGACCCAAATGGCCTACAGGGTTACCCTCCAAAGTGGCAAACATTATCCCTGGAAGCCTAGTTGCCCTTGAAGGGATGCCACCAATGGATGGACTTTTAGAAAGCACTGTGTGCCTCTGACCTGCCCTATTGTGTTCACTGAGGGATCCTGTTGTTGCACATGCTGTAGGAAACATGGAAGATGAAGGCCTAAATCTCTAGAAAGATTGGATGTTGTACAGTATTTCCCTCCCAAGGGCTAGCTATTTTCTGATTGTCCCTCCAGAAGATTGTACAGGCAACACTGTGGGCTTAGATGGGGCTCATGAAAAGAGCATGAAACAGGAGAGAAGAGGGCAGGGCACAATTTTGGAAAGAATGACATAGACCAATGGTACAAAATAAATGCATTAAAATCAAATGAGTCCAAGATAGCAAAGCAGGTCAAATTCAACTAAACCTTGATCCTCAATCTGCAAGCTAAATGACACACCCAGAGGCATCATGACAGTTCCAAAGCACTATCAAAAGACCAAGGAGTCGGTGGTTCCCAAATTTTTGGAATGATCCTTCCACTCATTAGCATACGAAATCACTCAGCTTAAAAAACCAACCTCATATTTCACCCTCTGTGAGGGCACGCACTCTGTGAACTGTGCTTCTCTCTGAATCCAAACAAATATATCCCTTACCTATTGCTGTGTGTCTCACTGAATTCTTTTTGCAATGAGATATCAAGAGCCTGAGCTTCACTAGGACCTGAAACCAGGTACCATGTGTTTTGTCTGGGCACAAGTCCCAGTCAGTCATGACTGAGTGATTAAGCATAGCACAGTCCCTGCCATGTGGGTTTGAGTCACAATCTTAGGTAAACAGTTTCAAACACAACTTATAGAAATGGAAAGATGATGACCTGCCCAATCAAACAGTGGCATAGGTGGAGACAGGAGCTGAAAAATGGGAGAAAAAAGCAGTGGAAAGAATTTGCCAAGGAAGGCATTTTACAACTTGCTGGAAAACCTGTTAAATGCTGGACCTGTGCCCAATTTCCATTGTCCTGATCCTTAAAACAAAGGAGGTTAAGGACAAAAGAACCCTCACCTGCTTGGGCAACAGTTACTGAGGCGCAGAAGATAATTGAAGACTTTGGATACACTGGGAAGTAGCCCCTACCAGAGTCCCTCAATTGCATCCCCTGTCACTCTTGTAAACAAGAGATTGTAAAGGAATTTATATTTTGTTAGCCATATGTCCTTCCATCCACAGGGGTGAGGACCTCCTACCTTAACTGGAGGTCTTCTGGAATCTGAGACTGATTGCTGTGAACTTTCTGCTGAGTTTGTTTTTGCTAACCTGGTTTCCACCTCATTCAGCTATCATCATGTGAGCTTTTGCCAAGTTGGGCTTCTGCTATGCTTGGTCTCCACCTCACTGGAGATGAGCTGAGGTTGTTTCAGCCAACTAACACCCAAAAAAGATGTCCTTTTCATTATAGGGGACTGGAATGCAAAAGTAGGAAGTCAAGAAACACCTGGAGTAATGGGCAAATTTGGCCTTGGAATGTGGAAAGAAGCAGGGCAAAGACTAATAGAGTTTTGCAAACACCCTCTTCCAACAACACAGGACAAGACTCTACACATGGACATCATCAGATGGTCAACACCGAAATCAGATTGATTATATTCTGTGCAGCCAAAGATGGACAAGCTCTATACAGTCAACAAAAACAAGACCAGGAGCTGACTATGGCTCAGATCACGAACTCCTTATTGCCAAATTCAGATTTAAATTGAAGAAAGTAGGGGAAACCGCTAGACCATTCAGGTATGACCTAAATCAAATCCCGTATGATTAAGCAGTGGAAGTAAGAAATAGATTTAAGGGCCTAGATCTGTTAGAGTGCCTGATGAACTATGGAATGAGGTTCGTGACATTGTACAGGAGACAGGTATCAAGATCATCCCCATGGAAAAGAAATGCAAAAAAGCAAAATAGCTGTCTGGGGAGGCCTTACAAATAGCTGTGAAAAGAAGAGAGGCAAAAAGCAAAGGAGAAAAGGAAAGATATAAGCATCTGAAGGCAGAGTTCCAAAGAATAGCAAGAAGAGAAAAGAAAGCCTTTTTCAGTGATCAATGCAAAGAAATAGGGGAAAATAACAGAATGGGAAAGACTAGAGATCTCTTCTAGAAAATTAGAGATGACAGGGGAACATTTCATGAAAGATGGGCTCAATAAAGGACAGAAATGGTACGGACCTAACAGAAGCAGAAGATATTAAGAAGAGGTGGCAAGAATACATGGAAGAACTGTAGAGAAAAGATCTTCACGACCCAGATAATTATGATGATGTGATCACTCATCTAGAGCCAGATATCCTGGAAAGTGAAGTCAAGTAGGCCTTAGAAAGCATCACTACGAACAAAGCTAGTGGAGGTGATGGAATTCCAGTTGAGCTCTTTCAATTCCTAAAAGATGATGCTGTGACAGTGCTGCACTCAATATGTCAGCAAATTTGTAAAACTCAGCAGTGGCCACAGGACTGGAAAAGGTCAATTTTCATTCCAATTCCAAAGAAAGTAAATGCAAAAACTGCTCAAACTACCACACAATTGAACTCATCTCACATGCTAGTGAAGTAATGCTCAAAATTCTCCAAGCCAAGCTTCAGCAATACATGAACCGTGAACTCCCTGATGTTCAAGCTGGTTTTAGAAAAGGCAGAGGAACCAGAGATCAAATTGCCAACATCCGCTGGATCATGGAAAAAGCAAGAGAGTTTCAGAAAAACATCTATTTCTGCTTTATTAACTATGCCAAAGCCTTTGACTGTGTGGATCACAATAAACTGTGGAAAATTCTGAAAGAGATGGGAATACCAGACCACCTAACCTGCCTCTTGAGAAATCTGTATGCAGGTCAGAAAGCAACAGTTAGAACTGGAAATGGAACAACAGACTGGTTCCAAATAGGAAAAGGAGTACATCAAGGCTGTATATTGTCACCCTGCTTATTTAACTTCTATGCAGAGTACATCATGAGAAACACTGGAGTGGAAGAAACACAAGCTGGAATCTGGATTGCCAGGAGAAATATCCATAACCTCAGATATTCAGCTGACAGCACCCTTATGGCAGAAAGTGAAGAGGAGCTAAAAAGCCTCTTGGTGAAAGTGAAAGAGGAGAGTGAAAAAGTTGGCTTAAAGCTCAACATTCAGAAAACGAAGATCATGGCACCCGGTCACATCACTTCATGG
>SJYR01002119.1:128289-155100 GCA_006410655.1 Kobus ellipsiprymnus | reverse complement strand
TCTTTGACTTGGTATGAATTGAATAGTAGATTTTTAATTTATATTCACTCAAAACTTTGATTTTTTTTTTGTATTTTGACATCAAATGTTACTATTGAAAGTCTAAAAAAATTATCATCATAGTGATTTTAAAAATTTAAATAAGGCTTAAAATTTCTAATTCAATCCTGAGAATATGAAGAAATACTATCTTGCAAAAAGAACAACAACAACAACAAAAAAAAAAAAACTCTGGAATTTAACAAGTGATAAAGTATTATAAACTAAAGATTGTGTTCAAATGTCACAAAATTTGATGCTAGTGTCCAGTATTTGTTTTCATTCATCATTAGCATTGTATTTCATTGCATTAAGCAGCTTCGGCTACATGTAATAAATTCGGGCAAATTCTTCATTCATTTTTATCCTTTTACAAATAATCTCTAATTTTCCTTGTTATGGTTTCTTAGATACACCCATCATTTAAAAGTGGACTTTAATTTCCAAATACATGCTATTTGATTTGTGCTGTGCTAAGTCACTTCACTTCTGTCTGGCTCTTTGCAACCCTGTGGACTATAGACTGCCAAGCTCTCCTATACATGGGGTTCTCCAGGCAAGAATACTGGTGTGGGTTGCCATGTCTTCCTCCAGAGGATCTTTCTGACCCAGGGATCAATCCATGTCTTTATATGTCTCCTGTATGCCAGAGGAGACATAAACTTTGCTACTAGTGCCACTGGTAAGCCCAAGTTGTAAGATAAAAAAACTTGTAAGTAATTTTTTAATTTAATAAATGAGACCATTTTTGCCATTTTTAATTTTGAATTATTAAAAATCACTGAGTTATTTACATGGGAAAAATTGTATGCAATCCTACAAAGAGAGGAAAAATCTTGATTATGTCAGCTTTACTATATGTTTCATTTATAAATTCATGAACGCATAGTAGGAAATTATCACTAAGAGCCTTTTACAATTGATTACATAGATATCTGAGACTAAGCTATGTACAACTTTTTTTTTTTTTCTGCAAGACAGGAGTTAACTTTCTTTTTCCTTTTCTTTGTTTCACTCTCAATATAAAAATTCATATTAATAATAACAATGAATTAATTTTTCTATCATTTACTTAACCATTTTAATTTATCAGATACTTTCCAAGCTCCATCTTAAGTGTTTTGCCCTCACAGAAATCCTGTGGACAGATTGCCTCATTATCTATACATATGACAAATGAGACACTAAATCATAAAGTTACATAGCTTATGTGCTTCTACAAAGTTAGTAAGTGGTACAAGAGTGAAATGAACCAGGTTGCCCAGCTCTAGAGTTCCTACTGTTAACTAGCATTTTGTTTCTAACTGTGCTGTTAATAACAATACATTTATTAATAGTATATTATAATTTAGCAACAATAATTGTAGGGCTTCCTTTACTTTTGGTATCACAAAATATGGCAAACTCATTGTGTATTTAAAACTAATTAGAACTATAAACATTTTATGATAGTGTTCCTTAAGAGTATATATAGATGTATGTATATTTGAAAGGAAGGACTATACAATAGGAGCTGGGGTTAAGGCTGACTCCTGTAAGCTGACAAACTCTAGGACATATTTCTCTGTATTCCCCTAATGGTTTATTGACACCTGTATGTTCATCCCACTATTCTGTCCTCTTACATTTATGTTTAGGTTCATTACCCTGTGTCAAGCCTTTACTATTACTATTTTAAGAATATTCTCTCTACTTTGCTCTCTGTATTTTTTGAGTAAATATTTATTGAGTGCTTTTTTTCACCTATAGAAATAATGAGGTCACAGTTGATTAAAATTCACTCTATTGAATTGTTACATGGAGTTTTTCTACCTATTAAAGGAGGATAAAAGTACAATTAATGACTAAGGAATAACACTTTTCTCCATTTGGAGAAATTGGACAGCTTCCACCTATTTTCTTGTTCATCTGTATTCTCTGCAAGCCCTGCAGCAAAAGAATAGTTTATACTACTCTCTTTTCAATGAGAAAAGTCACTTCCAGTTTGAATTAGCTGGATAGATATATGAACCCTCAGGCATTTTCGGGGTAATGTATTTAATACTCTCTCTGCCTGCAGCAGGCTGTGTGCCTGCTGTTTACTCATTTCTAATACCACAGACTACACTCTAAGCTCCAGGAGAAAGTGGGGAACTTGAGAGCTGGCACTTGTGGACCTCTGCACACATGATCAGTGAAAGTATCTCTCTTTAAATAGTTTATATGCCTCTTCTTAAAGTTGTCTACAAAAATAACAGTCTTTCTTTTATGTTTAAGTACATGATCTGGTATAATACTAACACCAATTAATATTATCTCTTCAAGTTCTCCTCCTTTCTAACTTCTTATAACAGACTCTATTCCCAAGACCACAGGGGTGAGCACAGATCTCAGTGGAGATAGTTATTTTATCCTGTGGTTGATGGCATTTCTAGCTCCAGCTTTCCACTCCTCCCTGATCTGTACTGTTTGCTTTGTGATCTATGGTCACTCTGCAAGAGAAATCTTGAAAAATCTCTTGACACTGGGCTTGGCCATATGAATTGCTGTAAGGAATAAAATAGGACAGAAGGGAACATGTACTAGATCTAAGCCCAGACTCAAGAAAACCCTGCATATTTCTTCCTGTCATCCTGTGCTTCTGCTAGGATCATGAAAAGAGACTGCCTAGACTGAAAGGAAAGCAAGAGATGCATGGAGCAAGGTTAACTTGACCAACAAGGTGGGTGGGCTTTCAGACTTTCAGGCTAAATACAAGGTTATGGTTTATTAAGACTTTGTGGTTTTATTTATGCAGGACTATTTGGGCTACAATTAATTTAGATATAGGTGGAAATACAAATATAGATATAGATATATTAATAGGTATAGGTATAAATCTAGCTTTCATGTACCAAATCTTAATGATAAATTAAGGTATGAACAAAGGATTTCAGTTCTTTCCAGGCAATTTATTCATACAAGGCATGGAAAATTTTCTCTTATCATCTAAGCTCACTGCAATATATTAATAAAATTCAGAACTGCTTGTTTGCTGGGGTGAAAAGAAGGGTACCCACAGTAGAAGAAAATGACGCTGACACAAATGGTTAAGCAGCATCAAAGGAAGAGAAAAAGAGAGTGCTAACCATGGGCTTCCCTGATAGTGCAACTGGTCAAGAATCCTCCTGCAATGCAGGAGGTCCCAGTTTGATTCCTGAGTCAGGAAGTTTCCTTGGAGAAGGGAAATGCTACACACTCCAGTATTCTTGGGCTTTCCTGGTGGCACAGATGGTAAAGAATCAACCCACAATCCACAAATCTGGGTTCTATCCCTGCGTTGGGAAGATCTCCTGGAGGAGGCCATGTAACTCACTCCATTATTCTTGCCTAGAGAATCCCCATGGACAGACTAGCCTAGCAGGCTACAATCCATGCAGTTGGAAAGTCAGACACCACTGAGTTACTAAGCACAGCACAGCATAGCACAACACTGCTTCATTAACATGAGTTTTTATTCTTAATATACTCTTTCTTAAAATGGTGCAAAAGTCTGTGCAGTATTGTAAGAGACAGACTCTGAAATGTGAAACTGGTTGACTTGAGGCACTAAAAGGGGCAAGATCCTGAGTTAGAAATTCCTTGCTATGCACTAGCAAGTGTTCTGGTTTTTTTTTTTTTTTCCCCCCTAAGGGGCTCGAACTAATGAGTACACAGGCTTAACATCTGTCCCATTATTTTATATAATTTTAAATAAGGAATCCCTTGGTGGCTCAGTGGTAAAGAATCTGCCTGCAATGCAGGAGATCTGGGTTTGATCTCTGAGTCAGGAAGATGCCCTGGAGGAGTGTATGGCAACCCATTCCAGTAGTCTTCCCTAGAGAAACCCATGGACAGAGGAGCCTGGTGGGCTGCAGTCCAGAGGGTCTCACATAAGTCGTTGGACTTGACTGAAGCAACTAAGCACCAGCAGCAACAAATGTGACATTTCATTTCTAGCTTTTTAGGG
This sequence comes from Kobus ellipsiprymnus, assembly GCA_006410655.1. NCBI lineage: Eukaryota > Metazoa > Chordata > Mammalia > Artiodactyla > Bovidae > Kobus > Kobus ellipsiprymnus. Next base: position 151,094 of record SJYR01002119.1, on the reverse strand, counting down.
CAGCTATATTACATTTATTTGTGTATAAAAGGAAATTCAAATTTGATTTTTTCCACGTAGATAGATCATTGTCCTAACCTATATCTGTTAAATAGCCTGTCCTATGTCTTTGAAAGTCAACTTTGTTATACACTAAACATATTTATGTCTGTTTTTTTAAGCTTCTTTTTATTGATCTCTTTGCCTTGCCTTTCAAATAATGACAACTGTTTTAATTATTGTGTATTTTAATTCGATATATACGCTTATATATGTTCCCTGGTGGCTCAGACAGTGTCTGCCTACAATGCTTGAGACCTGTATTCAAATTTTGAGTTGGGAAGATCTCCTGGAGAAGGAAATGGTAACCCACTCCAGTATCTATGCCTGGAAAGTCCCATGGACAGAGGAGCCTGGTAGGCTGCAATCCATGGGGTTGCAAAGAATCAGACACAGCTGAGCAACTTCACTTTCTTTCTTTCTTTCTTATACATATTACATAAATATTCATGTGTATGTCTTAATCGTTCAGTCATGTTGGACTCTATGTGACTCCATGGACTGTAGCCCACCAGGATTGAACCAGGTCTCCTGGATTGCAGGCAGACTCTTTACCACCTGAGCCATGAGGAAAGACTAAACAGACTAAACTAAACAAGATTTCCCTGACTGGGAATCAAGCCCAGGTCATGGCGGTGAGAATGCTGAATCCTAACCACTAGACCACCAGGGAACTTACATATATTCACATCTGATATAATTCTTTCTCACCATTCATTTTCATGGCTCTTTGGATACTTTTAGTGTTCTATCTTTCAGTTGAATTTTGGAGTTAGTTTGACAATTTCCTTAAAATTTGTTCTGTGTTAAATTTATAAATTACTTTGGGAAAAATAGGTAACATTAAATCTTCTCATCCAGGAATATAGCTTTTCTTTCTGTTTCTTTAGTTCATCTTTTTTTTCCTTTGGTAGAATTTTATAGATTCATATGCATCATTATTATGCAGTTTGTAAAGGATATATGCCTAAAAGACATAGTAGAAAAACATCTGGTTATTGAATTTCGTTTGCTGCTTTTTGTGAGTGGCAGTACTACAGGAATACAACAGACTACAACAAAGGGAGGTCATCTGAAAGCAAAAATAAGAGAGTTACATAGTTTTCTAATAAAGATTCTTTATGCCTTTGGTCAATACTTCCAGACAGCTGACAAGTAGATGAGAAACAGTGATATTTGAGAAAGCTGCAGGGATGGAGGGCCTTCCAGACTTATTTTTAAAACTTCTCCTTGTAAATTTCTCTCCCGATAAGGAAAATCCATGTACACGTGTCCTGGGTGTCAGAAAGCCAAGTAGCACTGCTTCTTAAGGGAGTGTGTTATTTCATGTTGATCTAGGGAAGGGACTAACTAAGGTGGAAGCCACAGATTGGAGGTCTGATGATTGGTTGCAAATAGGAAACCACAAGTCTGATATACAGATTCAACTATCACTCCCTTAACAAGAAATCTAACACTAACTGTGAGGCAATGGATTCCTTCAGACTGAAATGGCAAATGGCCACATAAGGCATTAAGAGTCTGTTACTGTGAAATTTTCAATTCTGGCAAGAAAGGAGCACAATATTTCTCAATATTTAAAGCACCTCCTAAATGCCTATAACCAGTCCAACAGGAAACAGGTTTCCAAATAGTATCACTTTCAAAATAAGAATCTGTTGCTCTATTTAATGTCCTTCGGTCATTGCATAGAAAAGCTCTCTAGGTAGAAAGGGCAAGGAAAATCAGCATATGGGTTCCCTCCACCTCCACGAAAACAACAAAATGTATGTTTGTTGCCAAGAATATGTTTCTTTCTAGTGACCATTGTTTATTGCTTTCTATTTCTATACTTTATATATAGAGAAAATTTATTGTGATTGCATTTGGTGGTGAGGTAGACAATTTTGCAATTTACTAGATAGTCAGCTATGTCAAAAGAAAATAAAGACTGAAGGGATAATGATAGAATGCTGAGAAAAAGTTTCACTGTCAGGCAGAAAATACAGGTTATGCTATGTAAACTAAGGATGAGGCCTGGAAAAGGCAAGTGTTTTTGTTTGTTTTTAAGCAGAAAAAGGCAATTTCAGTCCCATGTTTAGAAAGCAAAGTCTCTAAGTGATGTTGACTGGTTGGTGATATCTGGATCAGGTTCTAAGCATTGGATACATTCTTACTTGATTGTGAAAGTTCCAGGAAGTGGGCTTTACTGCTTACAGGAAGCAAACAGTCCAGGCTTATGAACTTCCCAGGTGGCATCAATGGTAAGGAACCTGCCTGCTTATGAAGGAGACAGTAACAAATGTGGGTTCAATCCCTGGGTGAAGGGATTCATGCCCTGGAGAAGGGCATGGCAACCCACTTCAGTTTTCTTGCCTAGAAAATCCCATGGACAGAGGAGCCTGACAGGCTACAGTCCATAGGATAAAACAGAGTCAGGCATGACTGAAGCGACTTAACACCCATACAGTTGCCATTTTAGCAGAAGTCAGGGTTGTACAGTTATCAGCAGATTAGACAGCCAGGTCACGATTCACTGATTATATGACAAGGTGACACAATTTAATCTCACTCCATTCTAGGCTCTTCATCCAGAGGGTTTCTCTTCAGAGTTACACAGTTACTCTGTGTGTGTGTGTGTGTGTGTGTGTGTGCGTGTGTGTGCACACGTGCACACACTTAATCCATCAGTCATGTTCAATCTTTGAGACCCCAAGGTCTGGAGCCCACTAAGCTCCTCTGTCTATGGAACTTTCAGGCAAGAACACTGGAGGGGGTTGCCATTCCCTGCTCCAGTGGATCTTCCAGACCTAGGGAATGGATCTGCTTCTCTTGTGTTGCCTGCACTGGCAGGTGGATTCTTTACCAAAAGTGCCACCTGGGAAGCCCCAACACACCTTATCTAGCCATGAGTGTATCCTTTGGGGAGAGTAGGGAAATATTTGCAGTTTTATATGGAGCTATTATTTTACATGAGATATTGATGTATTTTTTTGAAATATATAAAAATTCTATTTACGACATTCATTAATTAGAGGGGCTTCCCTGGTATCTCAGCTGGTAAAGAATTTGCCTGCAATGCAAGGAGACCTGGTTTGAATCCTGGGTCAGAAAGGTCCCCTGGAGAAGAGATAGGCTACTCCTATCCCTATCACTCTGGTATTCATGGGTTTCCCTGCTTGATGGCTCAGACTGTAAAGAATCTGCCTGCAATGTGGGAGACCTGGGTTTGATCCCTGTGTTAGAAAGATCCCCTAGAGGAGGGCATGACAACCCACTCCAGTATCCTTGCCTGGAGAATCCTCATGGACAGAGGAGCCTAGAGGGCTCTCTGGACATTCATTTTCAAAGAGAGAGTTAGAGAGCTACTGATTTTCATTTGTTTCTTACTTGCTTGCTTGTTTTTGTGGGTTTTATCTCTAGCCTCAGTTCCATCTTCTCTTTGAGTAATGGCACCTACTTCTTCCTGATCACAAGACAAATATATTTTTCTGCATTTGCTAATTCTCTAAGCACAATGATTAGGTTAATAATAGCATGTTTCCAATCATTCTCTTGGATTTTATATAAAGAATTCACTCATCTATTCAATAAATATCTTGGGTTATTGACTTTATGATAGTATTTTGCCTATGCTAAGGACACAGCAGTGACTAAAGATTTTAAAAAACAAAATCCCATTCTCACAAAGCTCATTATTTTTGTGCGTGAAAATGCAGATAAAAATTAAATAAGTATTTCTATTATAATTATTAATTATGCTTAAATATTAAATTGAAATAACCTATATTTAAAAAATGAGTTAATTATATAATTTGTATAAGAGACAGGTATATAACTATTCATTGTAAGTCTTACTACTTTCATCACAATTTAGGTGATCCCAAATTCTATAGAAAAAGCAACTTTACATTATAATCAACTCTCTTTAGATACATTAATAAATATTATCTTTCTTAAATTGCCTAAATGGGAACATTCCAAAATATTTTCTTTTAATTGTTAACAGACCTAGTTATGATATTAAGGAACACTTAAAATATCAAATGGGAGTAGAGTGAAATAATTCTTCAAAGCCAGTTATATCCTGATTTTCATATAGAAGGTTCATGTACATCAGTATAAGGCGTTTTGCCAAACACACATATTATACAATTGTTGCCAAACTACCTGGGTAAAAATCTCAACTGTGAAATTTACTGCCTTATGGACTGTAAAAGAGACACAGATGTATAAAACCTGTCTCTTATACACATCTAGATGTGTATAAGAGACAGGGAGTAGAGTGAAATAATTCTTCAAAGCCAGTTATATCCTGATTTTCATATAGAAGGTTCATGTACATCAGTATAAGGCGTTTTGCCAAACACACATATTATACAATTGTTGCCAAACTACCTGGGTAAAAATCTCAACTGTGAAATTTACTGCCTTATGGACTGAGACATTTCATTTAACTTCTCTGTTTCTCTATTTCTGATATATGATATTATCTTCTTCCAGTGGCTGGCTGCTCTAAGGAATACAAGAGTGGTTTTTGTCTGTTTGTTTTCCATAAGTCAGAGCAGAACCTGGCACATGGAAATAATGTAACAAGTTACAGCTATAATTCTCATATTTAATCTCATCTCCTTGTGACCACATGCATTTATCTATAAGATGCTTGGCTGCTGTTATGTTACAGCAAATGGGTGTTGTAGGCTTACTCTGGGAATAGCTAAGTAGCCCATATGGAAATCAAACACACATTTATTTTATTTGAACCAGGCTCAAACCAGATGAGCAAATTGGCCTGGATACAGAGTTGGCTTCAGTGATTAGGTCATAAAATAGGGAATTCATTTAGAAACTGCAGTTTAATATATTATAGAACTCAAAGTAAACCATGAATGTAGCTCTTTGTCACTGTCCTATATCAGGTGTTTCTATGTGGAATTATTAATATTCTAGGGAGGCCTTTTCTATGTGGAAACAGGTTTATTTACGTTGCAAAGATAATGGGCCTATAATCAGAAGAATAATGTAGATCTGTGCTGAGGCCATAGGGTCATGGTTCTGGTGGGTTGTTAAAATCAGTGGGCGCACATAGAGACAATAGCACAAAGAAAATGATGAGATTGTTACTATTTGTTTTAAACCACAATTAATTACACAAATTATGCACATTAAGTGAACAAGAATTAACCACTCATTTTGTATGTGCCTATTTGTAACAATAGGTGGCCTGAGGGATATAAGAAAACAAGGGATTAGAAGAATACTTATTCTCTCCAAAATATCACACGAACCAGAACAATATTGTTTGCTCCAGAGTCACTGTAAAAACTGAAGGAAAAAAAAAAAAACAACGTGCATATAAAATACAACAAGCTAAAAGTTAGTTAATATAAAGTGTCGCACATACATATACACATAGTAGTTCTTTTTCAAGTATTTAAAATCCCAGAAATTAATACTATACTGAGTGAATCATTCTCACACATTTGTAAATGCTAATAAAACATTTCTAGAAGCAAATTCTGAACTCTATAGCCTATTGATACCAGGAGGTAAAGTACTGGGAAAAAAAAAAAAAAGTTTCAAAGTCTGAATAAGAATATACAGGAAGGTAAGCAAAAATAATTTTGACTTCTTATCCAGGAGATAAAAAAGGATTTATTAATATATTTCAATGATGTAAACTGTTATTTTCCATGCATCTTTTCTTTATCTAATGTTGTATACCTTTTTTAAGATGTTTGAATAACTACTGTTTTTGGTAATTATCTTTTTTTTTTTTTTTTTTAATTTGGAATCACCCGTCACATGTATGCTAGGTAGACAATCTAATAATAGATACTGTGCAGAAATTTTTAAAGTTTCAAAAGTTTCCTCTCTCTTGTGAATTAGCAAACTTATTTCATCTTTTCCATGAGAATAAGACCTTGGAATCATGGAAGCTAGGAATTGTCCACAAATGAGTACCATGGAGATATAATCCTAGGATTTTCAAGAGTGTGAGTGTGCCTTAACTTAATTGACCTGTACTTTAAGACTAATTTTCTCTGTGTCCTGGGTGTTTTCTATCAGTAGTTAAAGACTCTTTCCTTTGGGTTGAGTGGGGTTGTGTGTGTCTCGTTCAGCTGTACCAGTCACCTTTTCCAAGATGGTGCCATGGAGGAAATAGTTATCCTTTCAAAGGATAAGTCAGGTCTGGTCTTGACTCTACTCAAAATTATCCAGTCTTCTTATTTAGGTCAATGGGGAGGTTGAAGTTTTGAATTATCTGTGAGAACCTGTGTAGTTAGGTGCAATTATGCTTCTGAGCCCAGCTTTCAGTAACCCAAATGTCAGTGTTCTCATGCCAGAGGTTTTCTCGCTGTTCTGAAAACAAGCCTGGCTCATCTTTGCACATTCTTCCCCATTCCTAGGATGGTGTTCCCTCCCAAGGCCACACAGCTCCCTTCTCCTTATTTCCTTCTTTGGCTCCTGCTCAATGATCCCATTAGTGAGACCTTCCCAGACAAGCCCACAGAATGTAGGAAGCTTTCTCTTCATGTTCCATCACTTTACCTGTTATACATTTCTCCATGGCACTAATCACCATTTGAGTCATTGTGAGTTTATTTTCTGTTTTTATATGCTACAAGATAAGTCATAGGAAGGCAGGCATTTTGTATTTTTTTTTTTAATCAGTACTTAGAACAATGCTGGACACAGGGCATGCCTTGAATACTTATCTGCTTCATGAATGACAAACTGGAAGCATGAATAAATGGTATTGTCATGTTTATGTACTTGCCCAATTTCCTTTACTAAAATTTAACTCTAAGAGGGCAATTCCTTCTGAAGTTAGCTCAACTAGATAGTCACTGTACAAGCAGTGGCTAAAATGTGTTTGTTGACATTTGAATAGGAAATGGTGACCATTTAATAAGGAACAACATGAAAGAATAAATGGTTAATTGCAATTCAAGTTGTTTAAATGAGATCTGCCTGGTTCTAATGAATTAACCAAAGGGCACAATGATTAATATTGTTGGGGGTCAGTGTTTGCATCATAATATAATCATTTGATAATTAGCAAATAATTATTGTGTGTCCATATTATGCTAAACACTGTGTCAGGACCTGAGGATACAATGGGAAGAAAGACACTGTTTCTATACTTCATGGGCTTGAAGTCAACTGGGGACAAAAAAGAGATAACAAGGTGGCTGATACAGTCTTATAAGACATCAGGTAGCAGGAGAACTGATTCAGTTATAGAAATGAGGGGGTGTTCCCCAAAAACATTATATGCATTATCACATAATTTAAGAATGGATAGTATGACTATAAAGATATATATGTATATATATATATATATATATAGCATTACTAAGATGAAGTTTAGAGTAAATCAATGTGATGGGTGAACACAGTCAAAAGAATGCTGAGCAATTACACAGCTAGACAAAGGGAAATTAACTAAACAGATTAGAAAAACCTAAACATTAAGGTGGAAGTTGAGAGAAATTCTCACTTCAGCAACAGAATCCCATAAAGAGTCCGGTATTAGAAGAACAAGTATCTCTCAAAGTAACAGTGCAGTTAAGGTGAAAAACAGTAGTAGATGCTTCTATACAACTGCAGTTAGTATGACTAAGAAAGCTAAGTCAGAGGTACAATCAAAAGAAATTAACATGTGTTCTGGATGTTAGTGGTTAAAAAAAAAAAGTGAGAAGTAAAGGGATTCTTTCTGCCTTAGGCAACTGGATGGATGGGTAGGGAAAACAAAAGAAAGGTCAGATTTAGGGAGTTATTTCACACACCTTTGTTCAGAATTTAGTATGTTCAGTTGAACTACTTGTGTGATGCCTAGTAGGTAGATGTAAACAAGTGATATTTGGGATTGGGGTTACAGAATGTGATCCTAATGGGTTAGAAAATTTTTAAAAAATAAAATTTCCAGTACTTAAATGGTAAGTGGGTACTGATTTTATATGAGAAATATCAGTGTAGTAATAACAATTCACATCATATAGTGATCTATACATAGTATTTTCACACAAATTTTGATTGCAAATCACTGAATATAAAGCAAATAAATAGAATTAGAACTCCTTTTAGATTGTATGGTAAAATGTCTACAAGTAACCTTATTAGACTATAGAAACATCCTATGCTAGCCTGAATTATCTTAATAACCCTGCTGCTTATGGTTCAATTCAAAGTGACGTTTTTGTTTGTTTGTTTTGTTTTGCTTTTAAATAATGCTGGGAAAACAAAGACTATATATTAGTTCATGGAAAAATATGCAAATTAAAAAAATCACTGGAGTAGATAACTAAATTGTAACTTCAGAGATACCTGAGATGCCCCAGGGTTATGAATTTGAAGACTGAAGCCTTAAGTGTTATATGTATGGCCATTTGGTGATCTGGTTTAAGTGTGTTGTTTCAATTTGGAGGCAGATAGAAACTACCTAAGGAGATTCATACACTTTTGGGAAACTGATTAGGGTTCGTGTTATGCCACTTTCAACTATGAATCTCTCTAAAAGAAGCCTTTACTGAGGATGAAAGTCACCCATGGATAAGAAATCTGTGGTACATATACACAATGGAGTATTACTCAGCCATTAAAAAGGATACATTTGAATCCATTCTAATGAGGTGGATGAAAGTGGAGCCGATTATACAGACTGAAGTAAGCCAGAAAGAAAAACACCAATAGAGTAAACTAACACATATATATGGAGTTTAGAAAGATGGTAATGATAACCTTGTATGCAAGATAGTAAAAGAGACACAGATGTATAAAACAGATTTTGGACTCTGTGGGAGAGGGAGAGGGTGGGATGATTTGGGAGAATGGCACTGAAACATGTATACTATCATGTAAGAAATGAATCACCAGTCTAGGTTCGATACAGGATACAGGATGCTTGGGGCTGCTGCACTGGGATGACCCAGAGAGATGATATGGGAGAGAGGTGGGAGGGGGGTGCAGGATTGGGAACTCATGTATACCCGTGGTGGATTCATGTCAATGTATGGCAAAACCAATACAGTATTGTAAAGTAAAAAAAAAAAAAATAATAATAATAAATAAGTAAATAAATAAAGTCACCCATGGAAGCACAGATCCCTGAACTGCCATCCTCCACTCCTGTATTCTAAATCAACAAATCAGGAAAATTATCTGGAGCAGGTGTAGCCAGCTCAGATTAATTCAGATAGAGACTGATTCTGTAGATCATGACCCTAATTGTGTTTAGTCACTTCGAAAATGATGGACACTCTCTGAATTTGACTGAGCAACTTCTTTTCCTTGAACTGCTTTGGAAGCTACTTCTGTATATCCCACATTTTCAAAAGTAGAAATTTAAGGATCTTTTCTATCTCAGTACTGGCAGCTCAAATGACTTCAAATAGTTGTAGTTCTGCCATCTGTAAGAAATGAATTTGTTAAATCAAGTTAAATCACTCTGCCAGTTCAGTCACTGCACCAGAAAACACTCTAGTTTTATATGACCTTATTTTAAGGTTCAGTTAATGTCTGAACTTCCACATTTTGCCCAAACTCATTACTTACATTTTTATAATGTTTATTAGAAATCATTTAACTAGTTTAAGAAGTGACATGGAATAAAATCAGTGTTTGTGGTTGTTGTTGTTTGGTTGCTGTCATGTCTCTTTTGTGACCCCATGAACTAGATCCCACCAGACTCCTCCATCTATGAGATTCTCAGGCAAAAAATACTGGAGTGGGTTCCATTTCCTTCTCCAAGGGACCACCTGGACTCAGCGATTGAACCCATGTCTCCTGCATTGTACATGGATTTTTTTTACCACTAAGCCACCAGGGAAGCCCTCAAATCAGTGTTTGGGTTCTACTAAAAACATGTTTTAAGATTCACTTGTAATTAAAATAATACTTTCCTCATTGAATTAGCTGAATTTTAGCCAATGCTCCTTATATGTTTAGATATACATTAAGTCCTCCAGATGCAAACCTTCACATTGCAAACTTTTGAAAGTGTGAACATACATGCATTCAATGTCTAATCATGTAAGTTAGTTCACTTGTCTGATGAACACTGTCATGTGTGTGCATCCTCTATACAAGTGATTGAGCTTTTGTGTACTTTGATGTATAGTACTCTATACAGTACTCTGTACAGTATCTTTATTTCAAGCTCAGGTTGTCTGCAAGGAAGTGTGAAAGCAGCAGTATATAGCTGCTTCTTTTAACTGAGTACCTAGGCTAAATTTTGGGCTTCTCTGGTGGCTCAGATGGTAAAGAGTCTGCCTGCAGTGCAGGAGACCTAGGTTCTATCCCTGGGAAGACTCCCTGGAGAAGGAAATGACAACCCACTCTAGTATTCTTGCCTGGAAAATCCCATGGGTGGAGGAGCATGGTAGACTACAGTTCATGGGGTTGCAAAAAGGCTGATACAACTGAATGATCCCACTTTCTTTCTTTCTCTGGGATAACTTTGTTGGACTTATGAGTGTGCTCTTGGAATGGAAGTGTTTTGTCTGTGGGGAAGTTCAGTTCAGTTCAGCTCAGTTCAGTCACTCAGTCGTGTCCGACTCTTTGCGACCCCATGAATTGCAGCACGCCAGGCCTCCCTGTTCATACTGTAGTGTATTTCACATTCTTTACCTGTGTATACACATGCAGGCACACTTATAGAAGCCTCCAGTTCAACTGGCATTTAAAATTTCTGATCTTCTGACCATTTTACGTCAAACAATTTTACGCATCCAACTTTCTTCATCTTCATTTTCTTTACTCAACTACAACTACCTTCAGCTGTCTGAACTCTTAACTAAAGATAGGAGCTCATTTCTCTTTCCTTATTTGATCTTTCTAAACATTTTCTCAGGAAGCCTACTATAATTTCTTCCCCAAGAACTGGTATGAAGTCATATTCTAAAATTGGAGGATAAAGTATTTAAAGTAGCAACTAGAAATGTGTGTGTGTGTGTGTGTGTGTGTGTGTGTGTGTGTGTGTGTTGTGTGCGCACACCCCTGAGTGTGCATGCACATTGTCTTTTCCTAGGCCCTCACTTCTGGTCCAGCTCATCCTCATGCTCTCCTTTCCCTTTAGTTCTCTGCATGTGCTACTCCCACCCAGCTGCTGTCAGTCTTCTTTATTCTCCCTCCATTCCCTGAATTATTTCTAAATAAGTTTCTGTTCTCAGTTTTAAAATTGCTTTCTTTTTCTTAGAATATCCAAGCTGGTTAAGTGGCAACATTGTGTGATTTCATAGCATACTTATCACAGAACTAGGGCTAAATGACAGCTGCAGTTTTTCTCATGCTTCTACTTGAATATTTTGCCATAATTCTTATTACTTTGTTCATTATTTTAAAATTATAATTTTAATTTATTTTACATGTAAGAGTAAAATACATTCATTGTACAAAGTTTAGAAAGTTATGGAAAGGAACATAACTTACTTCTATAAAAATTTGATTTTTTAGACTCAATGAACTTGTGTTCTGTATGCTCTGATATAGAGATATATAGAGAAATATATAGATAACTGAAACAATTTGAAAGGTTAATTTGTTTAACATTTCAAAATTATAAAATCTTTTCCTAGGTACTACTTGATTTGGGCTTCAGAGATCTCCAGTGGGGTGACCAGGGTAGACAGTGTAAAATATAAACTCAGGCAGTATAGTGGTCAAGAATCTGCCAGACAAAGCAGGAGACAGAAGATACCTAGGCTCTATCCCTGAGTTACAAAGATCCTCTGAAGTAGAAAATGGCAACACACTCATATACTTGCCTGAAAAATTCCAAGGGCAGAGGAGACTGCTGGGTTACAATCTGTGGGGTCTCAAAAAGTCTGACACTAGTAAGTGACTGAGATCTCACACATGCACAAACTCTGATACAAGAGCAAAGTAATTTGCCTCAGTCACCATACTGTTTATGGGAATTTTAGCTAATTTCAATGAGTTTCCCAGGTAAAGCTGCCCATATGAGAAAGGATAACACAAGTTTGACCAGTCTGTGAAAAGTTTTATTCCCATTTTACATACGAGGGAATTATGATGTAGACATATCCAATTTCACAGCTAATAACAGTCAGTAATACAACTCTAGTTTTCACATTCAAATTCCTAAATAATTTATTTAATTAAACTAAATTATTTAGTTTAATTGCTAAGTGTTATAATAAATGGAAAACAGAAGTAGTACCTGGAAAATAGCAGGTGTTCATTTACTGTAAGCACTATTATTAGTTGTCCATATTTTAAAGAGTGAAAGAGACTTTGTATTGTTCCTAAAATTTCTCTGTAAGATGGACATTATATCCAAATAAAAATTTACCCAAAATATCCTTGCTTAAAAATATTTGTAAGCATGAAATAAGTAAAATGTTATAATACCTGTATTTGCTTTAAAATACTCCAGAGAAAGAGTGCAACCACAAGAGTAACAAATGAGGGGGTTAGAGAAAACAAAAAAAAATGACAAGATTTGATTAAGTGTTGGGATGAGGAACGATTACTTGGAGGTAACTTATACTTTCTACTACGTGTATGTTAGCAATTTCCAAAATAAAAGTTTAAGATTAAATATAGATACATATATACCTGAGAATCACCTATACACATTGTCAAGTTCAATTCAGTTAGGTCAATAGCTCAGTCATGTCTGAATCTTTGTGACCCCATAAATGACAGCATGTCATGCCTCCCTGTCCATCACCAACTCCTGGAGTCCACACAAACTCATGTCCATGGAGTTGGTGATGCCATCCAACCATCTCATCCTCTGTCGTCCCCTTTTCCTCCTCCCCTCAATCTTTCCCAGCATCAGGGTCTTTTCAAATGAGTCAGCTGTTTGCATCAGGTGGCCAAAGTATTGGAGCTTCAGCTTCAGCATCAGTCCTTCCAATGAACACCCAGGACTGATCTCCTTTAGGATGGACTGGTTGGATCTCCTTGCAGTCCAAGGGACCCTCAAGAGTCTTCTCCAACAGCACAGTTCAAAAGCATCAATTCTTCAGCACTCAGCTTTCTTTGTAGTCCAACTCTCACATCCATACATGAACACTGGAAAAACCATAGCTTTGACTAGATGGACCTTTATTGACAAAGTAATATCTCTGCATTTGTATATACTATCGAGGTTGGTCATAACTTTCCTTCCAAGGAGTAAGTTTCCTTTAATTTTATGGATGCAATCACCATCTACAGTGATTTTGGAGCCCAGAGAAATCAAGTCTGACACTGTTTCCACAGTTTCCCCATCTATTTGCCATGAAGTAATGGGACCAGATGCCATGATCTTCGTTTTCTGAATATTGAGCTTTAAGCCAAATTTTTCACTCTCTACTTTCACTTTCATCAAGAGGATCTTTAATTCTTCTTCACTTTCTGCCATAAGGGTGGTGTCATCTGCATATCTGAGGTTATTGATATTTCTCCTGGCAAACTTGATTCCAGCTTGTGCTTCCTTCAGCCTAGCATTTCTCATGATGTACTCTGCATATAAGTTAAATAAGCAGGGTGACAATATACAGCTTTGATGTACTCCTTTTCCTATTTGTTTCCAGTCTGTTGTTCCATCTCCGGTTCTAACTGTTGCTTCCTGAACTTCATACAAATTTCTCAAGAGGCAGGTCAGATAGTCTGGTATTCCCATCTGTTTAAGAATTTTTGACAGTGTTTTGTGATCCACACAGTGAAAGGTTTTGGCATAGTCAATAAACCACAAATAGATGATTTTCTGGTCAAGTTACAGAATAAAAATATATTTGCTAACGTAAAAATAGAAGAAAATGCAGATACTAACAAATATCTGCATGTAAATATGTAGAATATCTGTGATGCAACTACCAAAAAGCAGTAAGATGAGTTGTCTCCTGATAGGAAACCTGAGTGGCTGAGGACCTGGCATGAGCTATTCATTGTGACAAATTAAATATTTGCAACAATGTAAAAAGGGATATTTTTTTTTCTTGAGGATCAAGACCATTCTCAAGAAAAAGAATGCAAAAAGGTAAAATGGTTGTCTGAAGAGGCCTTACAAATAGATATGAAAAGAAGAGAAGTGAAATGCAAAGAAGAAAAGGAAAGATATACCCATTAAAATGCAGAGTTCCAAAGAAAAGCAAGGAGTGATAAGACAGCCTTCCTCAGTGATCAATGCAAAGAAACAGAGGAAAACAACAGAATGGGACAGACTAGAGATCTCTTCAAGAAAATTAGAGATATCAAGGCAATTTTCATACAAAGATAGGCACAATAAAGGACAGAAATGGTATGAACCTAACAGAAGAAGATGATAAGAGGTGGCAAGAATAAACAGAAGAAGTATACAAAAAGATCTTCATGACCCAGGTAATTAGGATGGTGTGATCACTCACCTAGAGCCAGACATCCTGGAATGTGAAGTCACGTGGGCCTTAGAAAGCATCACTATGAACAAAGTAGTGGAGGTGATGGAATTTCCGCTAAGCTATTTAAAATCCTAAAAGATGATGCTGTTAAAGTGCTGCATTCAATAGTCATCAAATTTGGAAAACTCAGTAGTGGCCACAGGACTGGAAAAAGTCAGCTTTCATTCCAATCACAAAGAAAGGCAATGCCAAAGAATGTTCAAACTACTGCACAATTGCACTCATCTCACACATTAGCAAAGTAATCCTCAAAAGTTTCCAAGCCAGACATCAGCAGTGCCTGAACGATGAATTTCTAGATGTTCAAGTTTAATTTAGAAAAGGCAGAGGAACCAGAGATCAAATTACCAACATCTGTTGGATTATCCTAAAGCAGGAGAGTTCCAGAAAAACATCTACTTCTGCTTTATTGACTGCACCAAAGGCTTTGATTGTCTGGATCACAATAAACTGTGGAAAATTCTGAAACAGATAGGAATACCAGACCACCTGACCTGCCTCCTGAGAAATCTGTATGCAGGTCACTAAGAAACAGTTGGAGCCGGATATCAAACAATGGACTAGTTCAAAATTGGGAACGCAATACTTCAAGGCTGTATATTGTCACGCTGCTTATTTATCTTATATGCAGAGTACATCAGGTTAAATTCCAGGCTGGTTGAAGCACAAGCTGGAATCAAGATTTGCTGGGAGAAATGAGAAATACCTATAACCTCAGATATGCAGATGACATCATTATCGCAAAAAGTGAAGAACTAAAGAGCCTCTTGATGAAAGTGAAAGAGAAGAGTGAAAAAGTTGGCTTGAAATGCAACATTTAAAAAACTAAGATCATGGCATCTGGTCCCATCACTTCATGGCAAATAGAAGGGGAAACAGTGGAAACAATGACAGGGTTTATTTTGGGGGCTCCAAAATCACTGAAGTTATGAAATTATAAGACACTTGCTCGTTGGAAGCAAAGTTATGACCAACCTAGACAGCATATTAAAAAGCAGAGTCATTACTTTGCCAACAAAGTTCGTTTTGTCAAAGCTATGTTTGTTTGTTTGTTTGTTTTTCCCAGTAGTCATACATGGATGAAAAAATTGGAGTATAAAGAAAACTGAGTGCCAAAGAATTGATGCTTTTGAACTGTGGTGTTGGAGAAGACTCTTTAAAGTACCTTGGCCATCAAGGAAGTCCAACCAGTCCATCCAAAAGGAAATCAGTCCTAAATATTCATTGGAAGGACTGATGCTGAAGCAGAAACTCAAATACTTTGGCCACCTGATGCAAAGATTGATCGATTTGAAAAGACCATGAAACCAAAAAAAGATTGAAGACAGGAGGAGAAGGGGACGACAGAGGATGAGATGGTTAGATGGTATTACTGACTCAATGGACATGAGTTTGAGTAAACTTCAGGAGTTGCTGATGGACTTAGATGCCTGGTATGTGGCAGTCCATGGGGTTGGAAAGAGTTGGACATTACTGAGCCATTTAACTGAACTGAACTGAAATGAATAGCTTATTGCCAAAATAATAATAATAATAAAATAAATAAAACAGAAAGTTACTTGTGAAGCAAGTGTAGAGAATTATTTGATTTAGTGAAGCATTCATGAAATTCTGTTCCTTAAGGTAATGAGGATATTGAGCTTGAATAGAAATCTTTGTTATAAAGTTATAGAGTGGTGTTTCGTTTCTTACGTGATAGTATACATGTTTCAATGCCATTCTCCCATCGCATCCCACTCTCTCCCTCTCCATCAGAGTCCAAAAGTCCACTCTACACTTCTGAGTCTCTTTGGTTGTCTCGCATGCAGGGTCATCATCACCATCTTTCTAAATTCCATATATATGCGTTAGTATACTGTACTGGTGTTTTTCTTTCTGGTTTACTTCATTCTGTATAATCGGCTCCAGTTCCATCCATCTCCTTAGAACTGATTCAAATGTATTCTTTTTAATGGCTGAGTAATACTCCATTGTGTATATGTACCACAGCTTCCTTATCCATTTATCTGCTGATGGGCATCTAGGTTGTTTCCATGTTCTGGCTATTATAAACAGTGCTGCGATGAACACTGGGGTACATGTGTCTCTTTCAATTCTGGTTTCTTCGGTGTGTATGCCCAGCAGTGGGATTGCTGGGTCATAAGGCAGTTCTATTTGCAATTTTTTAAGGAATCTCCATACTGTTCTCCATAGTGGCTGTACTAGTTTGCATTCCCACCAACAATGTAGGAGGGTTCCTTGTCTCCACACCCTCTCCAGCATTTATTGCTTGCAGACTTTTGGATCGCAGCCATTCTGACTGGTGTGAAGTGGCACCTCATTGTGGTTTTGATTTGCATTTCTCTTATAATGAGTGATGTTGAGCATCTTTTCATGTGTTTGTTAGCCATCCATATGTCTTCTTTGGAGAAATGTCTATTTATGTCTTTGGCACATTTTTTGATTGGGTCATTTATTTTTCTGGAATTGAGCTGCATAAGTTGCTTGGTGGATTCATGTCAATGTATGGCAAAACCAATACAGTATTGTAAAGTAAACTAAAGTTAAAATAAAAATTTTAAAAAATAAAGTTATAGAGTTGACTGGAATCTTGATTGTAGTTGTACAACACTAAACATAACACTTGAAATGTTTTGCTCATTTAGACAATAAATGTTTCCTTGTTTTTTAGATATATTGTAGATATAAAGTTTTAAATTAATTACGTACTTTTCCTGTCTACATAGGCCTTATCTATTTGTGAGTAAAGGTGTTTAATCATAAAAACAGAAAATTAAGTTCATAATTATTAAATCTTAGTACTTACTGTATCACTTAAATATGTGATTCTGAGCAAAAATTTTAATAAAATAGTGTGATCTGGCAAAGATGCCATTGGGGAAATTGCATTTGGTTTCTAGAGGATTTGACAAAGGGAGTGGTAAAAAGTGTTCAATAACCAATAGAAGAGGCAAGCATGGAAATGCAGGTGAAAGCTAATGATGCAGGATCTGGTAAATTAGGCTATTGATTATCTTCTGTCTATTTTCTTAAATGCAGAATAAATCCCTATAGGTATTGTGGTAGCCAACTAATATAGACAGATATCCATTTAAATAACCCCTCCCTGACAGTCCAGCAGTAAGAAAATTCAGCTCTGTTCAAGATGTATTAACACAATTATCTAAGAGCTGCATTAGAGTACAGAAACGTGACAGAACAAGATTTGAATGATGCAGAGAGGTAAAATCTGAAGGTCTGGCAATTAAGTGATTTAACAGGATGTTAAAATAGTAGACTTGGATGGCCAGGCAAGTGACTCAGCTTGGTGGCTTGAGCAGCAGGTTATTATTAGGAACAGGGAAAATTTGAAGAGGAACAGCTTTTGGGAGAGGGAAATCTCAAATTATAAGTTGTTAAGAGTGTTGTCATCAGTTTGGGTGTTTTGGTATCAGAAAAGCAGCCTGAGTTTAACTCTAGGAACCAGTCCAAGAGCAAAGGATGTTCCTGCTCTCCTTTCCTCCTGCAGGAGCAGTAGATCTCTGTTTCATTACTGTCTGGCACAGACCTCTCTCTTCATTTAGAGTTATCTGATATGAAAATGAGCTCAGCAAACTGAAGGACGGATTCAGACTAGGAAAACTGTCTCCCATTTGGCAGTGGAGTGAATACTGTTAAGGAAAAATGAGGAATAATATTACCACCTTTAACAGAAAATGACACACAAAATGTCTCAAACTCCCAATGTCAATTAACCTGTTTGTTCAATGTCATTAGCAATGATCATTTACTCAGCCATTCTGATTGTTCATTTGAAACATTTCTTTATTTAGTCAATTGTGAATTGGCATGTCACTTTGCCCCAGTAGACACCATGGAAACCAGGAGTCTGGCTGAAAGAAGATTATTTAAAAACTACCTCTAAACATAATTTTGTTTTATAAAATTGTGTATATCCCTTTCTCCTTTAAACTGGTACAAAGCTGCTGGCTTTTTTCTGAATTATCCTATTAAAATAGCTTTTTCATTTCAAATGACTTTAACGTTTAAATAAAGTCACTTAAGAAATTTGTGGTAATGATAGAGTGTTAATATTTAAATAGGTTTTAGCTCACATCAATTTTTGACTCATTTTTTAAATATAAATTTGTTATTTTAATTGGAGGCTAATTACTTTATAATATAGTATTGGTTTTGCCATACTACTTATTCTCATAATTTTTATTTCAATTTATCTTTATATCTTCTGTTTCAAAAACCGCTCAAAGAGGGGAGAGACATTTCAGTGTCACCAAGTCTTGAGCTAAATGGCAGGATTTTAATAGCACTGTTTGCATATCTCAGACATTGATAAATTAATCATCCCAGGGCTAAGATGGAAGTCCCTCTATAGAGACAATTCCCTTCACACGTTACCAGGTGGTGTTGAGTAGGATCCAACCACTACCTATAGAGATATCACCTGCTTTTATAAATGCTGGATTTATCTGCAGAATAAACCTTGTTATGAATAACCATTGACATGAATGCTGAGACAGTTGTTCTTCAGATTTGGGAAATGTATATATTACAGACAATGGCAAATGAGTTGTCTGGAACAAAGCTTTGTTCATCAAATTGAAATACTCAAATCATTCTTTTATTTACATATGTCTCCACCTATTAATACAAATATAAACCACTTTTTAATGAGATATGTACTGTGTGATGTGTGTTTCTCCTTTTCCACTAGAGGATAGAGATAGTGGATGTTAAGACCAGATGTTCTAAGCAACTGTGGGATAATCTAGAAAAATGTGTTATTAATTTAGGTAAATCTCTCGCACTTTACTTCTCCAGGATAATACCTGATGATCTTGTGTATCTCATTTTAGCTGTCTCTTTTTATAAGAAAATCTCCCTATGTACACACTGAATTGGAATGCATACTTACAGTGAGTACACAAGTTACTATTATTACTATTATGTTGTATTATAGTTGCCTTTTTTTCACTCTTTCATTCCCATTAAGACTATTATAATTTTGAAAGCAAGAAACATATCTTCTTTCTATTCAAAACACTTACAGTGCTATGGAAGCAACAATACTTACTCTATATTCACTTCCTGACACACAAATGATATAGTTCTTATGTTGTAAAATGCAGCCAAATGTATATTTCTGGGCAAAGATATCTCAATGTTATTCTTTACTTCTGTGCTGAATCAACAAATGCTTGTCTTCCTTCCTGGAAGGACGACCATGGGGTAAACATATATTGAGGTATTTGAGATTCGATTTGTTCACCAAAGCTCATTTTTATCTACTCTGAGTAAGACAGTGTTCTAAAAGCCTAGAAGCTTGCTTGGATTACAATGTGTCAAAAATATGAATTGTGTAAAGGGATGAACATATATCTCCTCCTCAGTTGAAATTTTAAATGTCACTAATTTTGAAAAGTGAAGAGGAGCTAAAAAGCCTCTTGATGAAAGTGAAAGAGGAGAGCGAAAATGTTGGTTTAAAGCTCAACAGTCAGAAAACAAAGATCTTGGCATCCTTGTATATATTACAGACAATGGCAAATGAGTTGTCTGGAACAAAGCTTTGTTCATCAAATTGAAATACTCAAATCATTCTTTTATTTACATATGTCTCCACCTATTAATACAAATATAAACCACTTTTTAATGAGATATGTACTGTGTGATGTGTGTTTCTCCTTTTCCACTAGAGGATAGAGATAGTGGATGTTAAGACCAGATGTTCTAAGCAACTGTGGGATAATCTAGAAAAATGTGTTATTAATTTAGGTAAATCTCTCGCACTTTACTTCTCCAGGATAATACCTGATGATCTTGTGTATCTCATTTTAGCTGTCTCTTTTTATAAGAAAATCTCCCTATGTACACACTGAATTGGAATGCATACTTACAGTGAGTACACAAGTTACTATTATTACTATTATGTTGTATTATAGTTGCCTTTTTTTCACTCTTTCATTCCCATTAAGACTATTATAATTTTGAAAGCAAGAAACATATCTTCTTTCTATTCAAAACACTTACAGTGCTATGGAAGCAACAATACTTACTCTATATTCACTTCCTGACACACAAATGATATAGTTCTTATGTTGTAAAATGCAGCCAAATGTATATTTCTGGGCAAAGATATCTCAATGTTATTCTTTACTTCTGTGCTGAATCAACAAATGCTTGTCTTCCTTCCTGGAAGGACGACCATGGGGTAAACATATATTGAGGTATTTGAGATTCGATTTGTTCACCAAAGCTCATTTTTATCTACTCTGAGTAAGACAGTGTTCTAAAAGCCTAGAAGCTTGCTTGGATTACAATGTGTCAAAAATATGAATTGTGTAAAGGGATGAACATATATCTCCTCCTCAGTTGAAATTTTAAATGTCACTAATTTTGAAAAGTGAAGAGGAGCTAAAAAGCCTCTTGATGAAAGTGAAAGAGGAGAGCGAAAATGTTGGTTTAAAGCTCAACAGTCAGAAAACAAAGATCTTGGCATCCGCCCCATCACTTCATGGGAAATAGATGGGGAAACAGTAGAAACAGTGTCAGACTTTATTTTTTTTGGGCTCCAAAATCACTGCAGATGGTGACTGCAGCTATGAAATTAAAAGAAGCTTACTCCTTGGAAGGAAAGTTATGACCAACTTAGATAGTATATTTAAAAGCAGAGACATTACTTTGCCGACTAAAGTCCATCTAGTCAAGGCTATGATTTTCCCTGTTGTCATGTATGGATGTGAGAGTTGGACTGTGAAGAAGATCTGAGCACTGAAGAATTGATGCTTTTGAACTGTGGTGTTTGAGAAGACTTTTGAGAATCCCTTGTTCTGCAAGGAGATCCAACCAGTCCATTCTGAAGGAGATCAACCCTGGGATTTCTTTGGAAGGAATGATGCTGAAGCTAAAGCTCCAGTACTTTGGCCACCTCATGCGAAGGGTTGACTCATTGGAAAAGACTCTGATGCTGGGAGGGATTGGAGGCAGGAGTAGAAGGGGACGACAGAGGATGAGATGGCTGGATGGCATCACAGACACGATGGACGTGAGTCTGAGTGAACTCCGGGAGATGGTGATGGACAGGGAGAGCTGGCGTGCTATGATTCATGGGGTTGCAAACAGTCAGACACGACTGAGTGACTGAACTGAACTGAATTTTGAAAATAGGTATTTATGTTTCTGCGTTCCTGTGACCAAAGAAAGCAACTTTTTAATTCATATTCTTTATGATTTACTACACAGTTACTATTGATGTCAAGAACCTTGAGTATCTGGGATGTTACCCTGTCAGCGAGTTAATGTCTTAGGCTGATACAGTTTCATGGATGCCTACAGAAGACATGAAACTCCTGGGTTCAGAGACAAAGGACTTCATTAATGGCATCAAACTGCATTCTTCATGCTCGCCTTGGTCTACTTACTTGCCAAATCCCACAGAGGAATGCAAAGTGATTCAGTGGATGCTGTACAAGCAGTGAATTTACGTCACAGTTGAGGAACCCTGATCTAACAGTGAATAACAACCTAATCTTTTAAAGTGACTGTAAGCATATCTGCTTGAGCATTTCTCTGATCAGTAAACAAAGCTCTTCTCTGTTTTGAAGGGAGACACTGTATCTATCTTCCAAGGATGCATGTTATACAAGAATCCTTGAAAACATAAAGTGGAACAAGAGTTATTAAAATCCATGGAAAACATATGTAAACATGAGTTATCCCTAAAAGTAATCTTCCAGGAGGTGATAAAACAGGTACTTAGGGAGTTGACCCTAAGCATTGTTGGGCTATGAATTCCCACCAAAAAAAATTCACATTCTTGTTTTCTACTTGAGTAATTTTTTATTGAGGCACCTTTACAGATTAAGGATGGGGTTTGGTGCCTCACACATGTTTAACTGCTCAAAGTATGTATTACTTTCATAGATGGTATCCATAGAAGAAACTTTGAGAATTCCAAATGTACAAGATGTAGGACAGGCAAGATTGAGCAAGTGATAAAAAGAATAACAAAAACAACAATAAGACCTAATATTTTTTGATATTTTTGGCCCCATATGGATTTAAATAGAGGATGACATATGTTTGATTATAATATCAGAATAATATCAGAAAAGGTAACTTTAAAATAATACATACACATTCAATTTTCTATGACAACAGAACCAACAGAAGTATACTGGATGCTTGGGGCTGGTGCACTGGGATGACTCAGAGGGATGGTATGGGGACGGAGGTGGGAGGGGGGTTCTGGATGGGGAACACATGTACGCCCGTGGCGGATTCATGTTGATGTATGGCCAAACCAATACAATATTGTAAAGTAAATAATAATAATAATAATAATAATAATAATAAATTCAATTAAAAAAAGAAGTGCAATTAACCACCATCTTATACTTT
>SJYR01002119.1:108372-128061 GCA_006410655.1 Kobus ellipsiprymnus | reverse complement strand
GCTCTATTGAGATAATGAAATAAAATAAAAGCAAGAATAAAAGCAAAGTTCTTGTGCCAAGGTCAATATTTCAAATGGATAAGGAAAGATATCTGTTCAGAATGTAAAAACAGAGTCCAGGTCTTCTACAGAATATCAACTAATAAATTGATATTATTACTCTAAAAAAAAGAAAGGAAGAAAGAAAAGAGCAGTTAATCTGAGAAGAGTTTAAATTTGTGACTTGAAGCTGAACTTGAGCTGAATTAGACAGGGTGAGCAAGAACAGGCCTGGATTCTGTCTATAATTTAAAAAGTGAAATTTTTTTCATCTTAGGTTCTTGATGTTGGTGATATTTTGTCATGGGTCAAATAAACATATTTGGTTGAGACTTAAAATTACTTCTTTGGATTCTAATAGAGGAGGTATCTGACAAGCACTCAATCAATATTCATTTTATTCTAAGCTTATGCAATGTATAGTAATCTATGTAATTGGGTTTTGCGAATGACAAAATAAAATGTGCTTGATAATGTTTACTGTCTTTAAATTTCTACTAAATATTTAACTTTCAATCGCCCCTATGTTGGCATCCATATCTATATCTATATTTTTTTTTCCTACACAAGAAAAGTTGAGGATATTTTCTTTGTTAAGTAAGAAATTGCTGGAGAAAAAAAGCAGCCAGATGTTCGACAGCTACCTGAAAGACAATGGTATCATGCCAGTGTTCAGGATTTATCACATATTTCATTATATTCTTTTAAAAGGGAATACCCTATTTTCTTAATTATACAAAATGCTTAACATCCCAAATGCTGCCAAAGTGTACCAAAGTTTCCTTCTCTCCAAAGATGTAGGGAGATACCTATTTCTAATGCCGATTAGTGTCTAGGTTTGAGGAATTTAAGTGTCAGGTTTATACAGCTTCTCATTCTATGAGGTAAGAAAACTAGAGAAAGTCTCATACCATTTTATGTATTCTCTATTTTTCTAGGCTACTCACTCTCCTAGCAAACTTTTCTATTCTGATCCAGTTCTAGGTCAATTATCAAAGAGCATAGGCAGGAGTAGAAACACGGAACAGGAGAAAGGCCAGGGTTTGGGAGATGTTGAAGATCAAGCAGAAGTCAGTACAAGGGCAGAAATAAAGCAAGAGCATAAGAAAACAGAAACAATTGTAGTGTCCTTTGTTTATTTATAATTTTATTTATTTGAGTACTATTTTTATTGGTAAGTCTAGCAAAACATTTTTCAATGTTCTCTTTTTAAAAATTAACTCAATTTCATTAATATTTTCTATTGCTTTTCTACTGCCTGTCTAATTTATTTCTGCTCTTTTTTATTTGTTTTGTATTGTTCTCTTCTTTCTCTTGTTACTTTGGGCTTAGTTGATTATTTTATTTTATTTTTTACCTCCTTGAAATTTAAAGCTAAATTGTTGAACAACTGGAACCTAATTAAGCTTAAAAGGTTTTGCACAGCATGAGAAACCATGAACAAAACAAAATAAAACAAACAAACAAACCAATAAAGAACCCTCAGAATGGGAGGACATATTTGCAACTGATGCAAATGACAAGGGATTAACCTCCAAAATATACAAATTGCTCCACACACACACACACACACACACACACACACACATATAGTTTATATATATGATTTCAGTTTGTTTAATTTTTGAAAGATTTGTTTTTTGACCTAACATATGTTTTGTCCTGAAAAATATTTTGTATGCTTTGAGAAGGCTGTATATTTTACTGTATTGAAAGTAGAGTTATGTGTAAGTCTACTAGGTTTGTTAGGTCCATTGGGTCTGAAGTATAGGTCAAATCTAATATTTTATAATTGATACCACATAAATATAAAAGACCATAAGAGACTACTATGAACAACTATATGCCAAATGCTGGACTACATAAAAGAGGCTATATTCCAAGAAACAGAAAATTTACCAAGACTACTAATGAAGAAAGAGAAAATAATAATAGAAAATAACAAAAAAGTGATTAAGTAGTAATCAAAAATCTCCCAGCAAAGAAAATCCCATCAACAGATGTCTTCACAGGTGATTTCTACCAAATATTTAAAGAAAAATTAATACCAATCCTTTTCAAGCTCTTACCAAAAAAAAAAAAAAAAAAAAATTGCAATCATCCCCAAATCATGTTATGAGGCCGTCATTGCTCTGATACCAAAACCAGATAAGGGCACTAGAAGAAAAGAAAACTATAGGTAAATGTCTCTGATGTATATAGATGAAAAACTCTTAAAATTAATAAAATACTAGTATGCCAAATTCAACACCATTTTAGAATGATCATATACCTGATCAAGTGGAATTTACCCCTGGGATGAAAAGATGGTCCATTATATGCATCTCAATAAATGTGATATATCATTATAATAGAATAAAAGAGAAAAAAATTGAGTGACCATCTCATTATATGTACAAAGCATTTGACAAAATTCAATATTCCTTCATGATAAAAACACTCTATAAATGAGTATTAAAGGAACGATGCTGTTGCTACTGCTAAGTCACTTCAGTCGTGTCCGACTCTGTGCGTCTCCATAGACAGCAAACCACCAGGCTCCCCAGTCCCTGGGATTCTCCAGGAAAGAACACTGGAGTGGGTTGCCATTTCCTTCTCCAATGCATGAAAGTGAAAAGTGAAAGTGAAGTCACTCAGTCGTGTCCAACCCTCAGCTAGCCCATGGACTGCAGCCTTCTAGGCTCCTCCGTCCATGAGATTTTCCAGGCAAGAGTACTGGAGTGGGGTGCTATTGCCATAATAACCCATAGTTAATGTCATACCCAAAGCTGAAAACTTGAAAGCTTTTCATCTAAAATCAGGAAAAAGAGAAAGTTGTCCACTCCCACAATTTATATTCAATATAATACTGTAAGTCCTAGTCAGAAAAATCCATCAAGAAAAAGAAAAAAAAATATTAAAATTGGAAATTAAAATTGTCTCTGAATGTTGCTGTCATGATCTTGTAAATGCATCATTTCAGTTCAGTTCAGTTGCTCAGTCGTGTCTGACTCTTTGCAACCCCACGAATCGCAGCACACCAGGCCTCCCTGTCCATCACCAACTCCCTGAGGTCACTCAGACTCACGTCCATTGAGTCCGTGATGCCATCCAGCTATCTCATCCTCGGTCGTCCCCTTCTCCTACTGCCCCAAATCCCTCCCATCATCACAGTCTTTTCCAATGAGTCAACTCTTCGCATGAGGTGGCCAAAGTACTGGAGTTTGAGCTTTAGCATCATTCCTTCCAAAGAAATCCCAGGGCTGATCTTCAGAATGGATTGGTGGATCTCACTGGAGTCCAAGGGACTCTCAAGAGCCTTCTCTAACACCACATTTCAAAAGCATCAATTTTTTTAGCGCTCAGCCTTATTCATAGTCCAACTTCCACATCCATACATGACCACAGGAAAAACCATAGCCTTGACTAGATGGAACATTTTGGCAAAGTAATGTCTCTGCTTTTGAATATAATATCTAGGTTGGTCATAACCTTTCTTCCAAGGAGTGTCTTTTAATTTCATGGCTGCAGTCACCATCTGCAGTAATTTTGGAGCACCCCAGAATAAAGTCTGACACAGTTTCCACTGTTTCTCCATCTATTTCCCATGAAGTGATGGGACCAGATGCCATGATCTTTGTTTTCTGAATGTTGAGCTTTAAGCCAACTTTTTCACTCTCCACTTTCACTTTATTTTTTATTTTATTTTATTTATTTATTTTTTAAATTTTATTTATTTTTTTTTTTTACTTTACAATACTGTATTGGTTTTGTCATACATTGACATGAATCCACCACAGGTGTACATGAGTTCCCAAACATGAACCTTCCTCCCACCACCCTCCCCATATCATCTCTCTGGGTTATCCCAGTGCACCAGCCCCAAGCATCCTGTATGCTGTATCGAACCTAGACTAGCTATTTGTATACTACATGATAGTATACATGTTTCAATGCCATTCTCCCAAATCATCCCACCCTCTCTATCTCCCACAGAGTCCAAAAGTCTGTTCTTTGCATCTGTGTCCCTTTTTCTGTCTCGCATACAGGGTTATCATTACCATGTTTCTAAATTCCATATATATGTGTTAGTATACTGTATAGGTATTATTCTTTCTGGCTTACTTCACTCTGTATAATCAGCTCCAGTTTCATCCACCTCATTAAAACTGATTCAAATATATTCTTTTTAATGGCTGAGTAATACTCCACCGTGTATATGTACCACAGCTTTCTTATCCATTTGCCTGCTGATGGGCATCTAGGTTGCTTCCATGTCCTGGCTATTATAAACAGTGCTGCGATGAACATTAGAGTACACGTCTCTTTCAACTCTGGTTTCCTCGGTGTGTATGCCCAGCAGTGGGATTGCTGGGTCATAAGGCAGTTCTATTTGTAGTTTTTTTTAAGAAATCTCCACACTGTCCTCCATAGTGGCTATACTAGTTTGCATTCCCACCAACAGTGTTAGAGGGTTACTTTTTCTCCACACCCTCTCCAGCATTTATTGCTTGTGGACTTTTGGATCACAGCCATTCTGGCTGGTGTGAAATGGTACCTCATTGTGGTCTTGATTTGCATTTCTCCAATAATGAGTGATGTTGAGCATCTTTTCATGTGTTTGTTAGCCATCCGTATGTCTTCTTTGGATAAATGTCTATTTAAGTCTTTGGCCCATTTTTTGATTGGGTCATTTATTTTTCTGGAATTGAGCTGCATACGTTGCTTGTATATTTTTGAGATTAGCTGTTTGTCAGTTGCTTCATCTGCTATTATTTCCTCCCATTCAGAAGGCTGTCTTTTCACCTTGCTTACAGTTTCCTTTGTTGTGCAGAAGCGTTTAATTTTAATTAGATCCCATTTGTTTGTTTTTGCTTTTATTTCCAGTATTCTGGGAGGTGGACCATAGAGGATCCTGCTGTGATTTATGTCAGAGAGTGTTTTGCCTATGTTCTAGGAGTTTTATAGTTTCTGGTCTTACATTTAGATTTTAAATCCATTTTGAGTTTATTTTTGTGAATGGTGTTAGAAAATGATCTAGTTTCATTCTTTTACAAGTGGTTGACCAGTTTTCCCACCACCACTTGTTAAAGAGATTGTTATTAATCCGTTGTATATTCTTGCCTCCTTTGTCAAAGATAAGGTGTCCATAGGTGTGTGGATTTATATCTGGGCTTTCTATTTGGTTCCATGTATCTATATTTCTGTCTTTGTGCCAGTACCATACTGTCTTGATGACTGTGGCCTTGTAGTATAGCCTGAAGTCAGGCAGGTTGATTCCTCCAGTTCCATTCTTCTTTCTCCGGATTGCTTTGGCTATTCGAGGTTTTTTATATTTCCATACAAATTGTGAAATTATTTGTTCTAATTCTGTGAAGAATACCGTTGGTAGCTTGATACGGATTGCTTTGAATCTATAGATTGCTTCGTGTAGTATACACATTTTCACTATACTGATTCTTCTGATCCATGAACATGGTATATTTCTCCATGTATTAGTGTCCTCTTTGATTCCTTTCATCAATGTTTTATAGTTTTCTATATATAGGTCTTTAGTTTCTTTAGGTAGATATATTCCCAAGTATTTCATTCTTTTCGTTGCAAAGGTGAATGGAATTGTTTCCTTAATTTCTTTTTCTACTTTCTCATTATTAGTGTATAGGAATGCAAGGGATTTCTGCGTGTTGATTTTATATCCTGCAACTTTACTATATTCATTGATTAGTTCTAGTAATTTTCTGGTGGTGTCTTTAGGGTTTTCTATGTAGAGGATGATGTCATCTGCAAACAGTGAGAGTTTTACTTCTTCTTTTCCAATTTGGGCTCTTTTTATTTCTTTATTTGCTCTGATTACTGTGGCCAAACCTTCCAGAACTATGTTGAACAGTAGCAGTGAAAGTGGGCACCCTTGTCCTGTTCCTGATTTTAGGGGGAATGCTTTCAATTTTTCACCATTAAGGGCAATGTTTGCTGTGGGTTTGTCATACACAGTTTTTATTATGTTCAGGTATGTTCCTTCTATTCCTGATTTCTGGAGAGTTTTTATCATAAATGGATGTTGAATTTTGTAAAAGGCCTTCTCTGCATCTAATGAGATAATCATGTGGCTTTTATTTTTCAATTTGTTAATGCTAATTATATTGATTGATTTGCGGATAAAACCCACTTTGTCATGGTGTATGATCTTTTTAATGTGTCGCAGGATTCTGCCTGCTAGAATTGTGTTAAGAATTTTTGCGTGTATGTTCATTAGTGATATCGACCTGTAGTTTTCTTTCCTTGTGGCATCTTTGTCAGGTTTTGGTATTAGGGTGACAGTGGCCTCATAGAATGAGTTTACCTTCCTCTGCAATTTTCTGGAATAGTTTGAGTAGGATAGGTAGGTGTTAGCTCTTCTCTAAATTTTTGGTAGAATTCAGCTGTGAAGCCGTCTGGACCTGGGCTTTTGGTTGCTGGAAATTTTCTGATTACAGTTTCAATTTCCGTGTTTGTGATGGGTCTGATAAGATTTTCTATTTCTTCTTGGTTCAGTTTCGGAAAGTTGTACTTTTTTAAGAATTTGTCCATTTCTTCCACGTTGTCCATTTTACTGGCATATAATTGCTGATAGTAGTCTCTTATATCCTTTTCATTTATGTGTTGTCTGTTGTGATCTCTCCATTTTAATTTCTAATTGTATTTATTTGATTTTTCTCTTTGTTTCTTGATGAGTATGGCAATGGTTTGTAACTTTTATTTATCCTTTCAAAGAACCGGCTTTTGGCTTTATTGATTTTTGCTATGGTCTCTTTTGTTTCTTTTGCATTTATTTCTGCCCTAATTTTTAAGATTTCTTTCCTTCTACTAACCCTGGGGTTCTCCATTTCTTCCTTTTCTAGGTTCTTTAGATGTAGATTTAGGTTATTCATTTGACTTTTTTCTTGTTTCTTGAGGTATGCCTGTATTGCTATGAACTTTCCCCTTAACACTGCTTTTATAGTGTCCCACAGGTTTTGGGTTGTTGTGTTTTCATTTTCATTCATTTCTATACATATTTTGATTTCTTTTTTGATTTGTTGGTTATTCAGAAGTGTGTTATTCAGCCTCCATGTGTTGGAATTTTTAATAGTTTTTCTCCTGTAATTGAGATCTAATCTTAATGCATTATGGTCAGAAAAGATGCTTGGAATGATTTCAATTTTTTTGAATTTATCAAGGCTAGATTTATGGCCCAGGATGTGATCTATCCTGGAGAAGTTTCCGTGAGCACTTGAGAAAAAGGTTAAATTCACTGTTTTAGGGTGAAATGTCCTATAGATATCAATTAGGTCCAACTGGTCTATTGTATCATTTAATGTTTGCATTTCTTTGTTAATTTTCTGTTTAGTATCTGTCCATAGGTGTGAGTGGGGTATTCAAGTCTCTCGCTATTATTGTGTTATTGTTAATTTCCCCTTTCATACTTGTTAGCATTTCTCTTACATATTGTGATGCTCCTATATTGGGTGCATATATATTTATAATTGTTATATCTTCTTCTTGGACTGATCCTTTGATCCTTTGATCATGATGTAGTGTCCTTCTTTGTCTTTTCAGAGCCTTTGTTTGAAAGTCAATTATATCTGATATGAGTATAGCTACTCCTGTTTCTTTGGTCTCCGTTTGCATGGAATATCTTTTTCCAGCCCTTTACTTTCAGTCTGTATGTGTCCCTTGTTTTGAGGTGGGTCTCTTGTAAGCAGCATACAGAGGGGTCTTGTTTTTGTATCCATTCATCCAGTCTTTGCCTTTTGGTTGGGGCATTCAACCCGTTTACGTTTAAGGTAATTATTGATAAGTATGATCCCGTTACCATTTACTTTATTGTTTGGGGTTCGAGTTTATACACCCTTTTTGTGTTTCCTGTCTACAGAAGATCCTTTAGCAATTGTTGGAGAGCTGGTTTGGTGGTGCTGAATTCTCTCAGCTTTTGCTTGTCTATAAATCTTTTGATTTCTCCTTCATATTTGAATGAGATTCTTGCTGGGTACAGTAATCTGGGTTGTAGGTTATTTTCTTCCATCACTTTAAGTATGTCTTGCCATTCCCTCCTGGCATGAAGGGTTTCTATTGAAAATTCAGCTGTTATCCTTATGGGAATCCCCTTGTGTGTTATTTGTTGTTTTTCCCTTGCTGCTTTTAATATTTGTTCTTTATGTTTGATCTTTGTTAATCTGATTAATCTGTGTCTTGGGGTGTTTTTCCTTGGGTTTACCCTGTTTGGGACTCTCTGGGTTTCTTGGACTTGGGTGATTATTTTCCTCCCCATTTTAGGGAAGTTTTCAACTATTATCTCCTCAAGGATTTTCTCATGGTCTTTCTTTTTGTCTTCTTCTTCTGTTACTCCTATAATTCGAATATTGGAGAGTTTCATATTGTCCTGGAGGTCTCTGTGATTGTCCTCATTTCTTTTAATTTGTTTTTCTTTTTTCCTCTGATTCATTTATTTCTACCTCTGTATCTTCTACTTCAATAATCCTATCTTCTGACTCTCTTATTCTACTATTTGTTGCCTCCAGAGTGTTTCTGATCTCATTTATTGCATCATTCATTATATACTGACTCTTTTTTATTTCTTCTAGGTCCTTGTTAAACCTTTCTTGCATCTTCTCAATCCTTGTCTCCAGGCTATTTATCTGTGATTCCATTTTGATTTCAAGATTTTGGATGGTTTTCACTATCATTATTTGGAATTCTTTATCAGGTAGATTCCCTATCTCTTCCTCTTTTGTTTGGTTTGGTGGTCATTTATCCTGTTCCTTTACCTGTTGGGTATTCCTCTGTCTCTTCATCTTGGTTATATTGCTGCGTTTGGGGTGGCCTTTCTATATTCTGGGAATTTGTGGAGTTCCCTTTATTATGGAGTTTCCTTGCTGTGAATGGGTTTGTATCAGTGGCTTTTCAAGGTTTCTTGGTTAGGGAAGCTTTTGTCGGAGTTCTGGTGGGTGGAGCTGGATTTCTTCTCTCTGGAGTGCAATTAAGTGTCCAGTAATGAGTTATGAGATGTCACTGGTTTTGGAGTAACTTAAGCTGCCTGTATTTTGAAGCTCCGGGTTGTGTTCCTGTGTTGCTGGAGAATTTGCATAGTATGTCTTGCTCTAGAACTTGTTGGGCCTTGAGTGGTGCTTTGTTTCAGTGTAGATATGGAGGCGTTTGATGAGCTCCTATCTATTACTGTTTCCTGGAGTCAGGAGTTCTCTGGTGTTCTCAGGATTTGGACTTAAGTCTCCTGCTTCTGGTTTTCAGTTTTATTTTTACAGTAGCTTCAAGACTTCTCCATCTATACAGCACTGATGATACAACATCTAGGTTAGAAATGAAAAGTTTATCCACATTAAGGGACACCCAGAGAGGCTTACTGTGTTACATGGAGAAGAGAAGAGGAAGGGGGGAGTTAGAGGTGACTGGAATGAGATGAGGTAGAATCAGAAGAGGAGAGAGCAAGCTATGCAGTAAACACTCCCTTATGTGTGCTCCACTGTCTGGACCGCTCAGAGATGTTCACGGAGTTATACAGAGAAGAGGAGAGGGAAGAAGGAGTCACCGGTGGCTAGGAGGGTAAAAGAGGGAAATGAAAAGGAGAGGGACAGATCCAGCCAGTAGTTAGTTCCCTAAGTGTTCTCCACCATCTGGAACACACAGAGTTTCACGGAGTTGGGTAGAGAAGAGAAGGGGGAAGGAGGAGACAGAGGCAACCTGGTGGAGAAAAAGGAAAGTTCAAAGGAGGAGAGAGTGGTCAAGTCAGTAATCTCGCTCTCAAGTAAAATGGGTACTGAAGATTGGATTTTTAAAAGTATAAAATTGATAACAAATACCAAAAAGTAAAGATTAAAAATCTAAAGTAGAGGTTGGGTTTTTAAAAATACAATATTAAAGAAAAGATGAAGAAGAAAAAAAAAAGTCACATGAATTATTAAAAAAAAAAAACCCTACTATACACACACACACACACACACACACACACATATATATATATATATGGTGTTTGCTTTAAGAACTTAAAAATTAATAAATGTTAAAATAAAATAAAAAAGAAAAAAAATCAAAACAACAAAAAAAGAATGATTGTAAAAATAATAAAGGTAAATCTGGGGCTTCTCTGGAGTTGTGGCCAGTGTGGGTTCAGTTCATTTTCTGATAGTTCCTTGATCTGGCTTATATTTCTTAAGATCTTTACTTCCAAGGAAGCTCCCTCTGTTTTAGCTTCTTCTCTTTGCTGGTCTCTTCAGTGTCTGTTTTTAACCCTGACACAAGGGGGATGGTGCTGGACACTTTTTTTTTTTTTTTTTCTTTTTTAGGCTCACTTGTTCAGTCGCGCTGTGGGAAGGGAGGAATGTTGCAAACAAATAACACTGGCTGGCATGTGTTTGTAGTGTCTCAGCCCCTCTGGGCCTGTTTCCACTCACGGTGCACATTGCTCAGGCTCTAGGTTGCTTGGCCAGGAACCGTCTGAGGCTGGCCTTGGGCTGCATGAACCTCCCTGGTCTAAGCCAGTCAAGCTCAGGCACTCATGTAGTCCTCAGAGGTGCAGACTCGGTTGGGCCTGCGTTCTGTGCCCTTCCCAGGTCTGAGCAGCTCGGGAGTTTGACAAATGCAGTCACAGTGACTTATCGCCTTTCCCAACCCTGCTGCTCAGTTTTCTGGGTGTACAACTGGTGCCCCTTATTAGGCATATGGTGACTGTCCAGAACCCCAAGAAGTCTTAGTTAGCAAAGAAGCTTGCTTGCAGTTTGGAAGTTTTTCTGGGGCTGCGATTGCCCCCTTCTGGCCCTTCTGGCTCTGGCTGCCTGTTACTGGAGGAGGATGGTCTACAGTGGGCTAATTCTGTTGCATCCTTTGTTGTGTGTGCGGTCCTAGTGGTGTCTTATGTTAGACCTTTTTGCGTGGTAGCTATACCACAATCTGGTTTGCTAGCCCAAGTTAGTTAGCTCTGGTTACAATCAGGGCATTCAAAAGCACTGCAGCCCGCGCCTCCCTGCCCAGCCCCCGCTTGCTTGTGGCAGATGCAGGCATCTGCATTGCTTCTCCACTGGGGGAGTTACCACTGGGCTCGTAATCTGTTGCTTTTAATTTTTTATTTATTTTTCCTCCCTGTTATGTTGCCCTCTGTGCTTCCAAGGCTCACTACACACTCAACCACAAGAGTGTTTCCTGGTGTTTGGAAACTTCTCTCTTTTTAAGACCCCCTTTCTGGGACAGAGCTCCCTCCCTACCTCTTTTGTCTCTTTTCTCTGTCTCTTATATTTTCCCTACCTGTTTTTGAAGACAATGATATGCTTTTCTGGGTGTCTGATGTCCTCTGCCAGCATTCAGAAGTTGTTTTGTAAAGTTTACTCAGTGTTGAAATGTTCTTTTGATGAATTTGTGAGGGAGAAAGTGGTCTCCCAGTCCTATTCCTCTGCCATCTTCTCTCCGCTCCACTTTCACTTTCATCAGGAGGCTTTTTAGTTCCTCTTTGCTTTCTGCCATAAGGGTGGTGTCATCTGCATATCTAAGGTTATTGGTATTTCTCCTAGCAAACTTGATTCCAGTTTGTTCTTTTTCCCATCCAGGGTTTCTCATGATGTACTCTGCATAGAAGTTAAATAAGCAGGGTGATAATATACAGCCTTGACGTACTCCTTTTCCTATTTGAAACCAGTCTGCTGTTCCATGTCCAGTTCTAACTGTTGCTTCCTGACCTGCATACAGATTTCTCAAGAGGCAGGTCAGGCAGTCTGGTATTCCAATCTCTTTCAGAATTTTCCACAGTTTATTGTGATCCACACAGTTAAAGGCTTTGGCATAGTCAATAAGGCAGAAATAGATGTTTTTATGGAACTCTCTTGCTTTTTCCATGATAAAGCAGATGTTGGCAACTTGATCTCTGGTTCCTCTGACTTTTCTAAAACCAGCTTGAACATCAGGGAGTTCATATTTCATGTATTGCTGAAGCCTGGCTTGGAGAATTTTGACCATTACTTTGCTAGCATGTGAGATGAGTGCAATTGTGCAGTAGTTTGAGCATTCTTTGTGATTGCCTTTCTTTGGGATTGGAATGAAAACTGACCTTTTCCAGTCCTGTAGCCACTGCTGAGTTTTCCAAATTTGCTGGCATATTGAGTGCAGCACTTTCACAGCATCAACTTTCAGGATTTGAAATAGCTCAACTGGAATTCCATCACCTCCACTAGCTTTGTTCATTTGTCATGCTTTCTAAGGTTCACTTGACTTCACATTCCAGGATGACTGGCTCTAGATTAGTGAGCACACCATCGTGATTATCTGGGTTGTGATGATCTTTTTGTACAGTTCTTCTGTGTATTTTTGTCACTTCTTCTTATCATGGTCAACAAAAGAGTCTGAAATGAAGTACTTGGATGCAATCTCAAAAACGACAGAATGATATCCATTCGTTTCCAAGGCAAACCATTCAATATCACCAAATCTATGCCCCAACCCATAACACTGAGGAAGCTGAAGTTGATTGGTTCTATCAAGACCTACAAGACCTTTAGAACTAACACCTAAAAAAGATGTCCTTTTCAGGGACAGCAATGCAAAAGTAGGAAGTCAAGAAACACCTGGAGTAACAGGCAAATTTGGCCTTGGAATATGAAATGAAGCAGGGCAAATGGTTCTATCAAGACCTACAAGACCTTTAGAACTAACACCTAAAAAAGATGTCCTTTTCAGGGACAGCAATGCAAAAGTAGGAAGTCAAGAAACACCTGGAGTAACAGGCAAATTTGGCCTTGGAATATGAAATGAAGCAGGGCAAAGGTTAATGGAATTTTGCCAAGAGAATGCACTGGTCATAGCAAACACCCTCTTCTAGCAACACAAGAGAAGACTCTACACATGGACATCACCAGATGGTCAACACTGAAATCAGATTGATTATATTCTTTGCAGCCAAAGATGGAGAAGCTCTATATAGTCAGCAAAAACAAAACCAGGAGCTGACTGTGGCTCAGATCATGAGCTCCTTATGGCCAAATTCAGATTTAAATTGAAGAAAGTAGGGAAAACCACTAGACCATTTAGGTATGACCTAAATCAAATCCCTTATGATTATACAGTGGAAGTGAGAAATAGATTTAAGGGACTAGATCTGACAGATAGAGTGCCTGATGAACTACAGATGAAGGTTCGTGACATTGTACAGGAGACAGGGATCAAGACCATCCACATGGAAAAGAAATGCAAAAAAAAGCAAAATGGCTGTCTGGAGAGGCCTTACAAATAGCTGTGAAAAGAAGAGAAGGAAAAGCAAAGTAGAAAAATAAAGATATAAGTATCTGAATGCAGAGTTCCAAAGTATTCTTTGGAAGAAGAGATCAGAAAGGATTCCTCAGCGATAAATGCAAATAAATAGAGGAAAACAACAGAATTGGAAAGACTAGAGTTCTCTTCAAGAAATTTAGAGATACGAAGGGAACATTTCATGCAAAGATGGGCTCGATAAAGGACAGAAATTATATGGACCTAACAGAAGCAGAAGATATTAAGAAGAGGTGGCAAGAATACATGGAAGAACTGTACAAAAAACATCTTTATGACCAAGATAATCATGATGGTGTGCTCACTAATCTAGAGCCAGATATCCTGGAATGTGAAGTCAAGTGAGCCTTAGAAAGCATCACTATGAACAAAGCTAGTCGAGGTGATGGAATTCCAGTGGAGCTATTTCAAATCCTGAAAGATGATACTGTGAAAGTGCTACACTCATTATGCCAGAAAATTTTGAAAACTCAGTAGTGGCCACAGGACTGGAAAATGTCAGTTTTCATTCCAATCCCAAAGAAAGACAATGCCAAAGAATGCTCAAACTACCACACAATTGTACTCATCTCACATGCTAGTAAAGTAATGCTCAAAGTTCTTCAAGCCAGGATTCATCAATACGTGAACTGTGAACTTCCAGATGTTCAAGCTGGTTTTAGAAAAGGCAGAGGAACCAGAGATCAAATTGCCAACATCCGCTGGATCATCAAAAAAGCAAGAGAGTTCCAGAAAAACATCTATTTCTGCTTCATTGACTATGCCAAATCCTTTGACTGTGTGGATCACAATAAACTGGAAAATTCTGAAAGAGATGGGAATATCAGACCACCTGACCTGCCTCTTGAGAAACCTGTATGCAGGTCAGGAAGCAACAGTTAGAATTGGTCATGGAACAACAGACTGTTTCCAAATAGGAAAAGGAGTACGTCAAGGCTGTATATTGTCACCCTGCTTACTTAACTTATATACAGAGTACACCATGAGAAATGCTGGACTGGAAGAAACACAAGCTGGAATCAAGATTGCTGGGAGAAATATCAATAACCTCAGATATGCAGATGACACCACCCTTATGGCAGAAAGTGAAGAGGAACTAAAAAGCTTCTTGAGGAAAGTGAAAGAAGAGAGTGAAAAAGTTGGCTTAAAGCTCAACATTCAGAAAATGAAGATCATAGCATCTGGTTCCATCACTTCATGGGAAATAAATGGGGAAACAGTGGCAACAGTGTCAGAATTTATATTTTTGGGCTCCAAAATCACTGCAGATGGTGATTGCAGCCATGAGATTAAATGACGCTTATTCCTTGAAAGGAAAGTTATGACCAATTTAGGTAGCATATTCAAAAGCAGAGACATTACTTTGCCGACTAAGGTCCTTCTAGTCAAGGCTCTGGTTTTTCCAGTGGTCATGTATGGATGTGAGTGTTGGACTGGGAAGAAAGGTGAGCGCTGAAGAATTTATGCTTTTGAACTGTGGTGTTGGAGAAGACTCTTGAGAATCCCTTTCACTGCAAGGAGATCCAACCAGTCCATTCTGAAGGAGATCAGCCCTGGGTGTTTTTTGGAAGGAATGATGTTAAAGCTGAAACTCTTTGGCCACATCATGTGAAGAGTTGACTCACTGGAAAAGACTGATGCTGGGAGGGATTGGGGACAGGAGGAGAAGGGGATGACAGAGCATGAGATGGCTGGATGGCATCACCGACTCAATAGACGTGGGTTTGAGTGAACTCCAGGAGATGGTGATGGACAGGGAGGCCTGGGATGCTGCGATTCATGGGATCACAAAGAGTCTGACACGACTAAGCAACTGAACTGACTGAACCTATGGTCTTTCCAGTTGTCACGAACGATTGTTACAGTGGGTTTGAAAGAAGGCACGGTCCTGAAGAACTGATGCCTTTGAACCAGTGTGCTGGCGAAGACTTCTAAAAGTCACTTGGAAAGTGAAAAGATCAAACCAGTCAATCTTACAGGAAATAAATCCTGAATATTCATTGGAAGTACTAATGCTGAATCTGAAACTCCAGTATTTTGGTAACCAATGCGAACAACCAACTCATTGGTAAAGTCCCTGATGTTCAGAAAGATTGAGGGCAGAAGGAGAAGAGAGCCTCAGAGGATCAGATGGCTGGATGGCATCATTGATGCAAAGGACATGAACTTGGGTAAGCTATAGGAGATAGTGAGGGACAGGGAGGTCTATTGTGCTCCATGGGATCTCATAGAGTCAGACACAACTTGGTGACTGAACAACAACAATAAACAAAATTAGGAGATTAATATTGGCACAACACTATCAATTAAATTACAAACTTTTATACAGCTATCTTCATTTATTTATTTTTTTTTTACAGACCATCTTATTGAGCTAGATTGACATGTAAAAACTGTATGTACTTACTGCATACAGTTCAAGAGTTCACACATAATATACACTCATGGAACAATCACCACCTCACCATGAGGATATAAACCTATCTATTAACTCTGAAAGTATTCTCCTATATTATTATTACTATTCATATATTTGGTAAAATGACTGAACATGAGATCTATCCTTTTTTCCGAGACTAATAGAGCATCATTAGCTATGTGTGCTTTGTTAAGCAACAGAACTCCAGGATCTCTTTATCTTTCATAATAGATTTATTTCCAGGATCTAATCCTGGAGCCCACACTGCATTGAGCTGTCATGTTACTTTAGTTTCCTTCAATCTGTGAGAAAGACTGGGAACCTTTCCTTGCATATCATCATCAGAACACTACCAAAGAGTACTGGTCGACCCAGAGGGATGGTATGGGGAGGGAGGTGAGAGGGGATTCAGGATGGGGGAAACATGTATACCTGTGGTGGATTCATGTTGATGTATGGCAAAAGCAATACAATATTATAATTAACCTCCAATTAAAATAAATGTTTATATTAAAAAAGAATATTTGTCATATACTTTTTTAAAGAATGTCTCTCAATATTTTTAATACTTTTCATGGTTACAATGAAGTTATAGATTTTGGAAAAAAATACCAGTGATGTGATATGCCCTTTTCATGACATCATATATGGGGCTATATGATATCAATACATCTTGTTGCAGGCAATGCTGATTTTGATCACTTAAATAAGATAGTGTCCATCACTGCTGCAGTGGAAATTTGGCACTTTCTCTTTTCCACACTTCATTCCTTAGAGGCAAGCTGGAACATTGAAACCAGGAGAAGGAAATTCAGCTTCACCTCATGTTCAGTTTAGTTCAGTCGCTGAGTCATGTCCGACTCTTTGAAATCTTGTGGACTGTAGCCTGCCAGAGTCCTCTATCCATGGAATTTTTCAGGAATATTAAAATATCCTCTGAATTTAATAAATGCTTTGGGACCTGATGCTTTAGATTATTCAAATATCTTACCTCTCACTAAAGTGTATCCACTGATTTTAATATTCATCAATGTATCTTGCCTATAGCAATTATTGAAGCATTAGTTTTTTAATGGTGATCTATTTTTCTCCTTACTTATATATTCATATGTCGGAAATTTTCTGTAAATAACAGTTGTATTCACCACTGTTTATATATATAGGTAATCATTATTCGTTTGTGTTAGTGTGTACCATGTATTCGTGACTCTTTTGGACTCTTTTTTTTTTTTTTTGGCCATGATGGCTACTCCATTTCTTCTAAGGGATTCCTGCCCATAGTAGTAGATATAATGGTCATCTGAGTTAAATTCACCCATTCCAGTCCACTGTAGTTCACTCATTCCTATAATGTTGATGTTCACTCTTGCCATCTCCTGTTTGACCACTTCCAATTTGCCTTGATTCATGGACCTAACATTCCAGTTTCCTATGCAATACTGCTCTTTACAGCATCGGACCTTGCTTCTATCACCAGTCACATCCACAGCTATGTATTGTTTGTGCTTTGGCTCCATCCCTTCATTCTTTCTGGAGTTATTTCTCCACTGATCTCCAGTAGCATATTGGGCACCTACTGACTTGGGGTGTTCCTCTTTCAGTATCCTATCATTTTGCCTTTTCATACTGTTCATGGGGTTCTGAAGGCAAGAATACTGAAGTGGTTTGCCATTCCCTTCTCCAGTGCACCACATTCTGTCAGACCTCTCCACCATGACCCACCCATCTTTGGTTGCCCTGTGGGCATGGCTTAGTTTCATTGAGTTAGACAAGGCTGTGGTCCTAGTGTGATTAGATTGACTAGTTTTCTGTGAGTATGGTTTCAGTGTGTCTGCCTTCTGATGCCTTCTTGTAATACCTACCATCTTACCTGGGTTTCTCTTACTTTGGACGTGGGTATATCCTCACAGCTGCTCCAGCAAAGCACAACTGCTGCTCCTTACCTTGGACGAGGGGTTATTTCCTTACCACCGCCCCTCCTGACCTTGAACGTGCAGCCACCACTCCTTGGACCTGTGGCAGCTCCTCCTGGCCATCGCCCCTGGTCTTGGGTGTGGGGTAGCTCCTCTCCGCTGCGCTTGTGCACACGCTTGTGCACCATCACAGCCACCTGTGCTTGTGCACCATCACAGCTACCCGCACTTGTGCGCCATCGCAGCTGCCTGCGCTTGTGCCGGGAAGTCCATAGCCTTGACTATAAGGACGTTTGTTGGCAGAGTGATGTCTCTGCTTTTCAAAGCACTGTCTAGGATTGTCATCACTACCCTATCAAGAAGCAATTGTCTTTTGATTTCATGGCTGCAGTTATCATCTGCTCTTATTTTAAAATGCGAGAGGAGGAAATCTTTTATTACTTCCATTTTTTCCCCTTCTATTTGCTGTGAAATGGGTCCAGACACTGTGATCTGAGTTTTTTCTTTTCTTTTTTTTTTTTTTAACATTTACTTTTAAGTCGGCTTTTTCACTCTCCTCTTTCACCCTCATCAAGTGGTGTTTTAGTTCCTCTTTAATTCCTGTCATTAGAGTGGTATCATATATCATTCACATATCTGAGGTTGTTGATTTTTCTCCCATATATCTTGATTTCAGCCTGTCACTCATCCAGCCCAATATTTCTGATCATGTGCTCAGCATACAAGTTAAACAAACTGGGTGATAACAGACAGCCCTCTGGTATTCCTTTCTCAATTCTGAACCAATACTTTGTTACATGCAGGTTTCTAACTATTGCTTCTTGAGTGGCATACAGGTTTCTCAGGAGATGAGTAAGATGGTCTGGTATTCCCATCTCTTTAAGAGGTTTCCACAGTTTGTTAGATCCACAGAGTTAAAGACTTAGTTGATGAAAAATAAATATAATTTTTCCCCTAAAATTCCCTTGCTTTCTCTGTGATTCAGTTGATGTTGGCAATTTGATCATTGGTTCCTCTACCTTTTCTAAACCCAGCTTGGACATTTGGAAATTCTTGATTTATGTATTGCTGAAAGCTAGCATTCAAGATTTTATGTGTGACCTTACTAGAAAGGGAGATGAGTGCAATTATCTGGTGGTTTGAACATTTTTTAGTACTGTCCTTCTTGATTATTAGGATGAATATTGACCTTTTCCAGTCCTGTGGCCATTTTGTTTGTTAACCATGGTTATGTAAGACTTTAACATT
Source organism: Kobus ellipsiprymnus (assembly GCA_006410655.1). NCBI lineage: Eukaryota > Metazoa > Chordata > Mammalia > Artiodactyla > Bovidae > Kobus > Kobus ellipsiprymnus. Next base: position 109,182 of record SJYR01002119.1, on the reverse strand, counting down.
AGGGGAAACTGAATGTTGAATACTTGTAACTCTGTGCTACCAATGTTAGTCTTATGTAAGATAAACCTTATTTCAAAATAAAGAATATATATATTTTTAAAGTTGTTACTTAAATGTGAAATAAGTGATTTCACTGACACCCTTTTCTCATCCTACACCTGGGAGAGATACCACTAGTATATGTTTCTAGGTCCTGTCTGGCTTCCTTCATAATAGTATATGTCTTCTTAATGGTGATATATAGTATCTGCACAATTCTTGATTCATGAAGCTGCACTAATTTATACAATAAATTTATATATGAATATCTGAAACTCATTTCTAAGTATTTACAAAGAGCATGTATTAGACTTTGAGTTTCCTTTGGCATACTCAATATCCAAATCCTTCTTATTTGGTTCAAATAAATACAAGAATTACATCAAAATCATAATGACTCCTTTAGGTTTCTAAATAGGCTCAAACCAATCCTTCACACAGTAATTTACATACAAAACAATTTGAGAAAGATTTTCCTTGTAAGACCTTTAATTTTTCACAATCTCCAGTAACTTTATTGAAGAATTACACTACAGAATTTGCATCTTAAGCTTGTTCAGTCTTGTTTCAACAATGTAATAAACTTTTATACATATATCCTTTTCCCCCAATTTCAGGAAAATAATAAAAGACTTTTAATATGAATCCTGAATCTTCTAGGCATTTCTAACTCAATATATTGTAACACAGAAATAATGGAATGTTTTAAATTATTTCTAAATCTACTACATATTATTGAAATTACTTTTAAATAAGCCACATTCTAGTTTA
>SJYR01002119.1:48895-69645 GCA_006410655.1 Kobus ellipsiprymnus | reverse complement strand
GCTTCCATTATTGATTCATATGATTGTAAATGTTTATTATGACATTTACAGCTAGCAGTCTTTTTTGAACATCCTATATGTCTTTTTCGATCATAGCATCAATTAAAATTATATATTTAAATCAGCTTAATAAAGTTATTGTTCTTTCTGTAATTATTATTTCAGCTACAAATATTTGCTTGTATGAGTAAAGACAGGAATCTTGAATTATAAAAGTATTTTGAAAATGCATTTATTATTTATTATTTTAACTTCATTTAGGTTTTAGATATGTTGTACAATGTACATATTTGTATACATGTGTTTATATATAAAAGAATTAAATTAATAAATGTATTTTGATTTTGTTAGACAATTAACTTACTGAATGGAATTAGGAAACAAATTTTGGAGACTACTGGACTAATATGAAACCCATATCTTTAGGAGTCAAATCCATGTAAACTATATATTAATTTGTACAATGAAAAAGTGGAATGATTTGATAACAAATATTCTATGTTTCTATGATAAACTAATTGAAGAAATGGACTAAGAAGGCTAAATTAAATGAATGCTTCAAGGAGAATTTGTCAGCCAACCTGAAGCCATGAGATATCAGGGTAACTGACAGGAACAGCTGGCACCTAACAACCAGGAAAAGAATGCTTTACACATTTTAAAGAATAAAGGAACTGAAAGTATTATTACAGACAGCAAAAGAAAGGCATGGAAGGCAAGGGCTGACCTTCAATGACGGCTCACTAAGTAACGCTAGTAGATAAAACAGATAAACATTACAAATTACACAGCTTCAGTTTTTGCATTTTAAACTCAGTTTAAAGAAGAGCCTATGACCTATAACTATTGTTTTAATTTACTTGCAGTAGAAGAGTTGTTAATAGTTTCTTATAAATAGTATTAAACTAGCAGTAAAATATAGTTTAAATAAAAGTATCCTTTGTTACTTTTCATGAAAGTAGAGATCAATTTTCAATAGTGGTTACATACAATATAGTCTAAAAAATCCATTTTGATTAAAATTTATTAACCACAAAAACACATGAACAAATATTTCCATCTTCTTTATCTTATGTAGTGTGGTATATTGAGAAAGTATTTCAGGTGTTTCCTTAATCTAGGATATGGATTATCTAAAACTAAACAAATACAGACATATGAGAATCTGAAGGAATAGAAGTAGTTCAGCTCAAATCAGTCACTCAGTCATGTCCAACTCTTTGCGACCCTATGGACTGCAGCACACCAGGCTTCCCTGTCCTTCACCAACTCCCAGAGTTTACTCAAACTCATGTCCATGGAGTCGGTGATGCCATCCAACCATCTCATCCTCTGTCATCTCTTTCTCTTCCCACTTTCACTCTTTCCCAGCATCAGGGTCTTTTCAAATGAGTCAACTCTTCACATCAGGTGGCCAAAGTATTGGAATTTCAGCATAAGCATCAGTCCTTCCAATGAATATTCAGGCTGATTTCACTTAGGATGGACTAGTTGGATCTCCTTGAAGTCCAAGGGACTCTCAAGAGTCTTCTCCAACAACATAGTTCAAAAGCATCAATCTTTGGCGCTCAGCTTTTTTATAGTCCAATTCTCACATCCATACATGAGTGCTGGAAAAACCATAGCCTTGACTAGACGGACCTTTGTAGACAGAGTAATGTCTCTGCTCTCTAGGTTGATATAAGTAGTGCTAGATGCTAAACTCTGTGATTTCAATAGAGTAAAACAATAAAGTTTATGCCCGTGAACAAGAGAGTCCACCCTGGACATTCCTGTTTGCTGGCTCCTATAATTGGGGTGTAGAAACCCAGGCAGCAGACATCCTGCACTTCCAGTCTTCAACAAAAGTTTACAAATATTCAAAGAAGAGAGACCCAGAGTGAGTCATACGGAAGTGGAAAATGGAGAATTGTGTTCTGGAAGGTCTTTGGACCATCTTAAAGTGAGACTCATTCCTTCAACTCCCATTTCTTTGACTAGGAATTGATCATCTGCCCTAACCAAACTGTGAGTGACTGAAAAATGCTTGCCTTTATGCACAGAGGAAAATGAGCTTGTCAATCAGTTAACTGTCTTTCCTTCAGGTTTTTAGAATTTTCTCCATAAAACAGATTTATTTTTAACAGCATATATTTTGATTCTTCAGTTCAGTTCAGTTCAGTCGCTCAGTAGTGTCCGACTCTTTGCGACCCCATGAGTCCCAGCATGCCAGGCCTCCCTGTCCATCACCAATTCCCGGAGTTCACTCAGACTCACATCCATCGAGTCAGTGATGCCGTCCAGCCATCTCATCCTCTGTCGTCCCCCTCTCCTCCTGCCCCCAATCCCTCCCAGCATCAGAGTCTTTTCCAATGAGTCAACTCTTCTCATGAGGTGGCCAAAGTATTGTAGTTTTAGCTTTAGCATCATTCCTTCCAAAGAAATTCCAGGCTGATCTCCTTCAGAATGGACTGGTGGGATCTCCTTGCAGTCCAAGGGACTGACAAGAGTCTTCTCCAACACCACAGTTCAAAAGCATCAATTCTTCATCGCTCAGCCTTCTTCACAGTCCAACTCTCACATCCATACATGACCACAGGAAAAACCATAGCCTTGAGTAGACGGACCTTAGTCGGCAAAGTAATGTCTCTGCTTTTGAATATGCTATCTAGGTTGGTCATAACTTTTCTTCCAAAGAGTAAGTGTCTTTTAATTTCATGGCTGAAGTCACCATCTGCAGTGATTTTGGAGCCCCAAAAAATAAAGTCTGACACTGTTTCCACTGTTTCCCCATCTATTTCCCATGAAGTGATGGGACTGGATGCCATGATCTTCGTTTTCTGAATGTTGAGCTTTAAGCCAACTTTTTCACTCTCCTCTTTCACTTTCATCAAGAGGTTTTGTAGTTCCTCTTCACTTTCTGCCATAAGGGTGGTGTCATCTGCATATCCGAGGTTATTGATATTTCTCCTGGCATTTTAATCACCTCTAAATGTTTGCTTCTGCATACTTTTTTATACAAAAGTAATTTATTTTACCTTGACCCCAACAAAACTCAGAATTCTTTGTATAATTCTGTTTGTGTTGCCATATCAAAATACCACAGACTGTGTGGCTTAAATGATAGTAATTTATTTTGTCACAGTTCTAATCAAATTTCTGGTCAATTTGTTCTCTGAAATAGGGTTCTTATGAACTTGTAGACAGCTGCTTTCTGTCCTTATTTGACCTTTCGTGGCACACAGAGAGAGGTGAGCAAGACAGAGACAGAGTGAGCATTCACACTCTGACATGTCTTCCTGTTGGACACAGGTCCCACCTTCATGACCTCATTTAACCTTAATTAGTCCCTCACACCAAATTCAGCTACACTAGGAGTTAAGGATTCAACATGGATTTTGCAAAGAATTAAATATTCAGTCCATAACAGGCCTGAATTAATATAAAACAACATGGAATATCTATGGATATTCTTCTTTCTTTCCTTTTACATACTTTATTTTTCTGTTCACACTTATAACCCCAGTCTACATTTTCATCCCACAGAAACATAATTTAATATAGTTTTATGATTGAATGTGTTTTGGGGGCTTTGTTTATTCTTTTCTTTTTGTTTGTTTGTTTTAATTGGCATAGAGTTGATGTATATTATACAAGTTACAGTTGTATAATACAGCAATTTGCAATTTTAAGAGTTATATTCCATTTACTATTATAATAAAGCATTGCCTCTATTCCTTGTGTGTACAATATATCCACATAGCTTATTTATTTTATACATAGTATATTTGCTCTCTTATTCCCCTACCCTTAAGTGACCCTCATCCTTTACCTTTCCCCATTGGTAGCAACTAGCTTGTGCTTTCTGTAAGTCTGTCTCTTTTTCGTTATATTCACTAGTTTGTTATAGTTTTTAGATTCCACACATAAGTGATATCATACAGTACTTGTCTTCCTCTGTCTGATTTCTTTCACTTAGCACAATACTCTCCAAGTCCACCCATGTTTTTTCAAATGGCAATATTTCTCTTTTTTTTTTTTTTAATGACTAAGTAACATGTATCATAACTTCTTTATCCATTCATCTGTTAATGGATACTTAAGATGCTTACATATTATGTGTGTGTGTGTGTGCGCACGCATATATGTGTGTGCATATATGTGCTCAACTGTGTCTGACTCTGTGACCCCATGGACTGTGACCCTCCTGGTTCCTCTGTCTATGGAATTTTTCAGGCAGGAATACTGAAGTGCGTTGTCATTACCATCTCCAGGTTATTTTACTGACCCAAGGATCGAACTCTCATCTCTCTCATTTTCTTCACTGGCAGGTAGATTCTTTAAAATTTACTACAAGTTCTGCCTAGGAAGACCCTTACATACCTTGGCTATTGTAAATAGTGATGCTATGGACATTGGGGTGCATATATCTTTTTGGATTAGTGTTTTTGTCTCTTTTGAATATATACCCAGAAGTGGAATTGCTTGATAATATAATAGCTCGATTTTTAGTTTTTTTGAGAACCCTCCATACTGTTTTCCAAAGTGGCTCTACCAATTTATGTTCTGTGTTGCTCTCAGGACAGGGCCTGGCCTGCTTTGGGAAGGCTGGGTCCACAGGTTGCAGAACTGTGATTTTCTAGAGTGTTGTCTTCCCCTTTTCAGGTGAGGTTGGTCCAATGGCCACAGCAGGCTTCCTGGAGGACAGGGCTGTGGCACGGGGGATTCTGGAGCTTGTGCCAGCTCTGCACTGGTCACTCTGGTGGTTAGGGCCTTATCTAGGACATGTCTAGACTCAACTGTGAGCTCAAAAAGCCTTTAGGCAAGCTGTCCCTGATGGGTGGAACTGTGCCCTGACCAGTTAGATGCTTGGCCTAAGAAGTCCAAATACTGGCCCCTACAGGCTATTGAGTGGTGTCAGGTCATGGTTCTATAGGGATGAGTCCACAATGGTGCCCACCAGCACCAGTGTCCACATGGTAGAATGAAATCCTAAGAATTGCTGCCATTAGTGTCTTTGTCCCAAAGTGAGCCACAGCCACCATTACTTCTCCAGGAGATACTGCAAGACCAACAGATAGGTCTGGCCAAGGCCCTATCAAATTATCACATTTGCACTGGGTTTCAGTGTGTGAGATTTTGTATGAACTTTTTAAGAGTAAAGTCTCTATTTCTCCCAGTCCTCTGAGGCCCCACAAATTAAATTCAGCTGGCTCTCAAAGCCAAATTATCTGGGGCTTATCTCCCTGGTACAAGGCCCCCTAGGCTGGTGAGCACAAAGTGGGTCTCAGAACTCTCACTGCCATTGGAGAACCTTGATAATATAATTATCCTCCAATTTGTGGGTTGCCCATCAAGAAGGGAACAAGGGTTACATCAGACTTCTTGCTATCCAAAGTCCCTTCTATGCATCTTTATGTTTTTAGTTAGGGAAGATATTTCTTGGTAGATGCCAGTATTTATCATCGATAGTTGTTTTGCAGATAGCTATGATTTCTGTGTGCTCCTGAGGGGAGGTGAACTCAGGGTTTTTCTAATTTGCCATCTTTGCCAATTTCTGCTTAATCTTCTTATATGGAAACAACACAGAAACAATTCTGGATCTCATTTATAGTGTGAATTATTGGATATTTTAAAATGAGCAAAGCACATTATTTTCTAGACGCTTTCATAAAATTTACCTTCAGTTTAGTTCAGTTCAGTTCAGTTCAGTCGCTCAGTCCTGTCCAACTCTTTGCAACCCCATGAATCGCAGCATGCCAGGCCTCCCTGTCCATCACCAACTCCCGGAGTTCACTCAGACTCACGTCCATTGAGTCAGTGACGCCATCCAGCCATCTCATCCTCTGTTGTCCCCTTTTCCTCCTGCCCCCAATCCCTCCCAGCATCACAGTCTTTTCCAATCAGTCAACTCTTCGCATAAAATTGCCAAAGTAGTTTCAGATTCAGCATCATTCCTTCCAAAGAAATCCCAGGGCTGATCTCCTTCAGAATAGACTGGTTGGATCTCCTTGCAGTCCAAGGGACTCTCAAGTCTTCTTCAACACCACAGTTCAAAAGCAATTCTTTGGCACTCAGCTTTCTTCACAGTCCAACTCTCACTTCCATACACGACTACTGGAAAAACCATAGCCTTGACTAGATGGACCTTTGTTGGTAAAGTAATGTGTTTGATTTTGAAAATGCTATCTAGGTTGGTCATCACTTTTTTTCGATGGAGTAAGTGTCTTTTAATTTCATGGCTGCAGTCACAATCTGCAGTGATTTTGGAGCCCAAAAGATAAAGTCTGTCACTGTTTCCTCTGTTTCCCCATCTATTTCCCATGAAGTGATGGGACCAGATGCTATGATCTTCGTTTTCTGAATGTTGAGCTTTAAGCCAAGTTTTACACTCTCCTCTTTCACTTTCACCAGAGGCTTTTTAGTTCCTCTTCACTTTCTGCCATAAGGGTGGTGTCACCTGCATATCTGAGGTTATTGATATTTCTCCCGACAATCTTGATTCCAGCTTGTGCTTCTTCCAGCTCAGCATTTCTCATGATGCACTCTGCATATAAGTTAAATAAACAGGGTGACAATATACAGCCTTGACGTACTCCTTTTCCTATTTGGAACAAGTCTGTTGTTCCATGTCCATACCTTAATATGTGTCATTATTTTCACTACAGCCTAATAATTTCCTACATATAAAGAAGTATAAAGGACTTCTCCATTTCTCTAGAAATTTTGTTGTTGTTGTTCAGTCGCCAAGTTGTATCTGACTATTTGTGATTCCATGGATCGCAGCACACCACACTCTGTCCCTTACAATCTCCCTGAGTTTGCTCAAGTTCATGTCCATCTCATCCTCTGTTGGCCTCTTCTCCTTCTGCCTTCAATCTTTCCCTGCATTAAGGTCTTTTCAAATGAGTTTGTTGTTCATATCAGATGGCCAAAGTATTGGAGCTTCAGCTACAGCATTAGCCATTCCAAAGGCTATTCAGGGTTGAATTCCTTTAAGATTGGCTGGTTTGATATCCTTCCTGTCCAAGGGACTCTCAACAGTCTTTTTCAGCACCACAGTTTGAAAGCATCAATTCTTCTGCACCTTGCCTTCTTTACGGTCCAGCTCTCATAATCGTACATACTAATGGAAAGACTATAGACTTGATTAACAGTCCTTTGTGGGCAAAGTGATGTCTTTACTTTTTAACACACTGTCTAGGATTGTCATAGCTTCCCTGCCAAGAAGTATTCATCTTCTAATTTCATGACTGAAGTCACCATCCACAGGGATTTTACAGCCAGTACCTGTGTGCTATTGAATAGTTACTAAAGTGTTTCTTAAAGAACAGCAAATATTCACTCATTAATTCTAACATTATCATTACTAAACCTTATTTAAATTTCCAGGCCTTGTATTATTATTCTAAAATCAGGGCAATGTCTCCAATGCTACCCCAGATCAAAAAATTCTTAAAAGCCCCACACTTTGCAATCAATATTAAAATTAAAATTAGTATTTTATCAGCAAAGTACTTAAAAGATATGTAAAGAGAGAAGGAAACTCTCAAAATAGTTCATTTTACTATTCAGCTTCTAGATAAAATTTTGAGAGATTAGATTAGAGACTAGTATTAATGTATCGGCCAACATAACTTTTTCTCAAGGGAGGGTATATGTATCTCCCCAAACAGGAGAGAGGCAGAGTTGATAAAAGAGACTGGGTATGCTTGTGTGGTATTCTCCAAGGATATTTTCTCAGACTTTCTAGCAGACTGTGATGCCCACAAAAATCCACTGTTCATCTCTCAATATTAAAGTGAGGTATAAGAGGCTTTATTTTTCTTCTTTTTGTCACCTTTATCCAGCCATCACCCTAAAAGTGATATCTGTGTCATTCTCTATAGAAATTAAAGGTAATACCAGTATTTTGTTTAAAATTAACTTTTTTATGTAATGAATAAATTCCAAGGTAAAATAAAAAGGATCAAAACTTATAAGCAATAAAATAAAAAAAAGCTTTAATGCAAAATAACAGAAAGTTTAAAGTAATGAAAACAAAACTGCAAACAATTGCCAGAAATGTACCACCTAGGAGAATATGTTTAGCTTTTCAGTATGACTTAAAAATCAAAGTGAAAAAGTTTGAAATAATTGCTTTGTGAAGTGAAGCCTACTTTACTTAAAATCATTTAATCACTAAAACCATAGTTTTGATCAGTAACAAGACTTTTACCATGAATTTCCTCAATTCTTCATTCTACTTGATTATGAAAATTTTAAAAGAAATGAATGAAAATTTTGTGTATATATATGTTGATGTCAAATTTGGTTCATGGGGAGGAAGTATATGGGGCCACATTGTTTTTAACTAGAATGTATTTCTATCTATTTTTAGGCAATTTTAGATTCAGAGTGAAAGCTTATTCAATATGAGCATTTCATGCAAAAATAATATTATTTGAGAGCATTTTGGTGAGCTTTACTATTTGATCTTCAAGAGAGCTAGCAACTCTGGCTGGTAGCAGCCCTGGCTCTTACGATAGTGATACAAAGCCCATGGGTCTTTAGAGAACTGTTAGTAAAGCAGAATCCACATAATGGTATCTGTGCCTGTTAATTATGTCTTCAGGGATATCAAGGTGCCAGTACTTACTAACTATATGAATGAAGGCATGCACCCCATACTTAGAGACCTACTTTGGTAGTTTTATCTAGGATATATGCTGCTATCTTGTGATACTTAAAACAAGAAGAAAGATAGCAATACACATAGCTTAAAATTAAATGCAGATTAGACTAAATAAATATTTATTATTTAATGATGGGACTCTATCAACCAGAAAATGATAAAAATACTCGAATAAACAGGTATACTTATTTTAGAATCTTGTGTGTAACTATGTGGATTCTGATTCCTAAATCTAAATATTACCACATAGTTTCACTTTCAAGCTGAAAAGGAAACTGTCACATCTTCATCTCTCCACCACATCCAAGGATAATTTTTTTTCTCATAGCAAGTTCTAATTCACTATCTCATACACCAATCTACATATATACTGCTCTTTAGACATATCATTTGATTTTTTTAAATGCTTATTAGCATTAAGCTTATAAATCATGATCCTTCATCCAAGTAAAGGCTTTATTTTCCAAACATAAACAATAAGACTGAACTAGAGACAAAGGGTCACTGCCATATAAAGACTGTAATAATGTGTAAAATGCTTAATATAAGTTAAAGTTTAATTAAAAAATATTAATCACCTGAGCTTAGAGACATATTCTATCCTGTTTGGAATATTGTTATTTATTTTGTATTTATTTGTTGCTATTGTTGTTTTCATCATTTTCATCATTGACATCTTCATCATCATGCTAACGATCAAATATTTTACTGTGCCCTTCCTATGCTATCATCACTAAGCCAAGTAGTTTGTGTACAGCGAGTCATGAATCTTGCCAACCACAGGTAAGTGGTATTATTGTTCCCATGGTGCTGTACTGTGCTTAGTCATGTCTGACTCTTTGCAAACCCATGGACTATAGATTGCCAGGCTCCTATGTCCATGGGGACTCTCCAGGCAAGAATACTGGATTGGGTTGCCATGTCCTCCTCCAGGAGATCTTCACAACCCAGAGATCGAACCCAGGTTTCCTGCATTGTAGATGGATTCTTAACCATCTGAGTCACCAGGGAAACCCTAAAGGCCAGGTTTGGAAAATAGTACTAATTAAAAATGGGTGATTTGATAATTCAATAAAGATCTTGTATTTATTTTTTTTAATCCAATATCGAATTGCTTTCTTCTGCATCATGCTGTAAGTAAAGGATGATACTGATCTCTATTACTATTCAGAATCTAAAAACATGTAACATGTTGAAAACTAAATTCAACACATTTGTTTATGTAATTTTTAATCTCTATCAATGCAATCGGCATCCTCTTCTACTTTTGATTCTCCCTATTTCATGCCATAATGTACTTTGCAATACTATTTTCAACATATTTTATCTGACTTAATTGTTGATAGGCAAGAAGATTGGCAAGGGGTAGCACTACTGGTAACGAACCCACCTGCCAGTGCAGGAGACATAAGAGACATAGGTTCAATCCCTGCATCGGAAACATCCTTTACAGGAGGGGACATCAACCCACTCCAGTATTTTTGCCTGGAGAATCCCATGGACAGACGAGCCTGGCAGACTCTAGTCCACAGGGTTGCAAAGAGTCAAATGTGACTGAGCACACAAACACACACACAGACAAGAAGATCTAAAGATAAGCAGGTTCTGCAGACAAATATTAGAAAAGTTTCCAGGTGCCATTAAAAAAATCATTGAGGATAAATTATATCCACCTGAACAGATTTAATGCAAACAGTTCTCTATTTTGGAAGAAAAATGTCACAAGACATCTACTGATAAGAATAGAAGTGAGGAGTTAATACAAAAAGCATAGACTAACTCTACTCTTTTGTGAAAATGCAGTCAAGTTCATGGTCATGAATGTACTTATCTATAAAACTGCTAACCCTCAGTACTGAAGGGACAAGAGAGACAGTAACTGTCAGTCTTTTGGTTGTACAACAGTAACGCCTGGACAATGAGAACATTTCTCCTGGATTTATTCCATCAATTCTTTGCCCTTGAAGACAGAAAGTACCTTGCCACTGAGGGACTGTCTTTTAAAGCCCTTTCAATACTAACAGTGATCCTGTACACCCAGTACCCCTCCACCCCTCCATGAGTTCAACCACAAAGGTGTTGGGGGACTACTTACCCCTAAACACAATGTCTCTAATGCAGCCTCTATATCAAGGGGTCATAAGAAACTTTAAGGCTCATTACATGTGGTCTCCATAGAAAGGATTACCAATGTTGTGGAAGAGAACTCTAATAGAGGGAACATGAAAGTCTGAGAGGGTTACATCATTGGAGATGCCATCACAGTTACAGAAAAAGCAGCGAAAGCTGTCAGGATCCCAAAATAAATTCCTGCTGGAGAAAACTGTGTCCAGATGTTTTGCATGACTTCACAGGATTTACAAAAGAGTCAATCAAGGAAATAGGATGGCGATTGTCGATAAGGTACAAAAAAAAAGAAAAAATAAAAGGTGGTGGGTGAAGTGTTTCAAGACATAAATATTTGAGAAAGTCAAGAATTACATCACACAAGAGGAATTAATAGATTACTTTAAATAAATAGGTGATTCTGAACCAAGGCACGAAGATGAGGAAGAAGACATAGAAGAAGCAGTGCCAGAAAATGAATGACGTCAGACAATCTGGCAGAAGGCTTCTGAATATTCAAGACTGCTTTTGAGTTATTTTATGATGTGGACCCTTCACTGATATGGGCATTTAAACCAAAGCAAACAGTGGAAGGATTGGTGGCATTGTATAGAAACATCTTTCAGTTCAGTTCAGTCGCTGTCGTGTCCGACTCTTTGTGACCCCATGAATCACAGCATGCCAGGCCTCCCTGTCCATCACCAACTCTGGGAGTTTACTCAGACTCACGTCCATTGAGTCCGTGATGTCATCCAGCCATCTCACCCTCTGTCGTCCCCTTCTCCTCCTGCCCCCAATCCCTCCCAGCATCAGAGTCTTTTCCAGTGAGTCAACTCTTTGCATGAGGTGGCCAAAGTACTGGAGTTTCAGCTTCAGCATTATTCCCTCCAAAGAAATCCCAGGGCAGATCTCCTTCAGAATGGACTGGTTGAATCTACTTTCAGGGACTCTCCAGAGTCTTCTCCAACATAACAGTTCAAAAGCATCAGTTCTTCAGCGCTCAGCTTTCTTCACAGTCCAACTCTCACATCCATACATGACCACTGGAAAAAAGCATAGCATTGACTAGACGGACCATTGCTGGCAAAGTAATGTCTCTGCTTTTCAATATGCTATCTAGTTTGGTCATAATTTTTCTTCTAAGGAGCCAGCGTCTTTTACTTGCATGGCTGAAATCACCATCTGCAGTGATTTTGGAGCCGAAAAACATAGTCTTAAACTGTTTCCACTGTATCCCCATCTATTTCCTATGAAGTGATGGGACCAGGTTCCATGATCTTCATTTTCTGAATGTTGAGCTTTAAGCCAACTTTTTCACTCTCCTCTTTCCCTTTCATCAAGAAGCTTTTAGTTCCTCTTCACTTTCTGCCATAAGGGTGGTGTCATCTGCCTATCTGAGGTTATTGATATTTCTCCCGGCAATCTTGATTCCAGCTTGTGCTTCTTCCAGCCCAGCGTTTCACATGATGTACTCTGCATATATGTTAAATAAGCAGGGTGACAATATACAGCCTTGACACACTCCTTTTCCTATTTGGAACCAGTCTGTTGTTCCATGTCCAGTTCTAACTGTTGCTTCCTGACCTGCATACAGGTTTCTCAAGAGGCAGGTCAGGTGGTCTGGTATTCCCATCTCTTTCAGAATTTTCCACAGTTTATTGTGATCCACACAGTTAAAGGCTTTGGCATAGTCAACAAAGCAGAAATAGATGTTTTTCTGGAACTCTTTTGCTTTTCTGATCATCCAGCGGATGTTGGCAATTTGATCTCTAGTTCCTCTGCCTTTTCTAAAACCAGATTGAACATTTTGGCAGTCTGTGGTTCACATATTGCTGAAGCCTGTCTTGGAGAATTTTGAGCATTACTTTAGTAGCATGTGAGATGAGTGCAATTTTGCAGTAGTTTGAGCATTTTTTGCCATTGCCTTTCTTTAGGATTGGAATGAAACTGACCTTTTCCAGTCCCGTGACCACTACTGAGTTTTTCCAAATTTGCTGGCATATTGAGTGCAGCACTTTCACAGCATCATGTTTCAGGATTTGAAAGACCTCAACTGGAATTCCATCACCTCCACTAGCTTTGTTCATAGTGATGTTTTCTTAGGCCCACTTGACTTCACATTCCAGCATATCTGGCTCTAGGTGAGTGATCATACCATCCTGATTACCTTAGTCTTGGAGATCTTTTTTGTATAGTTCTTCTATATATTATTGTCACCTCTTCTTAATATCTTCTGCTTCTGTTAGGTCCAGACCATTTCTGTCCTTTATTGAGCCCATCTTTGTATGATATTTTCCCTTGGTGTCTCTAATTTTCTTGAAGAGATCTCTAATCCTTCCCATTCTGTTGTTTTCCTCTATTTCTTTGGGTTGATCACTGAGGAAGGCTTTCTTATCTCTTCCTGCTATTCTTTGGAACTCTGCATTCAGATGCTTATATCTTCCTTTTTCTCCTTTGCTTTTCACGTCTCTTCTTTTCACAGCTATTTGTAAGGCCTCCCCAGACAGCCATTTTGCTTTTTTGCATTTCTTTTCCATGGGGATGGTCTTGATCCCTGTCTCCTGTACAACATCAGGAACCTCCATCTGTAGTTCATCAGGCACTCTATCTATCAGATCTAGTCCCTTAAATCTATTTCTCACTTTCACTGTATAATTATAAGGGATTTGATTTAGGTCATACCTGAATGGGATTTCTATAGTAGATACCAGTTTATTACCTTCCAGATTTCAAAGATCTATAATAATTATTTACTCCATATATTTGTTTTCACAGGTACATAATGTAAATAAAGAGTCATCATTCCCATTGTTCAGACGAAGTTCAAGGGCAGCATCCACATTTATGCACTCAGTATTCCTATGCTGACAGTATACTTAAAATTTGTGATTAGATTTTTCTTTTAAAAAAATCAATATATTTTGATTATGTTAAAACCATAAGTCTTTTGAGTCATTTGACAAGGAACCTAGTCTGAAGCAGATAATTCCATGGCGATCTACCAGGAATTCCTTTGGAAGAGCTTATAGACAGAAAAAGACTGTGGAATCAAAGGATAATGTATCAGCTGATTTAATTTATTGGTAGTTAATATTAGTGCATAAAATTAACTGATGCTGTTTGGATCTTTTGCCAGTTTTATGAGACACATTAAAGGAAAAAGAAAATGGAACTACTAGTTAACAAAAGGACTCAGAGATGTAATCAAAATTTTAATTTTAAATAGTTCAGTTCAGTTCAGTTCAGTCACTCAGTCATGTCCGACTCTTTGCAACCCCATGAATCGCAGCACGCCAGGACTCCCTGTCCATCACCATCTCCTGGAGTTCACTCAGACCCACGTCCATTGAGTCCATGACGCCATCCAGCCATCTCACCCTGGGTCGTCCCCTTCTCCTCCTGCCCCCAATCCCTCCCAGTATCAGAGTCTTTTCCAATGAGTCAACTCTTCGCATCAGGTGTCCAAAGTACTGCAGTTTCAGCTTTAGCATCATTCCTTCTAAAGAAATCCCAGGGCTGATCTCCTTCAGATTGGACTGGCTGGATCTCCTTGCAGTCCAAGGGACTCTCAAGAGTCTTCTCCAACACCACAGTTCAAAAGCATCAATTCTTCAGCGTTCAGCCTTCTTCACAGTCCAACTCTCACATCCATACATGACCACAGGAAAAACCATAACCTTGACTAGACAGACCTTAGTCGGCAAAGTAATGTCTCTGCTTTTGAATATGCTATCTAGGTTGGTCATAACTTTTCTTCCAAGGAGTAAGCATCTTTTAATTTCATGGCTGCAGTCACCATCTGCAGTGATTTTCGAGCCCCCAAAAAATAAAGTCTGAAACTGTTTCTACCGTTTCCCCATCTATTTCCCACGAAGTGATGGGACCAGATGCCATGGTCTTTGTTTTAATTAAAATTTTAAATAGAATATATTTTTAATTTTAATGTCAGCAATATTTACACAAATTGTCTGAAGAATAGAAAACATATCAAAATATTTATCCACTTCTAATTTTTTTAGGTGGAATAATTTATTTTGAATTTAAAGTTGGTAGTAAAATTAAATCCTGTATTAGACAAAATTACCTGAAAATATTTTTCAGTACAGTTATAACTGTTGTTCAGTCCCTAAGTCATGTCAGACTCTTTCACTCTCCTCTTTTACCATCATTAAGAGGCTCTTTAATTCATTTTTCCTTTCTGCCATCAGTGTGGTATCATCTGCATATCTAAAGTTGTTGATATATCTCCCAGAAATCTTGATTCCACCTTTTTATCCATCCAGTCTGCCATTTCACATGACATGCTCTGCATATAAATTAAATAAGCAGAGTGACCATATATAGCCTTGACATACTCTTTTACCAATTTTGAACCACTCTGTTGTTCCTTGTCCTTTTCTAACTGATGCTACTGGACCTGCACACGGGTTTCTCAGGAGACAGGTAAGGTGGTCTGGTATTCCTATCTCTTCAGAAACATTTCCATAGTTTGTATGTGATCCATACAGTCAAAGGCTTTAGCATAGTCAATGAATCAGAAATAAAGGTATTCTGAATTATCTTTTTTTTTTGTTTGTTTGTTTGTTTTGATGATCCAGCAGATGTTGGCAATTTGATCTCTGGTTCCTCTGTCTTTTCTAAATCAAGCTTGTACATCCAGAAGTTCTCTGTTCAGGTACTGTTGAAACCTAACTTGAAGGATTTTGAATATGACCTTACTATCACGGGAGATGAGTGCAATTGTATGGTAGTATGAACATTCTTTAGTATTCCCTTTCCTTGGGATTGGAATGAAAACTGACCTTTTCCAGTCCTGTGGCTACTGTTGAGTTTTCCAAATTTGCAACATATTGAGTGCATCACTTTCACAGCATCATATTTTAGGATTTGAAATAAGTCAGCTGGAATTACATCACCTCCAATAGCTTTGTTTGTAGTAGTGCTTCATAAGATCCACTTGACTGCACACACCAGGATGTCTGGCTGTAGGTGAATGACCACATTACTGTGGTTATTCAGATCATTAAGACCTTTTTCGTACAGATATTCTGTGTGTTCTTGCCATGTCTTCTAAATTTCTCTGCTTCTGTTAGGACCTTACAATTACTGTCCTTTATTGTGCCCATTTTGCCTGAAATGTTCCTTTGATATTTTTGATTTTCTCGAAAAGATCTCTAGCTTTCCTCATTCTATTTTTTAACTCTATTTCTTTGTATTGTTTGCCTAAGGTTTTCTTATCTGTCCTTGTTATTCTTTGTAACTCTTCATTCAGTTGAATAAATCTTTCCTTTAGCTTTTGGCTTTAGCTTCTTTTCTTTTCTCAGTGATTTTTAAGTCTTCCTCAGACAACCATTTTGCCTTTTTGCATTTCTTTTCTTGGGGATGGTTTTGGTCACTGCCTCCTGTACAGTGTTATGAATCTCTGTCTATCTTCAAGCACTCTGTCTATCAGATCTAATTCCGTGAATTTATATACGACTTCTACTGCATGATAAGTGATTTGATACAGATCATACCTGAATGGGCTGGCGGTTTTCCCTACTTTCTTCAGTTTATGTCTGAATCTTGCAGTAAGGAGCTCATCATATGAGCCACTGTCAGGTCCGGGTATTATTTTTGCTGACCATATAGAGCTTTCTCATCTTCAACTGCAAATAATATAATCAATCCGATTTTGGTATTTTCCATATGGTGATGTCAATGTGTAGACTCATATCTTGTGTTGTTGGAAGAAGGTGTTTATTATGACCAGTGTGCTCTATTGACAAAATTTTGCCAGGCTTTGCCCTGCATTATTTTTTACTCCAATGCCAAATTTGCCTGTTACTTCATGTGTCTCTTGACTTCCTATTTTGCATTCCAATTCCCTATGATGAAAAGGACTTTTTTTGCTGTTAGAAGGTCTTGAAGGTCTTCATGGAACCAGACAACCTCAATTTATTCGGCATTAGTACTTGGGAAATAGTAGTGTTAACTGCTCAGTCATGTCCGACTCTCTGCAATCCCACAGACTGTAGACAACCAGGCTCCTCTGTCCATGGGATTCTCCAGGCAAAAGTACTGGATTGGATTGCCATTCCCTTCTTCAGAGGAACTTCCTGACCCAGGGATCAAACCTGGGTTTCCTGCATTGCAGGCAGATTTTTTACCATTTGAGCTACAGGGAAGACCTATTTGGGGAATAGGCATGGATTCATCTGATGTTGAGTTTCTTGCCTTAGAAACAGATCACGATCATTCTGTTATTTTTGAGGTTGCACCAAAGTACTGCCTTTCACACTTTTTGTTGACTATAAGAGATACTTTATTTCTTGGGTATTCTTGCCCACAGCAGTAGTTATGTCGGTTAGCTGAACTAAATTCACCATTCCTGTCCACTTTAGTTCAATGCATCCTAAAGTGTCACTCTTGCCATCCTCTATTTGATCATGTCCAATTTACCGTCCTCTTAGGATTATACAGTGGAAATGAAAAATAGATTGAAGGGATTTAACCTGCTAGACAGAGTGCCTAAAACACTATGGATGGAAGTTCATGACATTGTAAAGGAGGCAGTGATCAAGAACATCCCGAAGAAAAACAAATGCAAAAAGGCAAAATGGTGGTTGGAGGAGCCCTTACAAATAGCTATGAAAAGAATAGATGCTAAAGGAAAAGGAGAAAAAGAAAGATATATCCATTTCAATGCAGAGTTCCAAAGAATAGAAAGGAGAAATAAGAAAGCCTTCCTCAGGGATCAATGCAAAGAAATAGAGGAAAACAATAGAATGGGAAAGGCTAGAGGTCTCTTCAAGAAAATTAGAGATACCAAGGGAATATTTCATGCAAGATGGGCTCAATAAAGGACAGAGATGGTAGGATCTAACAGAAACAGAAGATATTAAAAAGAGGTGCCAAGAATACACAGTAGAACTGTACCAAAAAAGATATTCATGACCCAATTGAACACGATGGTGTGATCACTCACCTAGAGCCAGACATCCTAGAGTAGGAAGTCAACTGGGCCATAGGAAGCATAATTATGAACAAATATAGTCAAGGTGATGGAATTCCAGTTAAGCTATTTTGTGTCCTAAAAGATGATGCTGTTAAAGTGCTGCACTCAATATGCCAGCAAATTTGGAAAATTCAGCAGTGGCCCCAGAACTGGGAAAGGTCAATTTTCATTCCAATCCTAAAGAAAGGCAATGCCAAAGAATGTTCAAACTACCGCACGATTGCACTCATCTCAAATGCTAGCCAAGTGATGCTTAAAATTCTCCAAGTCAGGCTTCAGCAGTACATAAAACATGGACTTCCAGATGTTCAAGCTGGATTTAGAAAAGGCAGAAGAACCAGAAATCAAATTTCCAACATCAACTGGATCATCGAAATAGCAATAGATTCCAGAAAAAAACTTCTACTTCTGCTTTATTGACTATACCAAATATTTGACTATGTGGATCACAACAAAATGTGGAAATTCTTAAAGTGATGGTAGTACCAGACCACCTGACCTGCTTCTTGAGAAATCTGCATGCAGGTCAGTAATCAACAGTTAGAGCTGGACATGGAACAACAGACTGGTTCCAAATAGGCAAAGGTGTATGTCAAGGCTGTATACTGTCACCCATATATGAACTTATATGCAGAGTACATCATGTGAAATGCCCAGCTGAACGAAGCACAAGCTGGAATCAATATTGCTGGGAGAAATATCAATAACCTCAGATGTGCAGATGACACCACCCTTATGTCAGAAAGCAAAGAAGAATTAAATAACCTCTTTATGAAAGTGAAAGAGGAGAGTGAGCCTCTTTATGAACATTAAAGAGGACAGTGAAAAAGTTGGCTTAAAACTCAACATTCAGAAAACTAAGATCATGACATCCACTAAGATCATGACATCCAGTCCCATCACTTCATGGCAAATAGATGGGGAAACAATGAAAACAGTGGTAGACTTTATTTTGGGAGGCTCCAAAATCACTGTAGATGGTTACTGCAACCATGAAATTAAAAGACTTTCTTTCTCTTTGGAAGAAAAGCTATCACCAAACAGCATATTAAAAAGCAGAGACACAGTTTTGCCAACAAAGTTCTATCTAGTCAAAGCTATGTTTTTTCCAGTAGTCATATATGGATGTGAAAGTTGAACTACAAAGAAAGCCAAGCGCTGAAGAATTGATGCTTTTGAAATGTGGTGTTGGAGAAGCCTCTTGAGAATCCCTTGGCCTGCAGAGAGATCAAAGTAGTCAATCCTAAAGGAAGTCAGTCCTAAATATTCATTGGAAGGATTGATGCTGAAGCTGCAGCTGGAATACTTTGGGCACCTGGTAGGAAGAACTGAATCATTGGAAAAGACCCTGACACTGGGGAAAGTAGAAGGCAGGCAGAGAAGGGGATGACAGAGGATTAGGTGGTTGTATGGCATCACAGACTCGACAGACATGAGTTTGAGCAAATTCCGGGATTTAGTGAAGGACAGGAATCCTGGCGTGCTGCAGTCCACAGGGTCACAAAGAGTCGGACAAAACTGAGAAACTCAACTGAACTGAACTGAATTTACCTTGATTCATGAGGTTAACATTCTAGTTCCTATTGTTCTTCATAGCATCAGATTTAATTTTCACCATCATTAAGAGTTAGGTATCATTTTGGCCTTGACTCAGCCTCTTCATTGTTTCTGGAGCTATTTATCTGCTCTTTACCAGTAGCATATTGGACACCTACTGACCTGGAGAGGGGGGAGCTCAACTCCAAGTCTCATTTTTTTTATTTTTTAACCTTTTCATACTTTTGTTGGAATTCTCAAGGCAGGAATACTGAAGTGGTTTGCCATTGCCTTCTCTGCTACTGCTGCTAAGTCACCTCAGCCGTGTCCAACTCTGTGTGACCTCAGAGATGGCAGCCCACCAGGTTCCCCCGTCCCTGGGATTTTCCAGGCAAGAGTACTGGAGTGGGTTGCCATTGCCTTCTCCATTCCCTTCTGTAGTGGACCATATTTTATCATAACTGTCCTCTTTAACCTGCTTGTCTTAGGTGGCCCTACATAACATGGCTCATTGTTTCATTGAGTTACACAAGGCTAATTGATTCCCTTTAGCCAAATGGAAAAATAAGTTTTCATAGATTCTTAATTGTAAAATGCAAACTACAGTTAGATGTACTTCAAATTTCATTAAGCTCTTCAATAAAAGAAAGGCTACATTAAATGTACATATCCAATTGAATACATATAATGATTTAAGAGATGTTAAAATGTGACAAGTTAGCATCTAATATAGGAAGAAATAAAGTAATGTCCTGTAATGATTTTTAAATTCAAATTAATGAGAATACATAGTTTTGTTTGTTAAGAATTTGGACACTATATATAGGCTTTTCTGTTTCTTTCTTTCTTTCTTTCTTTTTTTTCCAGAAACTGATCTGATGTCTTTATTTCTGGGTTTGCTTATATACCTTTTGTTATACATAGGGATGAATACAGAGTCACATGGGGTCAGCAGTCCTGACCTTTATCAAAATCAGGTGCTTTACATAAAAAAAAAAAGATCTTAGGGGTTTTGCATCATCTTCGAGCCACGAGGCCTGCTGACATTTTATGACCCTTTCTTTCTGATAACCAAAAAACTTATTTTTTCCAAGGGTGTTTTTTCTTAAACCAGGCACCACCCTCCAAATAAAGTTGCATTCCTATAGGGTGAGGGTGTAGTGAGTTACAATCAAGAAAGGAATTTATTTAACCCAAAGTTAACATGATAAATCTTAAAGGTTAATACTTATGTCTCCTATATGCTTCATTATAATGGCAGGGAATATGGAGATTTAGCAGCAAACATCAGCCCAACAAATGAAAATCTTTTCACCAATGTTCCCCTTAAGATCTATTTAGTCTTAAGATAGTGATAAAGTTACATTTTTACATAGCAAGGACACAGTGATTTATAACAAAGTACAGTGATCTATTACAAAAGAGAAAATTCATTAACTCAAAAAGTCTAGTATTGCT